>OY743225.1:76085979-76603734 GCA_963555765.1 Orthonevra nobilis
GTATAAGGTGGAATAAAAAGTATCTCAGCATTTGGATGTTCTAAATGCGGATGAGATGGAGCATTATCAATCCTTTATGAAACTTTAAAATTTAGTGATTTCTACAGCATATAAACTTTTACTTCTGGAACAAAGAATTGATAAAACCAGTCAGTGAAAATCGCAGATGTTATCCAAGCTTTTTTATTGGACAGCCAATGCCTTTTAGTGCCCCTGGTCTAAGAGATCGATTAATGAGCAAGGGTTTAAGTATTCGATCACCTGATGCATTGCTACAAAGTAGGAATGTTACTCTATCCTTGACTGCTTTAAAACCACTTGTTTTTTTTCGGCTTTCGAAATGTAAGTTCGCATAGGCATTTTTTTCCAAAACAATCCAGTTTCGTCTGCGTTGAAAACTTGATCGGGCTAGTATCCACCAACTTTTCAGTTTTGCAGCTTCTTCATCTGCTGATGCAACCTCGCCGGTAATCTTCACGTTGTGAAAAGCATTTCTTTTAAGAAAACGAGTCAACCATCCTGGGCTCGCTGAAAATTCTATAACAGACTGAGTGCAAGAAGTAGTAGGTGGTTCCACTTGCTTTAGCTTCTCGTAAAAGCAAGGATCTTTTTTTTATTAAATTACCATCGAAAGGAATCCTTTTTTTGTAAGTTCTTCAATCCAAACCACCAGCGCTTTTTTCAGTTTTTTCAATTAAAACACTTCTTGAATATGAAGAAAATTTGGAACTTAATTTAATACCTGATTTTACAGACTGCCTTATTGAAACTTCATTCTTTTTTAATGGCTCTTATTGCCTCCCAACATCAGTAAATTGTTCTCCTTTCACTAAACAATCTAAAATTGCAATTTTTATTTCTAAGGAAATTGCTTTTCATTGCTGCATCTTTTTTTCCATCTTTAAACAAATTTGTATTTTAAATTTTAAAAAATTAAAGTTCTTAATCAACCAAACGCGTCTTTACTCAACGAAAGCATTAGCTCAAGTGATAATTCATTCTTACACAAATAGCATTGAGCACATGTAACTATTGTTTGCTTGCTCTGTAGTATAGAAGAAAGATTCAAAAAGGGGAATACCATACAAAATACTTTAAAAAAACAACGCATAACTTCAAAATTTTGTACAAAATAATCAGCATTAGATTGTCAGGAAAAATCGCGTAACTTCAAAACTGCATGAAAAAATTGAGTGAATTTGGCTAAATACAAGCGATAAAACTAGCTGAAAAAACAATGGTTAACAATTACAATTAAAACAAACAAAAAAAAAAAGAACACTTAAAAAAAACTAGAGAGAGTTTAAGGAAAGGATGAGAAAGGAAGACTCAGCCCAAAGGATTACGTGTCCAGATCGACAAACAAAAAGACGATTGCACGGCACAGGAAGACACCAGTTTTAGGAGTGCATCATCAGCAAAATTGGAGTGAATCAAATAATAAAGAAGAGGCGACATTTATTGCTGTTGAAAAAGGCCTTTGACACCGCATGGTTGCAGGGGCTCTTTTTCAAACTTGACCAGCTCGGCATAAGAAAACCGCTGCTGTACATAATCCTAGGTATGCTCAACAGCAGACAGTTTACTGTGAAAAATGGCAGTGTATCGTCTGCTGGGACTTTTGAAATTAAAAACGGTCTACAACAGGGTGTAGTAATTTCGCCGATTTTATTTACGATCTTCACAAGTGATCTTGTAGGATCTCTCCGCCACTCCATAGTGTACGCAGATGACTTGATCGCGTACAGGTCAAGTCCGAAGAACGAGGTCATTGTAAGTCTTTTGCAGCGTGACTTCGAAAAGATTCAGGGGTATTGCGATGATTGGAAGTTGAAAATCAATTTTCAAAAGTGCGAGACCATTCTGTTCAGGACTCCGTTGTCTGGGGCTTCTAGAAATACAAGAAAGAAGTGGCGAATGTTCTCTATCGTTGGACAAAACGGGCAGCCACTGAGGAATCGAAGTGTTGTCAGATACCTTGGGATCTGGCTAGATCAGTATCTATATTTTAACAAACATATAGATACTGCTCTGGCCAGAGCCAAAGCGGCCTTTGCCTTGACAAAGAGACTGTTTTATAGCAGTCAACTCGATGCCAAGGTAAAGGTGATCTGCTACATGGCCCTCATTCGTCCTGTCCTTGCCTATAGGTGTCCCGTTTGGTTCAACGTCGGAACAAGCTTAATGGAAAAGATTCGGGTTTTCGAGAGATGATGTCTTAGGGCTTGTCTCCATTTGTATAGAACTCCAGAGTCTGAGTATAAAAAATTCTATAGTTATGAAGTCCTGTACAACGGGGCCAATCTGATCAGAGTGAATAACTTGCTGATAAAACTTATTCGAAGTCACATGGCAAGAGCAATGACTTCGACCAACAACTTGATTTCCGGGGCTTTTTACCCCAATGATATGCACCATGAGACAGTGCGCCTTAACGGCCTTATTCCCCTTGAAGCGTTTCTCTATTTAGATAGAAAAGGTTTGGTCCAGGATGGATTGGTGCTCACCGGAGACTCTTCGGTTTAGTAGGGCGGTATCAGACCACAACAGAGCGGATGTCGAAAGGCAATACCAACACTATTGGTGGCTGAACGGCGAGTAAAACTCTGTCGTTTTTGTTGTATTCAACTTGATTGCCCTTAAGGCAAATTGGAAAGCATGTCCTGTAAGCCTTGGCCGGCTTACATATGTTTAAGCAGTTTTAATGTAGTACGTAGTTTTAATGTTGTTTTAAGTTAGGTTAAGATTTTATATTTAAGATGAGTTGGTAATATAGTATTTAGGTCTAGTTTAAAAAAAAAACATGAAAAATTAGTAAATCTAAGTTTTTGTTAATAATTAATATTTTTCTTAGTTTTCAAATTATTTAATTGTTAAAATTTAAAGCCCAAATAAGTATTAAGTCGAAAGACATATTTTTAATTAGTTAGGTTTAGCTAAGGGCGCCCGAAGAGGGTCAGTAAGTTAGATAATACATACATAGTTAAGTTAATTAGGCTAGCTTTAAGCGTTTTTGAAATTAATTTAATAATAATGCTAAAAAAAAAAACAGGAGGCCTGAACTGCTCAATATGAACAGAGAAACGAGGAAAATAGTTTTCTCGAAGTCGAGGCAGGTCCAATGTATGAAGCAGGAATGGCAGATTGAATAAATGTAAGTCTACAATATCATTTCATGACTTAGACTTCGAAACTTTAAACGCGTTTTTCTCGAAACTGTCTTTTTCAAAATAGAAAAAAGAAAATTTCTCAGGTTCTAGTGGACCGATTCACTTGAGATTTTTAGAGAGTCTTCTTTATAGACTTGTTTATGTCTGGAACTATCCTCACCTCCAAATTTCTAATACTTTTTTTTAAATTCGAAACAGTTAAAAAAGTGGTACAAAAATTGTTTTTTTTTTCAGGCAGTCGCCATTTTGTGAAAAAAAATTTTCCAACTTTTCCGTTGTTCCAGACATTGCGACATTATTCTAGATTAATAATCTTTTTTTGGTTGGTTTCAGATTGCTAGGAGGGTTGAAATCGTGGGTATGGTTACACTCTAATTTTTTAAGACCCCACTTTACCAACTGCTAATTTTTGAAATTTTCAGCTTTTTTTATTTTTTAATTTTTTTCTCAATTCTTGTTATATTAATAAATAACTAATAAACAAATTATGACACCTCAAAAATTAATATATAGCTTTAATTTTCAAAAAATCTGAGTATGCATTTTTGCCTTAGAAGAACGCACTCAAGTCTGTGCAAATTTGAGTAGTCTTCGGTGACGAGTATCAAGTGCGCCCCCGGGTCAGAAAAGCTCATTCAGATGCCGGAGAAAATAACAAGAATTTAGATGAAATACATTTATTGGAATGTGGTTCTTAATCAGCAATTTCTTTAGTTTTTCAGAATCAAAGATCGGTCATTCCTTGAATGAAGAATTATTTAGATGCCATCATCGAACATTAACGATAACATTTTTTTTCTTTGCATACAAATGCGGTTACATTCGTCCTTTCCGATTAAGCACTTGTGAAAAAAATTGATAGTGGAACCTTTTCGAATTCGTTCCCAAACAAAATCTATCAGAATTTCAAAAACCAATATTTTGTGCATACTCGTCCTTGAATGATTGTATCTTTCCTGATCTAATCCAATAATGAAGCCTCTCCTATACTTTGAATGCAACAATCAATTAATATGCGATCCCATTTCGAACTGCAGCACCCCATATATCTATTTTTAATATTAATAGGCTTCAAAGGATAATTCATTTAACATCGTTGAGTAGACTTTTTAATTAACACCTTTCAGGTCTATCGCGTTCAACACTTTATGCAGCTCAGAGGCTCGTCCATTGGGAGGACACATAAACAATCAATAGGCTGGGGCTTCTATATATGTACTTATATATTTGCCTTCGACCCCAGGTCGTACATGCCTTGTGACACACATTCGTGCCTTTGAATACTCTTTTCGAGTGTTCGAATCGAGCTAATCCAAGGTGTTGTCCGGATGTCTGTGTGATGAGGATGCCCATTATATCCGGGCTGGTAGTGAAATCATTTGCAATGAGATTGGATTACAAGCTGTATCAAGTGACGTCAGCCGAATAACAATGATTGATGTGTTCTATTGAAGGCATGTGGCATCATTTGGGATAACTCCAGGTGCTCTTGTATCTAAAAGGAAAGGTTAAATATGCCCAAACTTTCCTACCCAACTTTCGTGTTTTCTTTTTGCGATTTAATACAACAACATTGAATCCAATGATAATTACGGTAGGGATTCGGTTTACATACGAAAACTTTGCTCTGGTCTCGGAGGAGTATTTTTTGGGACACATTATCTCTTGATTACTTGAATATTTATGGATGGGACTACAGGTTTCCACACTCGGGTCCTTTTAATGTTTTATGCGGATCCCATTTGATTTTATTTAAGTTAATTACTTGATGTACTTCTGAGGAGTTTATAAACACTTAAGCCGTTCAAGGACATAGTGTGGTTTCCAATTACAAGCAATTGAAGAACCTTTTACCACGCCTATGCAAATTTTATTTGGTCACTCGTTAATCGTTATCGTTAATCGATAATCAACTTTTTTCGATAGCTGATCATCGGTTGAGCAGTTTTGTATTGTTTATTTTGATTGTGGACCATATTTGTCGATTTGACAGCCGGCTCTCGTCGATCATAAATTCCAGGTCGATACTTTGGAAGAGTTTTTTGTGTCCGAAATGTAAGAAGTCTTAATCATATAACATATTTATAAAAAAAAAAATAACGAATGTCGATTAAATTGAAGAGTGAAGCTGGTTTCTAATAAAAACAATTGTAGATATTAGGGAGTTTGCGTTACAACCCGAACGAAAAATGATCAAATGATATTTTAAATATTCGAAAATAGTTTAAAAATCTGCAAGGTTTCTAGACGTGAGACGTCAATCATCTACAACTTTTACAAAGGAGTCGATGTGCCTCTGGGGTAACTTATTCTCAAAGGGAACACCACATCCTTGATACAATGGAGCATTCAACTTGACAACAAAAGATTCGGGTTTTTGAGTGACAACGCCAAAGGACTTGTGTTCGTCTATGTTGACTTCAAGAGCCTCAATACGAAAAGAGAATTCCTCGCGCAACTAATCAGAGTTGATAATGTTCTGATAAAGATTAACTAAAGGCCCATTGCAAACTCAATGACTTCCCCAAACAATATTTATCTATGAGATGTTTATTCATAAGGGGCTTTTTATATATAAATTGTGTAAAGAGAAGTGTGATTCGCAACGATGCTTTTTCTTTTGCCAAGTGGAGGATATCAACACTCAGTTGGCGATGGGTATTTGGTTGGTTTGGGCAGACTTTCAAAAATTCACTTCCAATGTGATACATGTTGGAAGATAAACTGTTCTTCAGTTGCATAATTTGATTTAGCCACGGCGAATGTAACGAAAGAACGTCGTTACACTGCTTAATCTTGCCAAGTTGCCAGGACTACCTGCTCATCAAGTTGTGTGAGCAGAATTTCTTCGGCAAACAAACGGAAGATTTTTATTTCGACCTATTAGCTTTCACCTAATTCGCAGAATTTTATTCGACATTAGTTAAATATATAAAATTTGAAAGTTTGAAAAATATAGCTAAACACCCACTTGTCAGTGTTATGCCTTCACAGCAGAGCCATCTACACACAATCTACACAAACCACTATTTTGAAAATACGAATTATGATTTAAGCCGATACAAGAACCACTAAAACAACACCACCCATTAGTCAGACTACTATCGCTGATCGACCAATCCAGTGATAGCGCCATCAACTTTATCCTAATGGCAAATGGTGACTATACTAGATTCGAAAAGCTAGACCACTTTAGGAATCGAACCTGGGACCTAGCAATTCAATCAATTGAAAGCAGGCGCTCTTCCAATTATGCTAAGCTCCTTCTCACTTATTTGCCAAAATAACATTCGCAAGGGCTGAACTGAAATCAATTCGGTCAACTATTAAACTTACACGGTCAATTACACGAAAACGTGTGCCGTCTGCCAAATCACGTGAACGATTATACGTTGATATATGTATGTATGCTGTAATTTCAAAAGCAGAGTTTGACAGATCGTGCAACTCGTAAACGGAACCTCTGATCTCCGTGATTTTCTATTGCAATGAATTGTTATATTAGATTGTGTACATCCTCTGTCTAGTTACTTAGCCCATGTTCGCTGTACGCGTTCTTCTTGAACTTGGTGGCTTGAATGCGAAGATGTGGCCAAGTCAGTGTTGTCAAGCTTGACGCGTTTGCGGTTATGCCATTTTCGAGCTTCTCGCAGATGAGGCCAAATATATGACGAAAGACTGGCAAAATCAGTGTTTTGTAGAGCAGTATTTTTTTCTTTTGTGTCAGGAGTTTCGATCCTAGTTGTTTTGACAATCTGAAACAGTAACGATTGCGTAGGTTTAGTCTCCGTCGGATCTCCACTGAGGTGTCTTTTGTGGAAGGTCAGTTCCTGGCCATATTTTTAGACGCACTATAGATTTTATGCAAAATCTCAATTAACAAATATCTTAATTATGGATTTAGAATATAACATTTATAAGAAAATATTTTTTTTATTAATATTTTCAAATTTTGTGTTTTTTTTTTTGTTATTTTTTTCATCATTTTGTTGAGCCTCAATTCTGCGCGGCATACTGTCAATGCAAGATTGGACTGTTTCCTGCATTTATGGGTGGTGATTCCGCATGTGAATTACTTTTTTTCAGCTTAGTTCTTAACATGAACGCATCTTTAACCACTTCTCTGTTCATCAGATTCCACACGTTTTCGGCCAGTCCAACCGAGAAATGTTCTCTTACCTCAAATAAGTTTTTACAGACCGGGCTGTGTGGCATGGAGCCGCATCTTGCCATTCGGGAAGCATTCGATGAACTGTGGCACGAACCGATTCTGCAAGATTTCTTTTATGACGTGCAGACGTCTTGTGCCTTTGCCGCTGGACTGACCAGGTCATCACTTTGGTAGGGTGCTTCGCAGTCTTAACGACGCAGTCGCGGTGAAATTTTTCTCCACGGCGTCGCCGAACAAAGTGAGCTTTGTTGTCCAAACCCCCAAAAGGGCTTTCATCTCTGAAGCACACATGTCAACACAAAACACAGCAACAACACTTTTAGTTATCCGCGTGACGGTGCGCTCAGAAGCATAGCTTGTTTTAAATGAGCTTTTACCATCTTTTTGGTTGCATATCTGTTTTGGACGCAAATTTTCTTAACAATTGTTTCGGGCTTAATTCTTCACCACTTTTTAATCGGTCTCACGGTAGCATCAAACACGAAACATTTCTCGGTTAGAAAAAGCTTTTGTGTTGTACAGACCTTTCACTTCGGGTTTTTTACGTGGTGACAGGTCTCCTCTCTTATCCATGGTTAAAACGTCACAACACGTGACACAATAAACAAACGATACAATTCTATACCGCTAATAAACACACAATGCTTTAAACATCACACATACAAATCGGAACTGACAGAATGCGAAAATTCGACTGTAAGAAATCTGTACTTGTTCACGAGCTGTTAGTCCTCAACAAACCAGATGTACAACAAGCACTTTTTGGCTGGCAGAAAAATGTTAAGGAATTTCTTTGCTGACTTCCCTTAAAGTCGTGCTGCCCCTTGGGTGAAATTCTTTCTTATTGAAATATGGTTTTACGGAAGGCCAACTCTGTGAGCTCCAGGTCCAAGCTGTGGATAAGTTTGATTGGTTAGGGTGACCTTTATTGCTCATCATTTAGGGCTCCGATTGAGCCCGTTTTATCCTCCGTTTTTGTGTGTGGAAAAAGTTTTGATTGAAGGAGGTTTGCGGTGAAAGGGGAAGGGTGTTGTTGGATCACTATGAAGCGCCTTGATTTGTTTGGTCGGGAAACCTTTTGGTTTTTTTTGCGAAGACTCAGACCCACTGGTGCGTCAGATCACAGTATTTTGTTGTTAAGTATTGCTGTTGCTGGACAGTGGCAGAAGAAGCACTCTAAATCTTCCTCCTCAGTCGGCTTATTTCTTATTATAGATCATCGGGTTTTACATGTCGTTAGGTTATCCCATTAATTTTTTAATTCCTCGGTTGCCCAATCTTTTATATGTATTCTCCCTATTTTCAATTCCTCCTCTAGCTACCTCATCAGCTTCGTGCCGCAGTACCCTTGTTAGACTGGCATCGGTAAGTGTTGCTAGCTTATAACAATTTTTGTTTACAATATATTACCAGTGTCGATGCTCATGAGAGCCTTGTGATCAGTGTTGCCAAGTTTTTTCTGAGTCAAAGCACCGTACCTAATATTTTCAGCGTTAATTTTGATACTTTGGGCACCAACAAAATTATTTTTCAAGTTTCTTAAACAAAAAACTAAACTTTTATTTAGTTCCAGTCATAAATTTGTGCGTCCAATTCTAACCTTTGCGAGTCCAGTATGGTGGAACATAATATAGAGTTTTCGAAAAACAGTGCTTACGAGCTTGCACGCAATTTACAGAAGCGCTCATTCCGACTTTCGGCATGAGCAAAAAACAAAAAAATTATTGGATGCTACTGGAGGGTCTACGATTGACAACGTTATCCTAGGATTTCTGAGGAATCATATTGCGCTATCGGCAAATGTTATTGAGAACGAACTCATATCGGGATTGTGTTATCCTAACCCCGGATATTTTACAAACTCACTCAGGCACTTTTATATTTAGACGCACAGGGCTGCTTGTCGGACTCGAGCAATGTTCTCGTTATACACCATGGTGCTAGAATAGCAACAGACAAAAGAGTCCTGTAGAGCTCCTGACTGGAATTACTGTATGAGCGTACCTAAAAGAAATACACTTAATATTGGGAACGACTGAATCACAGCAAATACTGGTGGCTCGATTGGGTAGAATGTCAATTATTGTAGGTAGTTGTTACTATCAAAGTTACAGTAAGTTCAAAGTTTAATGTTTAAGAATAATAAAACAAGTAATTTTTCCCATTTTTTTATTACTTATTTAACAACATTTACACAAACATTTTAGTTATACTATTTTACAAAGATCAATTAAAAATATGTTAAATTTCAACTAAGGTATGAGTACCGTCATTCATCGGTCATTAACATAACATTAGTTTATAAGTATTGTTATATAAGTATTTTTAGTGGTAACACATAAGTTTTCAAAAAATAAATAAGTGCTTGTTAATATATAAACTATTGCATTTTTTAAACTATCAACAAAAACATTTATTGGTAATCCACTTCTACGATTGCACGAAAATTAAATCAATAATAAATTTATTTAAGTATTTAGGTACTTGCTGTACGATGTAAAGATGCCATTAAATAAGTTCGGAGGAACATGCCTTTAAGGTTCGCATTTTGCAAATCACGCTTTCAGGAAAATTGTTACTATTACAGCATTTTTGATTTCTTTGCAAACCAAAGTGAATTTGCAAAATTGCGTTTAACATCTCCAAAATCATTTTGTTCCTAAGTTTACTTTTGACTAGGTTAACTTGACTAAAAACCCTTTCAATATCGCCATGGAATATG
This sequence comes from Orthonevra nobilis, assembly GCA_963555765.1. Lineage (NCBI taxonomy): Eukaryota > Metazoa > Arthropoda > Insecta > Diptera > Syrphidae > Orthonevra > Orthonevra nobilis. The sequence continues at coordinate 76,096,043 of OY743225.1, forward strand.
GCAAACAAAGCTGTTTCTAAGCTTGTCGCAAATGTTTGCATAAGGATTTTGAAAGGTTTCAGCGTTGAAAAACAGAGTTTATGAAGCACTACAAATAAAATGAAAGCACTAAAATAACGCCCTACCACTAAAATGATATTTTGGGCACTGAAATAATTTTTTGAGAACTGAAATTAATGCTGAAAGCACTAAATTGGCAACGCGGCTTGTGATAGCTTTAATTTCAGTAGTACTGTCCTTGCAGATAAGTTTTAACTTTCCTCGTATGTAAAGATCGGTGGGCGTTCCTAATCTAGTTTGTACAGTGAAAACTTCTGTTTGGAAAACAGTTACGAAAGGTTCAATATGCTTAGATCCCTGCCCCTGCCTGTGACGATATGTGTGAGCCGTCTGTGTATATTATCATATTGTTTTACCGGGTCGCTTCTGCGTTCAAGTAGTGGTCACACCATTCTTACCAAATTCAAAATTTGCCTATGCCTAAATCAAAGTGATCCAATGTATTTAGTCTTAGGGCCGAAGGTCCTGCGAGTCGTCTTTTCACTTACACGTCTACTGGAGTTATGTTGAAAATTGCTTTGATGGCTGCTGTCGTCGTCGAGTCTAATGCGCCTCTTATTCACAGCAAAGCGGATTATCGTACTGTTGGCTTCATTTTTTTAGCTATCGTTGGCCATAATATAACGCCATTAAGGAAGTTTTCTTTTATTATGCAGTCGTACATCCATTGGACTTGATTTTTTTCAGCCCCCAGGACTTTCTAAAGGCCCTCCAGTATGCCCTCTCAGCTTTGGTAGTACTTTCATCCAAATTTTCTTTCAAGGTTAGTTTCTTGCCGATTATAAATCCCAAATACTTTACGCTTTCTTAAATTTTTAGTTCTGTTCGTCGAATTTTATGGTGTTGTATTGCTTCTGCATGATCTTCCCTATTCTTTAAGAATAGCTTGGTTTAACAAATAACCAGCAACATTCTCAGAATAGAAGTGAGTAGGATTTTTAAACTCGTCCAATTACAAGAACAAGTGAATTGGAGGATACAAGTTTCTTTTAAAATAAACACCCGTTCAAGGAGTCATGAGCACCCTTATTTGTCGACACAACGTGGTTGCAAAGTATCACGAAGAAAGCAGAGAGAAATACCTTAGCACGTTATTTTAAATTATGTGGCATTGCCTACGATTGAAGGTTTATTTTTGGCATATCCTTTGATTCATTAATAAGTTTCAAATTGCGTCTTGCAGCATTCATTCATTACCCACTTCAAAAGCATCCAAATTAAAAGCTAAAAATAAAAACACAAACTGCCGCTGAAGCTTGACATAAAAAAACGAAACATCAATAAATAAGAAACCACGTCCAGTGCCCTGAAGCATATCGAATCAGATTCCTTTACTTCTAGAAAAAGAAAACAATCATCTCAATATCGACAGAAACCAGATGCACAGTGTTCCATCAATGTCATTCTTCAAAGACTGACAGCTGTCAGTTAAAATAATAATGAAACACCAACAAATTGGCCAACGTCAGATCTTCTTGGTTTTTCGACTTCTAAGACTGACAACCGCTTGTTGTGTACAACTAACATCAATAATATCGTTTACATTGTCACACACAAAATCCGGCACAGTAAATGAGAATTAAAAAAAAATTATTTCTCGTGTTCATTTGGAAAACTTTGCGACAATAAATTAAAAAAAAAAAAAATTATATATTTGGTATACTGCAATTTGACAACGAAAGTCTTCTCATAAACTTATAATAAATAATATAAAAGTTTAGTCTTTATATTGATCGTGATTGGAAATGATGAAGGGTTTTTTAAATGATTTAATTCTTATATTACATAATACAAATAATTCAATAAACAGCTGTTTTGAAAGAAAATTAACGCAAAAACCTTGAATTTAATATAAAAAAAAAACAAATAAAAAATTTAAATAAAATAACAATAATAATAAAATAATAAAAATAAATAAATAATTGGTAACAATTATAAAAACGTTATGAAAATTACATATTTAAATACGTTAAAGTATTTATACATTTACATGGATAAAGTGAATATATGAATAGAAATATCACTGAATTGAATAAGAGATGAAGATAATGAATTAACAAGTAATTAATAAATAATTAAAAACAAAAAAAAAACGAAAAAGAACATACACAAAAAAAAATTAAATAAATAGTTAATAATAGTAAATAAATTTATAAATTAGTAATTAAATGTATTAAAAAATAAATAAATAAATAGATAAGTAAATTTATATATTAATAATTAAATACATAAATAAACGAATAAATAATTAAAAAGATAAATAAAAACGTAAATAATTTATTTAATAAATGAATACGGGCTTTGAATACGAATAAATAAAACTAAAGCATTTGATGAAAATAGAATAACAAAAAAATTACTTTACAAAGTATAGTAACGCATTAATTCAAATTAAAAATAAAAAAATTATTAATTAATATTAATAAGATATTTGACTAGCCAAAATATTGTCGGAAAATGCACTTGAATTTAACTATAAGTTTTTTTAGATTTAAGATGTTTTTATTTATCGTCCAAAAATATTTACAATCATGACTTAAAATTAGACTTATAACTAAGGTAAGGTTTTGTCGGCTCAACAATAGGGGCCCGACTTATTTCATTTGGTATTTATACAAAATATTTTTTTTTTTTACAAAAACGTATAACAATGGCGACTTAATCTTTTAGGTGGCTATATGCAATTTTCCAAACATTTTGAAAATTTTTGTTTAAGAATTTTTTTTAAAAATTTATAACTATAAAACTAATTACAGGGTCCTAACCTCTGTAATATCGGCTGTCAGCTTTTTCGTAAAACGAAGTATCGTAGCAATTTACGATGTCCTCGAATCTCTCGTCGATGATCGCTCGTGGGCTGAGGTACCGCAGCGCTGGCTCTAAAGTCTGCTGGCTGATGTTCCTGATGTCTCGGTTTGGATGGTCCTTTAGTTTGTCCAGTATCCTTCCGAAAAGCTGTAGCATGTATAGATAGATTGGCGTTATGCCAACATCTTCATACAGCTTCGTGTTGCTGAAGTATTTCAGCGTGTCCGGTTTTCGCCAGAGTCCTGTACAGGACCGAAGTATCCTTCTTTCCATGAGTCTGATTTTCTTCATGGTTGTTGGTGACACCGTGAACCAAATTGGGCAGCCATACGTTATTACTGGTCTTATGAGCTGCTTGTAGACCAGTAGTTTGGTTTTCTTGCTTAACCCGTTCCTCTTCCTCAGCAGTGGGTTCACAAGATGTAGGGCAAAGTTGGCCTTTTTCATGACGTTGTTGGCATGGGCGTTAAATCTGAGCCGCTCGCTGAAGTTGATTCTCAGGTATTTTGTCGTGTCTTGTGGCACAATTTGTGTGTTGTCCGGGAGGATTAATTTGATGTTGCGACAACGTGCTGCAAATTTTCGTCTTCCTCTGGTTGCCGTCGTTGGTGTCCTGAAACAGATGAGTTCTGTTTTGTTGCTGTTGACTTTGAGTCCCCACTTTGAGTAGTAGTCAAAGAGCTTCCTTATGTGGTCCTGGATCCTTCTTGCTGCTATGGTTGGTGAAAGTGATGCTGCGTATGTAATGGAGTCCTCCGCATATAATAAGGTTTTTGTTTGAGGATCGTTCTCTGGCTGATCTGCCGTATAGATGTTGAACAGCGCTGGTGCTGTTCTTCCTCCTTGCTGGACACCCCCTCTTAGGGGCTTCATGGATGAAGAAGCATCAAAGACCTGAACAAAAAAGAACCTATTTGTTAGTGAACTGAGGGTTATTCTTACCAAATGTCTTTGAAATTCCATTTTCAGCAGCTTGTAAATGAGGCCGTTGATCCAGACACTGTCGAATGCCTTCTCGACGTCCAACAAACAGGCAACAACTGTCTCCTTTTTGTTAAGTCCCGCGGTGATGTCATGGTGAAGTTTAAGCAGTGGATGAATTGTTGAGTGCTTTTCTCTGAATCCATATTGTTGGTCCGGTATTATCTGCTTTAAGTGGCAAACTTTGTTTATTTGTTTGAGCAGTACCGACTCTAGGACCTTTCCTACACAGCAGAGCAGTGATATTGGCCGATATCCTTCGATGCACGTTCTGTTGATCTTCTTTGGAACTGGAACAACTTTGCCTATTTTCCACGAGGTGGGAAAATATCCGTTGTTTATGCAGTTGTTGAAGATGATGGTGAGCATTAGGATCGCAACGTTCGGCAACTTTTTTAATAAAAAGTTGGAGATACGATCAGGACCAGCTGATTTTTTTTAGTTTACACTCAAACGCAGCTCCTCTACTTCTCCTGCATTGGTGAAAATATCGTTGTTGTTGGGGAATGTTGCCGTATTATCACTGCTAAATGTTGTGATGCTGCTATGGTCGTTTGAGAGTTCTTCGACCTTTTCGTTGACCTCTGCTAGGAATTCAGGAAGGTGCACTGGTGGTCTTTCCGTGAAGTTTTGCTCAAAATGGCTTCCAAAAGCTTCTGCCTTCTCCATTGGCGTGGTTACCTCTTGGTCTCCGTTCCGCAGAATGTCCGGCAAATTATTCGATTTTCCGACTATCGAATTAATTTTCTTGAACGTGTCCGATCCTGGTTTTATTTTTTCCAGTTGTCTCCGGAACTCTGCACCCGTGTGGTGTTTGACTGCTTGCTTGAACATCACGTTGATACAGTTAAGCTGCGATTGGACACTTCGGTACTCCTCGTTCACTGTGTTCAGGTTCGTTGCAAGATCCTTTGTAGCTTCTTCCTCAGTCTTTGCCTCTAAGCGTCTATTGCTTGAATGTGTTGCGGCAAGTTAACTATAAGTTTTTGGATTCAGGCGGAGATCAATTCAACATAGGTATTCTGTTTTCTAAAGTATTTTAATGAATCAAATGAAATTTGTCGTAGAAATAAAATACACATTTAAGAGGCGACGCATCAGTATAAGGGGAACCCGAAAAAAGGAGAAACAACAAAACACTTCAGACCATCGGCGAAGCTCGAGGATCATGATTATAAGGCAAGGAAAGAACTCAATCGAATTTACAAGGGGATAATTTACCCGTAATTTTTGCCACTGGATAATAATTGAATTCTGGAAATTCGATCGTGTAATGGCACAAGGGATTTTCTTCGTATGCGATGTGTGGTGGTGACTAGAAGGAATCCAAAGGATCGTTCGGCCATAAGAAATATCACTATTTTTTTCGGAACCACAAAATCAAAAAATTGCTTTGTTAAAGTAAAGTATTTTCAATTGCAATTTATTAATGGCTTACAAAAATTAGGTATGAAAACCTTTTGATGATTTTAAATCTTAACAGTCTTAAAGGTCTCGACGAAAACTTAAATATAATCATAAATTAAAATTAAAATTAAAAGTAAGATTTAAAATTAGAAAAGAGGTCAAGTGACTTTAACGCAAAGTCTTAAAGGCATTTGTGTTTCCGTAGAGTGTTCCACATCCGAGGAACTTTGACAAGGAATTGGCGTTCTGATGTAAGGCAATTGTATTTTTGGTGTTTCAACGTTAGAAGCCTACGCGATTGAAGGAATTGCAGTTTATTATTTAAGTATTCAGGCTCACGTGTACGTATAACTTCATTAAGTACGCTTTCCTATCTCAATACTGGCTTTTCTATCAAAGGTTCTTGAAAAACTAATAAGCTGACAAATAATGGACCACTTAAATACATATAATCTACTTACACCCGTTCAGTCAGAATTTAGAGCTCATCATAGTTGTACGACTGCAAAACAATACTTGGTTGAGGATTTACGTACTGAAATCGATCAGGGAAACATAACATCTTTGATATTATTGCTTTTTTCGAAGGCCTTTGACAAAGTTCCGTATGGAAAGCTTCTGAAAAAGTTCTTTAAATTCGATTTTACTGCATTAAAACTAGTCGAAAGTTATTTCAAAGGAAGAAGTCAAGCAGTTGCTGTTGGCGGAGATATGTCAGACTCTCTGATTACCAATGAAGGAGTACCGCAAGGATCGATACTCGGTCCTTTGTTGTTCACCATGCTTAACAACGACTTACTTTCCATTCTTAAACACTGTAAAACTCAAATGTATGTACTACTGTGACAAAAAATAAGGTGACATTGTATTTATTTTGAAAATTCTTTATTTATTCTTCCAAATCAATTCCATCCCCTTCAAAGTAATCCCCTCCCGATGCAATGCACTTATGCCAACGGATTTTCCAATCTTTGTAACACTGGTTGTAGTCACTTTCCGGGATGGCCTTCAGTTCCGTCTTCGCTGCGGCTTGAATCTCCTCTATCGTATCAAAACGGTGTCCCCGGAGCGGTCTTTTGAGCTTGTTGAACAGCCAGAAGTCGCACGACGCCAGATCAGGTGAATACGGTGGTTGCGGAACGATATGGGTTGAGTTTTTGGCGAAATGATCACGAATTACGAGTGCGGTATGGGATGGTGCATTATCGTGGTGTAAAAACCAAGAATTGTCTTTCCACAATTCCGGCCTTCTTAGACGGATAGCGTTACGCAAACGACGCATAACGTTCAAATAAAATTCCTTGTTGACTGTTTGGCCGGTTGGAAGGAATTCATAAAGCACAACACCTCGATTATCGAAGAAAACAGTCAACATGACCTTGATTTTTGAGCGACTTTGGCGCGTTTTTTTTGGTCTCGGCTCTCCTTTGGCACGATATTCGCTCGATTGATCGGTTGTTTCGGGGTCGTTAGCATAGATCCAAGTCTCATCGCCAGTTATAATGCGTTTCATGACATCCTGGTAGTCGGAAAGCATTGTTTCACACACGCGACGCCTTTTTTCCAAAAAATTCAATGTTTTCGGTACCAGTCGAGATTTGACGCGCTTGAGGCCCAAAGCATCCTTCAAAATGGTATTGACTGAGCTTTTCGATAAGCCAACTTCATCAGCAAGGTCTCTAATCGTTAATCGATGGTTTTTCAACACCAAATCTTTGATTTGTTGGACGTGAGCTTCATCGGTTGAGGTTGATGGTCGCCCAGAACGCTCTTCGTCTTCGACACGTTCACGGCCGGCTTGGAAATCACTATACCACTTGTTAACATTTTTTTTAGACATAGCCTCATCATCAAAGGCTTTCTGCACCATCCTCAACGTATCCGCAGCAGAAAATTGATTCCGCAAACAAAATTTAATGCAAATTCTTTGCTCAATAAATTTCGACATCGCAAAAAACGAAAAACTCACTTTTAGCAGCTCACAAAACGACGCGTATCTCAAACACTATGAATATATTTTGACATGAAATTTCACATAGATGTCACTGACAGTACTACCAACCTAAAAAGAAAGAAAAATTTCCAAATCCTTCGACGCGCGCAGTTTAAATTCATATGTCACCTTATTTTTTGGACACAGTAGTACATCCATCGAAGCTATCTGAGCTATCGGACATCATTGGTTGAAGAGGCGAAATGATCTTTAACTGAATTCGAAAAAAAGCTAGACGTTAGTCATATCACATGATCACAGTTCCCTAAAATTAAGATTGATGATGCCGAAATATGTTACTGTAAATCCGTCAAAAACTTGGGAGTTATTTTTAACCAAAATCTAACTTGGACAAACCTCGTTAATTATTCAATAGGGAAAATGTATGGAGGACTGCGCGTTCCTTATACTCCAGTCAATACCAAAATGGTGTTAATTAAATCACTTCTGATACCCATTTTACTCAACGCACAATCCGTGTTTTGTGACCTGGATAGTACGTGCATGAGAACACTTAAAGTTACATTCAACAATATGTGAGGTTTGTTTACTTTCACTAAGTCCTAAGATTTAAAAACTCTCATGTTTTTGTTTGATCTTAAATCATATGAGAGACTCCAATACCTTTTCCAAAGACTGAAAACATGCAACTCAAATCGTACTAAGGCTCTCGTTTTACCAAAATTCAAATACGAAGTAACTCGAAAACAATTTTTCGTGTACTCCATTAGGCTGTGGAATTCACTTCACCTCAGTATTAGGAAAAAATACAACAGGAGCAGCTTCGAAGGAGAAAGTAAAGTAAACATGTTAAAAAAATGTGCAGTAAGACTTTCGTTAAATTTAAATTCGAAATTAAAGCTTTAACTAAAATTGAAAATTAAAATCAAAAATTCAATGTAAATCTTAATATATGAAACTTAAATTTTCAATTATTATTATTATTAATTACTTATTATTATATTTTTTTCTTTAATAATAAATTAAACATAATTGTAAATTTAGATTAAAAGACGCCAGAGTCTTACAATGTTATAATGATGATGAAAATAAATAAAATTACATATTTAATTACTAATAAAAATTACGTACCAAGACCTATATTCAATTAATGTGTCGAAAGAAAAGCCAACTATCTGTTCAGGGTAGACAGCAAAATGGTCCCGTTTCTTTGGATTGAATATGTAGCGAGCTTTATCGCCGTATGTCAATACTGGGACATGAAGTGTTTTTGCCAAAATCAGCTTTGTAGTTGTGGGTACGAAATGCTTCGTAGCACCACCATAAACCTTGCTGATTGTGGTATTTATATGCGTATCCCACGATAGTGCACGAGTAAATATCAGACCAAGGTTTCTGGCAGCGGCATAATGGGAGCAGCGGCAGGAGTAATGGGAGAAAAGAGACGTCGGGGAATTTTCGAAAGATCAGAAGCACTTTTGACTTCGTAGCATTCAATCACAAATCGTGTTTAATTGCCCAGCGATGAATGGTTTCAAGATCTCTGTTGTCGAGCTGTACTGTTCTAAGGACAGCTTACATATGTGTCGTACAATGTTGTGTTACTGTGGGCAGCTCATTGATGTACAGTGAAAAGAGCATTGGTCCAAGAATTGATCCCTGAGGAACTCCACAATTTTTGATTGGATTATGTAACATATGGGCAAATGTCTGTCTTAATTAAATTACCACAAATCAAATGTGAAATGATAAATAATTTTTCTATTGCATTGTTTGGCTCTACATTCATATATAAATATGTATATATAATCCGAATTTATTTATTGCTGGGCAGAAATATCCTGGTAAAATTTTCTAATGTTTTATTGTCAGTGTCCATTTGAAAAAATTCAGAGCTGGACTGAATTGTTAAATTTAGTTTTGAATGTGAGTCCTTATGTAAGTGTTTTCCTCTTACTAATTTTCAACTCACTCAAAATACTTCGAAATAAGGTTTTACGCAGTGACGGAATTAAAAAAAACTATTAACGAGCAGGCAAATGAAAATTACGGTAATCTCATGTTTTTGATGTGGATAAGTGTGGGAAAAGGTAATTTAGCCTGTCGTATTGAAAACTTAAATCCAATTTCCATCAACTTTGAAATACTAGAAATAGGTAATTTAAACTCCTTTGTTTTTCAATTACACGGTTTTTCATACAAAAATCTGGGAATTCAATTTACACGATATTTTCTGAAACGGATTTTACGTGTAAACCGGGGGACAGGTGTATGAGGAAGTCTCGATGGGAAGTTAGCGCACAATGTTACGCCAAGAAGTAGTGTCAAATGTTGAGGGGTGGATGAGAAACATTGGTGTGCGTGTCCGACTCGCACTTGGGACCTCTTTTTTTTCTCAGAATTCTCAAATTTCATAAATAAAGACAAAAGCAGTTGGTAAGGCTAGATAACTTCATTTTATGAGGTTTGTGAATAAAAGCCTTCGATGTCGAGTACTTTACCTTCACATCCGTAGAAGAAACAAAAACCGTACAAAAGAATCAGCTTTTTTTTTAATTAAGCCATCAACAAATGTGATTAATCGAGATTAACATAAAAAAATGCATTCAAAGTATTTTAAAAAGAATTGTGAACTTTACATCATTCCAAGTGTGTATATGCAACCACAACCTGTTCGAAGAGGACTGTGTTCAGAGCACTTCAGCTGCAGTGGAAACCAGGAATTTTAATTTCATTAAAAGCATCAGCTCCTGATACACTCGTACTCCGGATTGTAAATAAAAAATGAAAGTTCGCTCGGGATAACAAGTAATTAAGGGAGTAATAAAGCCCATTTTTACCTCTGCTTTTTGCTTCTTTGCACAGATAGACAGATTTACATCAAAGTATGGTTGTCATTAATCCACAGGGTTTCGAAAACAATTAGCGCAACTGAGTGCAGATCAATAGGGACGATGGAGTTCCTGAATGATGGCCAAATACAAAGCAGGAACAAAATGTTCTCACAATCCATTAAATACTTATTTTTTTATTCAGTCTGAATTCGCTGCGAATCCATTCAATTGCAACATACTCGCATTTCGTAACAAATTCATGAAATCAACTCTCCACAGTTGGAGGCTTTGTCCTCGGACAGAATCAGGCTTTTACATCTGCTCAGGCTCTAGACAATGCAGCATGCAGGACTCGTATGAATTAAATCTGTGTACAAGGCTGAATAAGTGATTGTGCTCTGATATAGTCCAGTTTGCTGCAATTAAAATAATCGATAACTTTCAACAAACCGACTAACGGATAGTCCTACTAGGATACATGTGTTCCTACACTTAACTTCGACCATGCATGCATATGTGGTAACCGTATACCTTTCTACAAGTGGTTGTATCGAGGAGTTCGGGTTTGACTTCAATTTGACCAACTAAGGTTTGGCTTAGGGAGGATTTTGCTTATACCTTGGATTATTCAAAGATTGGAAAGTGATGGGGCGCAGGGAAGGGGGGCTGGGCATATAAATGGATAAAGCTTATGGTTTCTGATGATAACGTGACCACTTTTGCTGGCTTTTCTCTTCAAAGAAACAGTGCTTTCATTAAGGATGAAAGACAGCCGCATACCTCATGCCATTAGTGGACGAATGAATGTATTCAGTTACATGTAACCACTCTCTGGTGGAATGGGATTATTCGGGCAGAGATGCTGAATACAAATTTCTGTTGAGCATGGTTATATTTTCAAATCAAAATAATGCTTTAAGGGCAATCCATAGATAATGAAGCCGCTATTAAGGCCACGTTAGACTGAGCATTTACTTTGATTTTTAAAGTTGAGTCTTTATAAGGCGAGTTCTCTTCAATTTTTGGCTAAGACTCATGCTAAATATCATATAAGTATTCATTTGGGCGACACGTAAAAATGCCTTGTAGTACTCCTCCGGTTTGAATCCGTAAAAATGTGTTAAGCAATTGGATAAGCAAAGGGACAATTATCTCGTTGTTATCAGACCAACGAACCTTGAAGGATATTGGCTTAAAAGATAAGTTTCCTTGCATATGCTATTGATGGTTTGATGGACCCGGAGGTTTGGTTTTTAAATATTTGTTAATCGGATGGTAGTATTTTGTTTTGTGCTCCTTAGCTCCTCCTGAAAATGTTGGCGCATTGAAAATTTACCAAGCGGTCGCTCATTAAAATGAGGAGCTGGGAGTCCTTAAAGTGCTCATTCCGTGCCACGAATATGGCCATTACATGTTGGTTTCTGCAGCATATTTAAATGCAAAAGATATTCACAAAGTTCATTAGCTACTGGGCTCACGCTGTACTGATAATGACGCTCAAAGCTGCCGGAGGTGTCATCGAGCCTCATATTGAAGAGGACGACGTGAGTTACATTGGTGAGTGATACAGTGCCAGGATCAAGACTAAGCATTCATGTCAAGCTTGGTGGCCGAGTAAAAGTTGACTCTTCCACGAAGGGTTCCACGCCTCCTAAAATTATGCAACACTTTGTTTCTTTTATTTTAGATTATGCAAGATTGAGAGTAGAAATACAATGATCGTAAATATCGTAAGCCTGACCTCAACGCCGAAGTAGAGCAACTCTCGACTTTGGTAGTGCGTTTGGCAGCTCACAACCAACTGATATTTTTTTTTGGATTTCAATTTTTCTCGGACTTGTTCGATTTTAACAACAGAGTCCAGTCATTGTGCTCGTTATGAGTTCATTTATTTTGACTTGGCCTCAGAAAAAAAGTTCTAAAACTCGTAAATTGACATTTATCTTCTGTTTTGAAAAATCAAGTCCACTGCTGCTTGTGCTTTTAAATTGACTATTAGTAATAGATTTTACATTTTTTATTAATAAGTAATAAGTAATAAGTTATAGATAAATAAATAAAATATTTTTGTTTTACCTGATCTTACCAATCAACTAACAAGAGAACATTTCTACTCATATTGTTACGGCGAATTCGTGCCCTACAAAAATTGAGGGAACACAACATTATTCGGTGTTTAATATAATTGGGTTGAGAAAAATGCCGCCATGAAAGCCAAGCATATATACATTAATGTGACACTTCGTTTGGTTCAGAAGAGCTACACAACATTCAGTTTGCACTAACAACACTACATTTTGAGATCCGTTCCAAGTTGCAAAATTTTTCTTACTGGAATTCGAACTTTTAAATAGTGTTGGATGAAAGAAATGATTGTATACTTTTGAAGGTTGTTAAATTGCTCCATGAATCTAATTCTCTACTGTTAGTTACACTTTCTTTGTATGGTGTCCACTATTTATTTTTAACTCTATATCATTATTATTATTTTTTGTTGCAGCGTCAATTGCAGTTCACATTCTGTGAAAATTGTAAGTGTCTCCCTAAACAGACAGATGGACGGACAGCGGATAGGATTCCTTTGGAATTTTCGGGAACGGAACCGTAAAAAAGTGTTTTTATTCTGACTGTTCTTAAAACCCCATAAAGGATCAATTTTAATGAATGCCATACTTATATCGTCCTCAGCAACTTTTGTCCACCTCACAGAAAATATTGAGGGACCAACAATACCCTGTATCAAAATCACTTTACTCTTTCCATAGAAAATCTAAAGCCCGTAAAACAAAACAGAGACAGACTCTCGAAAAAAAAGATAGCCATATTACAGATCAGATTCACCTTATCCCAAGCCATCACTCGATTCATTTCAACCATTCAAAACATGGTGAAAGAAATGATCCGAAATCAATTGTGAATGCTGAAACTTATAACAACGGTCAAATGCCTGTTACTGGAATATCCAAAGCGTTTTTCATCTTAGAGTGAAGTCACCAAAACGAAATTTGGCAAATCAATTTTGACACTGCCGTTCTTTTAAAGCTTCGTCACCATAAAGAGAACATAACTTTTTGTGAAATAAAAAAGGTAAGATACGACGAAAATGTTCGTTTTGATTTTCCATTTTTCAACAGACACCAAAACAAAAACTACACAACCAATCAAAAAAAATTTTTTACTAATCGACAGTTGAAGTACCAACTATCAAATAATAAATTGTGTTTGACATTTTGATTACGTCAGCAAACCTAAAAATTCAACTAAAGCCATCTATGAGTGAAATCCGCAATTAAAAACTTGCCCAACCCAATAGATCTAATTTTGTGTTTGATCGAATTAAAAATATTTTTCAAAATATTCTAGTCGTCATTGTTATTAACCGACAATATACAATCTTTATTATAAATCTAATTTCAAGCGTAATTATAGATATTATTGATGCGAAAATAAAACTCTTTCTAAACTGAACAATACAATTCCAAACAGCTAAGTTTGAAGTGACACTAGTTTGACATGCTGCGCACTACCAATTGGCGAATTTTGAGTGCTGCTCCGCGACGTTTGACTTTGACGCAGCACTTACGCGGCTGCTTCACTTCAGCTGCTATGCATTGTGTTCGGCCAGTTAAGCTCAATATAAGTTGTTTCGAACTTAATTACCTCGCAGTTCTTGTTCGTTGCCCGATTTTAAATTCTTGTCTGTAATTTTTTTTTTTTTGCAATGATGAAACTCTTTAAGACAAATAAAATGAATTGCACTTCTACGTCAACACAAAGTCCTCAGAATTAAAGCTTTGCCGCCACAAAAACCATGTCAACAACATCTAGCAGCAAATTATGTAACACAGAAGGTGCTTGAATGATTGGAAGCAGAAAGGCAAAAAAAAGTAGCATCCAAAAGGTCTCAAAATGAAAACAAACAAAGCAATACGTTTTGATGAGAAACTGTAAAATGAAAAATCTAATTTGAAAACACTATATTGTTTTAAGGACAAGAACTGCTCAGTGCACAGCAAATACCCCCACGGCAAATGTTTACGTAAAAATCTCACAGGATAGGGAGTTTTTTTTCTTCTATTATTATTCCATGACCTTTCCTCCGCAAACTCATTCTAGAAAAAGGAAATTTTAATTTACTCGTTCTTCACATCCATGTAGGGTTAGTAAATACTGAATGCTCTTCTTTCCATGTGCCATTCCTTTATGAATCTTCATTCGTTTTGTAGTTGCAGTAAATATGATGACTGGTTTTTATTAGCCACATTCGCGTAGTATGGACGTTGTGTTTGAATTAAAATTTAGAAGTAAAAAGTGGTAACGATTATGAAAGTCATGGATGACGTCTCTGTACGAGAGAAAAGAGAATTTGAGAGTAAAAAAGTCCTTGCCAAACATCATTCAAACGAGATCGATTCACTTACTGAGCAAAAACTTCTGGGGAGATATGTAACCTTCTCCGTGGTGCACGCTGCTCTGACTCAGTGAGGAATCAAGTTCTCACTGACAAGGTAAAATAGGTTGTATGACCTTTCAGCCTCTTAAGGACACCCGAGATGGTTGGTGTTTATTATTGTCAACCAAGCAAAGGATTTAAAGTTCGGTTCATCCGTCTTTTGATTTCGATAGTGTTGTGATTATTTGCTCGCTCTTCAAGAGGATATTAAGACTCTTATAATGCGTGTGCCACAGAGCGAGCGGAAGAATAAGGAGAAGAAAGAAAGATTGTGTAGTGGTTTGAGAAACTCAGGTGTAATTGGTTTCAACTCACTTCCGTGGGTGGAGGCCGAAACGGGACGGAGGATTTTTGATATCGTCCTATTTGCTTTAACCTAATTCGCAGGATTTTATTCGACATTAGTTATGATCTATGAACTTTGAAAGTTTGGAAGATTAAGCTTAAACATCCCGCTGTCAGTGTTATGCCTTCACAGCAGAGCCATGTATGCACAATATACACAAATCACTGTTTTGAAAACACGAATTAGGAAATAAGCCGATACAACAACCACTACAACAACGCCACCCATTAGTCAGACTCTTATCACTGATCGACCAACCCAGTGATCGTGCCATTAACTTGATCCCAATGGCAAATGGTGACTGGACCGGATTCGAAAAACTAGACCACTCCAGGAATCGAACCTGAGACCTATCAATTGAATCAATTGAAAGGCAGGCGCTCTACCAACTTCGCCACCCAGCTGTTCTTGCTTGCAGGGTTCTATTTTCAAGGTTCGAAATCTTTTCTACATGACAGGGAAAATCCCCCATTCATTTCCAGGGCAGATCTTCAAGCGATTTTCGAATCACTAAAGAAGAAAAAATCTACAGGAAGAGATGGGATCCCAAACATTGTGCTTCGACGTCTCCCTCTGGAAGCTTTAAACATTTTCACTATACTGTTATAATGCACATTATGTGGAGCACTAGTACAGAACATCTCAAAATAGGGTAAGGATAACTCCAATTCGGCAAATCTGCGGTCAATTAGGCTCCTTCCGATAATAAGCAAAGTTTTCGAAAAAGTTGTCAATTCGGTTTCAGAGCGGGACATGATTACATCCACGCCGGGTCAAAACAAGTTTCAGATGTTTAATGGTACTAAACTTGCTAAAAAACAATGCAAGGGTACCTGTCTGGTTGACTTGGAGAAAGCCTTCGATAGCGTTTGGTTAGAAGCGTTCTTTTACAAGTTGAACAGGCTTGGCATAAGTAAACCACTTTGCTTTATAATATGTTAACCAATAGATGGTTCGTTTTGAAGAATGGCAATGTTACTTCTATTAGTATTTTCAAGTTAATCAGAGGTCTGCAACAAGGAGCGGTTAATTCTCCGATACTTTTCAGCATTTTTTTTATAGGTTCTCTGTACCATGCTATAGCGTACGCAGACGACTTGATTGCACACAGATCGGCAGCAACGATTGAGGTTATCAGATTGAACTTGGAAAGTGACTTAAATAAGATTCAGCGTTATTGTGACGACTGGAAATAAAAGATCAACTACCAAAAATCGGAAACCATTCTTTTCAGGACCCCATTGTCTAGGGTCTCTAGAGATACAAGAAAAAATTGGCGAAAATTCTTGATCGTGGGACAATATCCAGATTTTAACAAACATATAGATGTCGCTGTAGCCAGAGCCAAAGCGGCTTTTGCTATGATAAAGAGACTGTTTTATAGCAGCTAACTCGTTGCCACGGTGAAATCATCTACTGCACGGCTCTTGTCAGAGCAATGAATTTTTAAAGGTGTCCTGTGTGGTTCACCGTGACAGAAAATTCGATGGAAAAGATTCCTGTTTTTGAAGGACAATGTCTCAGGGCTTGTCTTCGTTTATATAAAACTACAGAGTCCCAATGCAACAAATTCTATCGCAGCTGGCTGGCGGAGTTGGTAGAGCGCCTGCCTTTCAATTGATTCAATTGATAGGTCCCAGGTTCGCTTTCGAATCTGGTCCAGTCACCATTTGCCATTGGGATCAAGTTAATGGCACTATCACTGGATTGGTCGACCAGCGATATTAGTCTGACTAATGGGTGGCGTTGTTGCAGTGGTTGTTGTATCGGCTTAGTACCTAATTCGTGTTTTAAAAATATTGGTTTGTGTAGAAAGTGTGTAGACGGCTCTGCTGTGAAGGCATAACACTGACAGCGGGGTGTCTAGCACAATCTTCCAAACATTCAAAGTTCATGTTTCAAACTTATGTCGAATAAAATCCCGCGAATTAGGTGAAAGCTTATAGGTCGATATCAAAACACTCCGTCCCGATTCGGGCTCCACCCACGGAAAAGAGTTGAAATCAACCTGAGTTTCTCAAACCACTACAAAAATCATTCATTCGTCTCCTAATTCTTCCACTCGCTCTGTGCTACACGCATTATAAGAATATTAATATCCTCTTGAAGAGCTTGCTTGAGGCTCTTTACAATGGAGCAAACCTGACCAGGGTGACTTATTTCAAAAATAAGCTTATACGAAGGTACGCAGCAAAGGCAATGACTTAGACCAAAAACCTGATTTCTGTGGTTTTCTATCCCAAAGATTTGTACCATGAGAGTTTTCGCCTAAGTGGCTTTGTCTCTCCGGAGGCCAAAAGATTGTCCGAAGATTGTCTCCGGATTAGCAGAGCGGTATCAACCCGCAATATGTTAGATGCACAGAAGCAACACCAACAGTTTTGGTGGCTATCGACACCGGGCAAAGTAGGCCTCATATCTTTTCAACTTCCCACCTTTAAAAATTAGTTTGTTTAAGTCTAAATACATAGAGTCTAGGGCTCTAGGTTAATCTTAGAGCGCCCGCGAAGGTCCAGTAAGTCAGTAAATTAATTTTTAGCGTTTTGCCTAGTGTCTAAGTAGTCCTAATATTCAAAACTAAAGTACACTCGTTAGGGTGGGAATTTGGAATTCGTTCGACCACCACTCCAATTTGGCTTTCATCAACGAATTCCGAAAGAATTTTCACTCGGTTTGAGATGAGTTCGTTGTATGAATTTTCGAAATCAAATGTCAGAATTATTTCTACAGTAAGGTTGCATCAAATAATCCTTAAATTTGGTGATCGTTTTGAATCCTTATATTATTAAACTTTCTAATTTACCATCTGGAAGTTCATATTCTCATTGGCATTACAAGTAAGCCGATTACGAGCTTTTTTTTTGTGAACATATGTTCCATACTATGAGAAATTTTAAATCAAATAAATATGTTGTTTCATACTTTAAGGAGGTCGGGAACCCTTCGTGTAAGAGTCAATTCTCACTTGGCTACTTTTTTCTATTTTTCGCATGACTTGCGTGAGTTGGATTTTCATAGTTCATTTTCGACTCCATGATAGTTCTCATGACAGTAATAGTCTCGGGGGACGCGAGTATAAAGGTCATGAAAAAAATGCCACATGTTGTTCATTCCTGGATTTCGAACCGTCACAAACTAAACCGAAGGTCGTGAGAAAAATTGCAAGTGTCAATTAGCATCGACCACCCACTTTACCCCTTCATTTAAAACGACAAGTTTGGAGCACTCACATTTGATATCCCTTAAATTTATTAAAAAATGTCTGCTTTGCATCATTTTATTTTAAGGATAGTTATCAGTTTAGTTGCAATACATTTACCCAATCAACCCCATGCTTATTCAATTTCGTTTCCTTTCAGCAAAAGTAAATTGTGCTGAAAGTCGCACATAAATTCAATAATTCCATTTCAACAACATCAAAAGAAGCACATTCACTTTTCTCTGATAACGAATACTCCATGGCCAATGAACAGAGAACAAAAAAAAAAAAGCCAATAAAATGTTCTACCTATCGACGAATTTAATCAAAACGCTCCATTCGAAATTGATAAATCGATAGGCAAAGTAATAGCGTTTGCTTCCATTAATTCCCGCAGATCAATAGTTTCTATTTCGGTCACCATCACCAGCAGCGGTCACCATTGAGCAAGATTTTCAAAGAAAATAAAAAATTTTTTTAATAATAACCAAAGAAAATTATATATTTTCGCCGGCAGCGATTTCCCCCGAGTCAGGTTCTGTTCATGACGTAACCGCGCCTCACTTATCTAAGGCCGTCCATTAGCCAGAGGGATAATAACACCTTTCATAGGCAAGTCATCATTCGAAATGGTGTGGACATTGACATTTAATTAGATGAGTCGTGCGATATTAAATTATGTCGATGAGGTCCTCGAGAAATCATTTCCATAAACAGCGGACCTCGATTCTGGAGACCAGCAATTAAACTAATGTGCTCAATCCTTTTGCAAGCCTGACGGGAGCATACGTGCTGTGTAGGTGGTGATGTTTGGAATTTAATGGATGGAAGGTTGTGCTCCTAACCTGCGAGGAAGCCTCTTCTGGGGCAATTGGCTGATGAATTTAATGAATAGGAACAATAACATACTGATTTATCTTCTTCTATAGACCTTTTAATTTTATTTACTCTGCAAAATTTGTTTTGAGCGTTGATGAATGGAAAGTTGGATTGGCATGGAAAGGGATTTTTAATGAGGTATTCAAGAATCGAGAGCGAACGTAGAGCGAACGTATTATTTTTTACTTTTAAAATATTAACAAGCTCTGAAGGACAAAAGGCAAGAGAATCACAGTGAGCAGTACTCAGACCATGACATGAAGATCCAAAGAAGAAATTGAGGGCTGGGTTGAGGCATGATTGCATTTATGCCGCATCTAAACTGATATCGGATATCCAAAGGAACAAAGATAAGAAACAATGCACGGGTGCCTTATTGATTGACTTGGAAAAGGCATTTGACACCGTATGGTTGCAGGGACTCTTTTTCAAATTAAGCTTAAGCAAACCGCTGCTGTACATAATCTTAGATATGCTCACCAACAGACAGTTTATAGTGAAAAATGGCAGTGTGACGTCTACTGTGACTTTTGAAATTAACAACGGTCTACAACAGGGTGTAGTTATTTCACCGATTTTATTTACGATCTTCACAAGCGATCTTGAAGGATCTCTCCGCCACTCCCTAGCGTACGCATATGACCTGATCGCTTACAGGTCAAGTCCGAAGGTCGAGGTCATCGTCGGGTTTTTGAGAGACGATGTCTAAGGGCTTGTCTCCATTTATAGAGTAATGAACATTGCAAGAGCAATGACTTCGACCAACAACTTGATCTCCCAATGATATACACCATGAGACTCTTCCACGAATACCGAAAAACTGTGGACGGGCGAGTTAACTACGAACGAATAAATAAAAATAATTATATACATACACAGCGTTGCCAACTTAGTACTTTCAGCGTTAATTTCAGTGCTCATGTCATTTTAGTGCTCGGGCGTTCTTTTAGTGCTTTCATTTTATTTTAAGGGCTTCATTAACTCTGCTTTTTGACGCTGAAACCAACCAAAATCCTTTTGCAAACATTTGCAACCTAGCCTTGAAACTGCTTTGTTTGCCACATTCAAATGGCGATGTTGAAAGGGTGTTTAGTCAAGCAAACCTAGTCAAAAGCAAACTAAGGAACAAAATGAGTTTTGAGATGATAAATGCAATTTTGCAAATTTGCTTTGCGAATACTCTAATACAGTAATTCCAGTCAGGAACTCCATAGGACTCTTTTGTTTGTTATTCTAGGAGCATGGTATATAGTATAACGAGGATATTGCTCGAGTCCGACAAGCAGCCATGTGCGTCTAAATACAAAAATGCCTGAGGTGATATGTGTCCCTTTTCTACTGAGTTTTTTTTTAAATATCCCGAGTTTGGATAAAACAATCCCGATTTGAGTTCGTTCTCAATTACATTTGCCGATCGCGCAGAATGATTCCTCAGTAAGCCCATAACGTTGTCAATCCTAGACACTCCGGAAGTCGGAATGAGCGCTTCTGGAAATCGCGTGCAAATTCGCAAGCACTTATTTTCGAAAACTCTATACTATGTTCCACCATACTGGACTCGCGTAGATCAGAATTGGACGCACAAAGGCTTGGTAACACTTATTTACGACTTGAACTTAATAAATGTTTTTTTTTGTTTTTGAGCAACTGGAAAATTAAATTTTTTTGGTGCCCAAGTATCAAAATTAACGCTGAAAATATTAGGAACGGTGCTTTGGCTCAGAAAAAACTTGGCAACACTGTCTGTATACCTTATCCACTAATCGTATTCAAGTAATGATCAGTCGGCGTTGTGAATTCTCGCAGTAAACATCAAAAGGAGACTATATGCGATTTTTTCTTCTGTTTTGTGTGCAATGACTGGAAAAGAGAAAACATGCGCGAACTTACTGCATACTCATTTGAAAGGTTCTTTAACAAGATTCTTGTACATTAATTCGTGTACGAATGGAAACTCGGTTTTGTAGCATTTTTTGGCACCACCGAAAAAGCAATAAGCCTTTTTTTCTTATTCTTTTTGTATTCCTTTTTTGTAGGTACTGAAGCCATTTTTTTGAATGCTTTATTGAACGCGTTTTCGATATTAAGCAATTTAAAAAATCAAAAAAGTGGATCAAATATATTCTAATGCTAATACGACAGTTACAGAATTGGGGAAAACATTTTCAATTTTAAACTGTATTGAAATAGCAACATAACAGTTCTGTTAAAGAATTGAAACAGTCCACGTTAAACGGCTCTTAGAAAAATCTATGGCCGGTGGGTGTTTTAAAAGATAGTGTAGTACCACCATTGAATGTGGAAATTAGCCGGATATTAAATGTAGGCCATCGGTTTTTAAGTGGAGACGGTTTTGATGTCTCATCTATGAAACTGAAGATTTCAACGAAGGACAGTTGATTCTATAAGCAACTGGATCTCAAACTGCTTCAAATATCGCACATGAAAATGAAGACATCGATCCTGAGGCAGATATTTGTAAATCAATTCCAGATTTCACCGCATACGAGAAGGCTTAAATTTGGAGAGATCGAGCAAATTCAAAAGACATATAGAGATGAATGTAGCGCTTTGCTACGAAATCGAAAAACAGCTGGGAAAAAAAACCAAACAAAGGCCACTGGGAGAACTTCTAATAATTTGTTTCTTATCTAATGACGAAAACTTTGCCGAGGACATTTTTTTTGTTTTCAACTATTTGCTCGCTCTTCAAGAGGATATTAATACTCCTAGCACAGAGTGAGCGGAAGAATTAGAAGAAGAAATGAAGGATTATGTAGTGGTTTGAGAAACTCAGATGTATTTGATTTTAACTAACATCCGTGGGAGAAGCCCGAAAGAGGAGTGAGGATTTTGATATCGACCTATTAGCTTTCATCTAATTCGCAGGAGTTTACTCGACATAAGTTTTGATACATGAACTTTGAAAGTTTGAAAGATTGAGCTAAACACCCAACTGTCAGTGTTATGCCTTCACAGCAGAGCCATCTACACAAACCACTCTTTTGACGAATTAGAAATTAAGCCGATACAACAACCACTGCAACAACGGCAGCCATTAGTCATACTACTATCGCTGATCCCAGTTGCATTTGCAACACATCAGCGTTCACATTTTTTGGGCTAAGATTGGTGTCAAAGTTATAAAGGTAACAATAACTACTCGTCAGCATCCAGTTTTTGAAACCAAAACGAAAAGGTTTTCCTCTTATGAACTGTTTCGAAGAATGGTTGCCAAAATACTTGATCATGCATCATGGCCCCCTTGCAGATTTTTTTTTGGCACAAAAGATTCGCAAGCGGTCTTAGCTTCGACTGGAATCTAATTGCTTAAAGTATCATCTTGTTTATCTCGGGCTCGAGATTGCCTTAGAACTGATAAAGGCACATTGTCCTCGCTATCATAATCTTCATCTCTAATTAAAACTTCGTTTCGTTTCGTGACCGTTATCCAAATTTTCAGCATTTAATGATTGCAATTGGAAGATTATGGAATGTACTTTGAATAATTCTTTCTTGGATCGAATTCAAAGGATCAAGCGGATCAAGGATCCTAGAGCACTTCGTCAAAAATTTCTGGAAGCAGCGTCCCCCGGATCGGACCTATTGAGTGTTGGATCACTCAAGCACTAAGCACACAACAAAAAGCTACGAAGTTAAAATTTAACTCACTCACATTCTCACTCAAGACAACCGTTAAAAAAGGGCGGCTTAAAGGTTAAGGATTAAGATTTGAATAAAATTTTCACTTTTCGAATTTTTATTTAGTTGAAGACTGTTTCAGAAATCATTTTGATAATTTTACAGTCTTAAAAATGCTTAAGACATTTGATCCAACTCATTTCTAAAACACCAAGCATGTTCAAAGTAAAAGCTTAATAATCACATAGGAACTTAAAAAGGATTTAAATTTAAAAATTAAATAAAAAATAAAAGCATTAGAATCAATTATACATACCAACAGGACTTCGCAATGCGATAGAAACCGTATGAGCTTAATCTTATCCATTTTGATCATTAAATTTTATTTTCAGCTGAGCCATTCAATTATGCGAGGCATCACATAAAAACTTCTATACAAACTCTGACGATCTGTGGAGTACCTACAAAGAAAAAAGAAAATTTATTATTATCGATGTGTTTTAAAAATCTGTCAACTAACATGTTACAACACTTCATCGATCATGAGATACACGTTGGCTACGACCTTCCCAAATGGTTGATTCATCAAATTCATCACTGATTGTCACCTCTGGCTTAGATCGAGATTTTATGTAATCGCATAATGCAACCTCAGCAATGGACAAATAAACATGAACGAGTTTAGCCGCTGTATGCATTTAGCAAAGCGATCCGCACACGTTCGAAAATATCAAATTTGAAATTTGATATTGCGGGAAGATTGATAAGCTTTTGTTTTGCTGCTTAAATCGATCTGTCAGTGCTTCGCAACAGTAACTTGTCTTTGACATTCTAAGCCATAGTACGTGACATTTAAGTATTCAATGAAAGAAAGCGCATTGTCGTGACTGTAGTTAAAACACAAAAAAAAAATACTAACGAATGTTAACAACAAGACTTATGAAGGAAGCACTGTATGATCGTACACTTCTACTCACTAGAATGAGGCGAAATTTTTTGCAAAAAATTTTCGAAATGTTTACGGATTAAAAATTTGTTTAGCCGTTAATATTTTCTCCCAATGACATTTTCGCCCAAAAGAAAGGCATTCAAATTTCCTAAAATCAAAAAATGGACCACTGCAAAATTTTAAAACAAAGGTGCGCCACTTTCAGCGGCGTGCGAATGCTTAAGATTCGTGGTTCTTAATGGAAATGAAAAGTGTTTTTGTGCATGCATAATAAGTAGTCCACTACTTTTACGACATTACATATAAAGGGTTGTTTTGAACTGCATCGTGAATGTATTTTAAATATTCAAGTGAAATCTCGTCTTAGGCAAAATTGATTACTTCGTAACTGCCCTTATTTAAATTTCCTTACGCCTTTATTTACTTTTCAAGATAGTCATGCTCAAAGGTTTTCGAAGATGGGCGAAAATAAAGTGGCCATTGCAAAAGTTCACAATTTTCTGGAAACTCTGAAAGTCTGGATAGGTGCGTTGAATTGTTGAAAAATCTTTGAGAGATGTCCAAAAATAGTCTTCATCTTTGGAAATGAATGTTCGATTCTCACAGAATGACACCTAATTTACTACAGTGATGACTTGAAAATTAAGCCCCTCGAATATACGTTGTAATCATAAGTATCGTCAAGATGAAACGTTTTTCATCTGAAAAGACAACGCGATAAATTGCCATAGACATTGGAAGCTCCTTATGCTTAAGAACTGGATAATTTTTTATTCATCTACGTTCTTCCTTATTTACTTGAAAGAACCAGTAATCCTGGAAGGATCAGGACCTGAACCACAGCCCTCCAGTCCTGACAGTCCTGAGTACCTCCAGTTGGTTGGACCAAACATTCTAGCGTCCACGATTGCTTGATCCTTGAACCGGAGTTTCGGACTTCTCATTCTTTTTGAACCAGGTTGCTAGGATTCGAAGACTGGCTTGGCTAGGGGATGATTGTCTTCTCAATGTGAGCCAGTGTTGTCGACGGATTTTTGCCTTTCGGCATCTTTGTATAGCTCGCGGTTATGCCTTCGCCTCCATAAGTCCTCCTCGTAGATAGGATCAAATATCCGACAAATGATTTTTTTTCGAAGGATTCCAAGTTTTGCTCAGCTAATCGTCCAGCATTCTGCTCCTTACAGCATAGCTGGCAAAATCAGTGTTTTGCAGAGCAGCATTTTTGTCCTTCGCCTACGGATTTTGGATCCTAGTTGCTTTAACAAACCGAAGCAACATTAGTGTCCTCCGTTACTAACTCGAAATTGTAGCCATCAATCGTTACGTTTAGGTCCAGATGATGTTCGACGGATCTATTTCTGGTTGACAGAATATATTTTGTTTTATTTTCTTTCATTCTAGGTTTGCTGTTTTTCAATCCCCGTGAATATTTTCACTACGGTTCGCTGGGAACGGGCGATGATGTCGATATCGTCTGTGTATCCCGGAAGCTGGGTGAACTTTTTAAAGGTTGTTCCATTCCTATCGACACCTGCCCATCGTACCAAAACAAGAGTGCACCTCCTTGCCGAATTCCGGAGCATGTTAGGAATATTTCTGGGTCAAAATTTTTGAGAGTTATATGAAATATATGTTGGTCAAATTTTCGAACCTAGGATTCATACTTCTGGCAGAATTTCCAAGCACTACCGTTCGAGCGTGGATCAAGAAATAGAGAAAAGGGCACAGCAAAATATAAAAGGGCCTAAACTTTAAACTGTTTCAGTCTTTAAGTTAGTTTTCATAGTTTAATACTAACTAAATTTAGTCAATTGGCTAAATAAACATAATGTTGATGAAACTTGTGAATAGATCGAACTAAAATTTCCATGAATTTGTCAGAAAACTTATGAACGGCAGTGTATATAATTATACATATTTTTCATATGATAAAGGAGATAACAACTATAAATTAAATTAAATTATTCGAAAACTAAAAACAAATAAAATATATCCATTTCTTGACAGTATTTTCGTCTAAAAATTCAAACCCCCCTTTAAACTAAACGCTTTTCAGGTGATCTTTGTGCACACACGCTTCGAAAGAAACCAATTTGGATTCAATAGCTTGATTTGTTCTCGAGTAAGTCCGTTCTCGACTACTGGGACCTCGAAACTTGGAGATATTTAAAAATTTCCGAAAATCTGACCGTTTGCAAGAACTTCCTCATGGGAAGTTAAATAACTCCCATGTCTAGGCTGGTCCCCCTAGAACTTAGATACCTTTTTCCCGCGCTGTTATTTAATTTATAAAAGTGCACTACCCCTCCTGCATGCACAAGTTAGAAACAAAATTGTGGCCTAATTTTTGTGATTCGCAGTGTGTATCAAACAAGTTCCAAAGAGTAACCAACGACTACGCGGCGGCCAAGAGTTATTGAATGTCAAGTCTAATGACTAATCGAGTAGTAACGACCTTATTGTAAGAAACGTCAAGGGAATTTGTTATCTGGACAAAGATAATTTGTTTCTGGCAGAAACATTTTACAGTACAGGCCAATTGACCCACTCAAATGTCCAGATGCAAAACGAAAAATTAACTAAATTCCTATTTTCAGTGAAATCAAATTTGAATTTATCAATTAAGAATTAAATTTTCAAGATAAACGCTTTTGACAAGACGCAGTAAATCACTGAGATGCCAGTTCAATTGCCTTTGACTGATCGGTATGCATGGAAATTTGATGGTTTTCGAAAATGTAAATAGTGAAGTTTGATTTGGCATACAATTGTAAAAATGACAGGAAGACGGATCGAGGACAAGGCAAGAAGATAATTGAA
Organism: Orthonevra nobilis; assembly: GCA_963555765.1. NCBI lineage: Eukaryota > Metazoa > Arthropoda > Insecta > Diptera > Syrphidae > Orthonevra > Orthonevra nobilis. Next base: position 76,122,375 of record OY743225.1, read on the forward strand.
CTGGAAATGGATATGAACCAAAATCTGTTTACACTCGTCAAAAGCATTATTTTCTGAAAATGATTATTCAAACTTGTTTGCTCGGGCAATAAAAGCCAAAATGTTGGTTAGTTGGTTTGCAGGGTTGAGTCGAAAGCGCTTGTCGATTTTGTCTACAGTACGCTAAGCAAAGAATTATTTTGAATTTTTGTATTTAAAAACCGTTGTAATTGCGCGGTGGGGAAGTCTTTCTGATCTTTTTGCTTTTTATTAGTTCACCTTTTGTCTTAGGGGCGTCTATCCAGGTTTCAATGATGAACCGAGTATTTAATTTCACAGTTTCGTCGATGAGGGACAGTTGCAAGGGAAGCTTAAGACACGTGATAGGTTTTATTGGAGCACCATATTTTGAAACACACTACAGTCCAATTTGACTTTGTGTGAACGTTTTTTTAAAAATTTCAAATTTCAACGGCATAAATCACGACTTTTGAATTTTCGAGCACATTTACAATCTTTATTTTAAATTTACATTAGGGAAGCCAGGTTATTCCTCCAGGGATTTCTTTTAAGAACTTTAGTTTGAAAGAATAGGAAAACTTTAACAAATCAGTAACACTGGAGTTTTTCTGTTGGTTAAGAAAGGCTAGAAGGTGAATTAAAAAAAAAAAAAACAAATATCAAACGCCGTTTCATGCACGTCACCAAGATTTATTAAGACTAGGACCCTGTTGCGCTTGGTAACACGTTTTTAAGACGAGCAAAATTGCTAATGTCAGGCAAAGTGTCATTGGATTTAAACGAAAAGGAATCATATATAACAACAGCATTATTTATTCAAAACATTTTTTTAACCATAAATTAGCTCCAAAAATTCAATTGTTTTTAAAAATTACGTGAAAGTAACCAAATTCATTCATTCATTACTTTAAATGTACTCTTTCCGTTTTTTTAACGCAAAAATGTTTGGCAGTTTTGACAAAGCCTTGCGCACGGCTTAACATTAAAAATCCTAGTCAAAGTATTTATTTAAAAAAAATGTGTTCCCCTAAGAATACCATCGAATTCAATCTTACAATAAAGAAATCTTTGATTAAATTCAAATCTTCGTTTTCCAGATCCTGGTCAACCTCGTTGCCATGAGATGAGTGCCAGTTTTAGTCATGGAGAAGGTACTACGTTTTACAATGAAGTTACCTGAATTAGTGAAGAAGATAGTCAAATAGATTTCACACAGCCCCTATGTATACTGAAACCCATGTGACATCGAAGAATCGCGAAAAAAGGGAAACCTGCTCGCCTCAGCAAATCCAAGCTCTTCATCAGAGTTCGAAATGACGGTAATGCTCTTTTGCTCCTATGGAAAAAAAATTAAGACAAAAATACTTCATTTTCCCAGCGGCAGTCAAAAATTTTGATCCTTCGTACAAAATAGTAAGAACTCCATCACGTCGTCGATTTCGACGCTCATTTCGAATCACACTACACTCAAGACAAAGTCAATCTGCTTGCTGCACATTTTGCAGCCAGTTCCACACTCGCAGATTGCGCTTTACATCCACGTGTGCTTGAGAACGACAGGCATTCTATGGGACTAGTATATTTTCGAAATCATATAGTCGCAAGAGTTCTTAAAGATCTGGACACGCATAAATCAGCTGGTCCAGATGGTATTCCCCCTATAGTTCTGAAGAGGTGTTCTTCTGCGCTAGCAAAACCATTGTTTAAACTTCTGCATCTGTCCTACTCTTCAGGTTTCTTTCCGAGTAAACGGAAAACTGCATTTGTTCAAGCAGTTCCTTAATAATGCGTATCTTCTTCTCCCTCCAATTGCAGACCCATAGCACTTACGTCCCTTCTTTTTAAGGGCATGAAAGCGCTTATATATCATCAGCTTATGAAATATTTTGAATCAGGGAAACCCCTTTATGACCGGCAATATGGTTTTCGCATCAGAAGCTCCACAGGTGATTTGAAGACCTGTCGCACCGAAAAGTGAAACCATCTTCTAGATTGAATTTACAAGCGAACGATAAAACTTATAGACGCTCACAACATATCGAAATCAAAACAATCGCTAGAACGTCGTAGAAATGTTTCTTGCTTGTCGTTGTTTTAACGCTATTTCTACCATCAATGCTCCGACGAAAAAGCTAATTGCATCCCGGCAATTCACTAGCAACACCCGCACGTCATTGATCGCTCATCAGTTATCCCTCAAGCCTATTTCGGGCGTACTGCGAAATTTAGTGATTCTTTTTTATGCCGAACACTGCTTATACCTTGCTGTATGTGCACTGGTTCCTTCTTTCTCAACCTTTCACTTATGGTCGTTCTGTGTACAAAATATCATTTTAAGGGTAATTTCAGCCCCTTGAGCACTAGAGCACTACTCACAAAAAAAAAAAAAATAGAAATAGAAATAATGTTAACACATTTTTATATGGGCTCACGTACAATAAGAAGCCCTTCTTATGGAACAATATTCGAAGACATACTGGGGACATGCCTTAAGGGCATGTGGATTTGAAAAAACAGCACATCATCTTTTTATTAAGCCAAGCATAGTATTTGCTTTAGCAATTATGTATTCAATGTGAAACGGAAACGAACGTTTTGTATCAAAAAGCATTCCTAGATCTTTCACATCGGTCTTGCCGCTAATGACAGTCACAGATATTTTAAAGCTATATATTATAGGAACTGAAGAATGTTGAGCAGAACACGAATGAAAATTTTAACTTGAAAGTAGTTGACAAATATTTTAGATTATTGTGGAGATTTTTAACTAACTTTCGCAATCGGTCACCTGCATGCATTACGCGGCAAGCATCATGAAACAAAGAAGTGATCTCATTTATAAGCATAACAAAAAGGGCCCTATGTGACTGCCTTGCGGGACACCAGATATGACATTAATGAGTCTAGATTGATAGGGACCGATCTTAACGAATTGCTTCCTGTAGACTTTAATCTATTTATAAGAATGACATGTGTGAAGGTGTCAAATGCCTTCACAAAACATCGACTTGATAGCTTGATACCACTGAATCAAAAAGATAGTTCGAGAACAACGTAAGGTTTGTTACAGTGGATCACCCAGATAATCAATCTAATCAACAAAAATAGTGAAAATCATCTCAATCAATGAACCAATTCTTATCAGGCAAGCTGATGAGTTTGGACTAGAAGTGCTCTGAGGCCTGCCTAAGACGCTCTAAACAACGTCATAATCTGCGACAAGACTATTCAGATGAGGACATTTTTAATGCTGATGAGACAGCACTATTTTATGAGCTTTCTTCGGAAAGAAGAAGAATGGAGCAATAATGAGATGAGGGGAAAAAAATAAAGTGAAGCAGTTGATGAAGAGCTCGCAGAAGACTTCACTTCTTCTACTTCTACCTTTTCTAAATAAGAAGCATATTTAAGCAGTTCTTATTTAAAGATAAACAACTTTTTTTTATATTTTTCAGAAACCATAAATAAAAATTTTATGTGAATTAAATTTTAATATAAAACTATTATTATTATATTAAAATTAAATTTTAATATAAAATTTAATTAATTGTCTTCAATTTTTTTTTCGGTTTTGAATTTAAATTTTAATACAACAATTTCACCTTCATTTAAAGACACTTATATTATAAGTATCTGTTTTGGGCATTAACATTGGAAGATAACTTAAAGCATGCAAAGAAAAGCGGGTTAAATCTTCGAAATTTGCATCCCGACATGGATGAAGCCTTCGTTGCGCGAGTGCGACTTGCACTTGGCGAACTGTCGGGTTCGCTCTTTTAACACTTATCCATACAAGGTGTGTCTTATGGACACACTGCTCAAGATTTTTTTCGTGATATTTCAAAAATGAGTTAACACTTAGACTTTCCGATTTGGGACTTCTCCTTTGTTGCTATAATATATATTTTTTAAAAAAAAATATATATAAGATGTTTAACTTTATCAAGAAAAACAATATAAAAACATTTTTGAATGTAAACGGGCAGCAGTATCCATAAGACACACACCATAAATTCAACTAAAAAGCGATTGTACTTTGTACATAACAGCGTACGCGTAGCAATGTTGCATTGTTTTTTTTTTGTTCTTTCAACGAAAAACAGATTTGCCACAAATACCATATACTACCGAACAAAATTGAAACTATGACACTATTGTATCATATCTCATTCGTTCGTTTCAAGGAAAGCTTACGCAAACATTGGTGGAATATATAATAATTAGTATTTATTTAAATACAACATTGCATGGTAATCAAAGCACTTGACAAGTAATGATTTAGGTAGGACAACTTTGAGTACATCGATGCCGTACTATAATGTTATATTACATTTGTATTTTGGCAATTCTTAAAAATGGCAAATGGAAGAACATTATCTGAGAGAGAATTTGAGAAGGTTTTTTTTAATTTATCCGATGATGAAGATAATGTTGTTGATATTGGCTCTGAATCTGATTCTGAATTGAATAACACATCTCTTGCAAGTGAAGCCGAAGATGAACAAACCGCGAACATCAATGATGGTACGGAAGAGGATTTGGGGGGGCGAGAATGTATCACAAGTACAGCAAGAAAAAATAATGTACACTTGAAAAGATAACAACAATTTAATTAATCATGTGCGCATCTATTTATTTATTTATTCATTTAATAGTTTATTTATTTATCAATTTATTAATTTATTTTTTTATTTTGTTTTTTTATTAATTTAATTATTCATTTATATAATTATTTATTTATTTATTTTTTTAATAGGACTACCGGTGGAATATGTCGTTATTGCAGGCAACTTCATACCTATTACTCTGAGGTGAATTTTGACTTTGACAGCTGTCACATCAGAAACTTCATGTCATTGTCTAATTATTTCAGTCTAGATCAGTCTAGTCATTAGTGAAAACACACAAGTTTTTGTTAAGCCGTAAAATGTCTACATTCGTACCATCAAAACAACATTTGCGGGAAGTTTTAATATGCTTCTTTCATTTAAAGAAAAAAACAACCGAAGCGCATCAATTGCTTAAAGAAGCTTACCCGGGTTATACTATAGACGTTAGAACGTGTAAGCGGTGGTTTAAGCGGTTCAAAGATGGTGATTTCGACACCGAAGACCTGGGGCCCAGGTGAAAAAGTTTGAAGACCATGAATTGGAGGCATTGCTTGATCAAGATCTGTCACAAACGCAAGAAGAACTTGCAAAATCACATGGCGTCGCTCAGCAAACCATTTCCGATCGTTTGAAACAATGGGAATGATCCGAAAGGTAGGACATTGGGTGCCGTATGAATCGAAGCCACGAGACGTCGAACGCCGATTTTGCATGTCCGAAATGCTGCTTGAACGCCACAAAAAGAAGCTATGAATTTTGTTTATGATATTTAAGGTGAGAATAAAGAAATAATTGAATTTTATTGAATTGAATATTTAAGATCAGCTCTAGCTTCCTTGCCTTCCATTTCCCAAACTTGGAAAACTTATTTTAAAGAATTTGAAGCAGGTTTTTTTGTAGCTTTTACTATACTTCGTTTTTTTCATTTTATTAAACTGTGATACTTGCAATAATGTTTTTTTTTTTCCGAAGTAAAGTAGTGTTATACTAAATCTCTGTTAATAATTATACAATGTAAGTTTGTCAAATTCTCCTTTTCCTCCTGGTCGCGTTCGGGCACATAATATAATAAGAGGTCTCAAGTCGTTGCACAAAGTAAATCTCACATTAGGACAACAAGCTTATGACCCGGTGGCTTTATATTAATATTTGAACGAAGAAGCTTCTGAGTCTTGATGGAAGAAAATTGGAAGAACACAAAAAATGTTGAGATGTTGTATGCATTTTTCGGCTTGCTGCTAACTGCTGACCTTCTCAAACAAAGTACATCCAGTTACGATGTTTTATGGAATCCTGTGTACGGTCCTCCGATTTTCAAGGCCACGATGGGCTTGAAGCGCTTTAAGTTTTTGTTGAGGTTCATAAGGTTTGATGACAAAACAAGAATATCATTTCGACGCCAAAAAGATAAATTAAATTAGGGACATTTTCAATAAAATAAATAACAATTTGAAAAAAAAAATGTATACTCCAAGCGAAAATATAATGGTGAATGAGCAGCTTGTGCCATTCTATTGTCCATTCAAACAATATGTGCCTGCTAAACCAGACAAATATGGGATGAAAATTTGGTGGGCCTGTAACTCAGAAACTTGTTATCCTCTGAATGCTATTCCATATGTGGGCAAAGAAGGAAATTTTATCGCCAATAACAGAACCTCATAGAAACATAACATTTGACAAATATTTTACTGACTTGGATTTAGCTTACAAAATGCTAACAAACAGTAAGAAAGAATCAAAGATTTGTGCCGAAAGAATTTCTATCACACCGAAAGAGAGAGGAACATTCATCCATGTTTGGATTCACTAAAGAGGCTACTCTAGTTTCTTATGTGCAAAAAAAGAATAAATGCGTTTTGGTCATATCTACGACTCACAATCAGCACAGCAGATTTCAAAAAGGCAGACATAATATTGATCTACAATAAAACAAAGGGAGGAGTAGATTCTCTTGACCAGTTGGCGCATGCGTACATGTCAAAAAGACGAACAATCCGATGGCCTTTTGTTTTCTTTGCAAATTTGCTAAATGTTGTTTTTTTTTAATTATTTGCAAGCTCTTCAAGAGCATATTAATACTCTTATAATGCGTGTAGCACAGAGCGAGCGGAAGAATTAGGAGTAGAATGAATGATTTTTGTAGTGTTTTGAGAAACTCAGGTGTATTTGGTTGCAACTCTCTTCCGTGGGTGGAGCCTACTTCGGGACGGAGGGTTTTGATATTCACTTATTAGTTTTCACCTAATTCGCAGGAATTTATTTGACTTTAGTTTGATATATGAACTTTAAAAGTTTGGAAATTTAAGCTAGACACCACGCTGCCAGTGTTATGCCTTCACAGCAGAGAAGTCTACAAACAATCTACACAAACCACTATTTTGAAAACACGAATAAGGTACTCAGCCGATACAACAACCACTACAACAACGCCACCCATTAGTCAGACTACTATCGCTGGTCGACCAATCCAGTTCTGTTGCAGCAATTACTATATGTCATCTGGACAATTTGTACCCTAAGTGGAACGAGAAATACCACGAAAGAAGGCGGTGGTTTCTCGTGAGTGTCATTGAGGATCCAATAAGGCCACGGATTGAACGAAGAAATCGTACTGGTTTATCGACATCTTCGGTACAGGCGATGTCACATTTTTTACCGCACCCAGACCTATTTTCGGAAGAGTCACCAGCAAGAGAAAAAAAGAATGTCAGAATTGCCAAAAGAAATAGTCTGGTTTCCTTAGTTCTACTTTTTATAAATTGAATTAACTGAAATTTAAGGTCTTACTGGCGACCAAAAAAGCTCAAAGAAGTTGTGTGAATATTGGGAACTTTAAATCAGTTAAAGGTTGACTTTAATGATGAGTAAGTGACGATTGGTATTTCCTTTTTTACCGGACATGGTTTTTTCCCTTATTCATTGAACTCGTTTGTCCGGAAATCTGAAAGACGGCAATGCAGATGTAAAGTGTGCCATGGAATCACAAGCTACAGAAAGGATTTAAGAAACCTTTGATCAATTTTTTGTCTAGAAATCATATTTTTCGAATGAATTGATTTACAAGAAGAACTGTTCTGATTAAGCAACTTCCGCTCATTGATGATTTTATTTCCCAACGAAATGCAACAGAATTATTGCAGGGATCGACCACATATAACACAAACACTGGTCTAATGCAAAAACACAATCTAAAATAAAATATAAATAAAGTTGCGTTTTCCGTTTTTCCAGAACATCAAAGGCACATGAATTCTGTCCAAAATCGAATTGGATTTTTCTTTTGTTATGTGCCCTCCAAACTGACAAAACAATCAATTATAAACGCGAATTAAAAGTATTGGAACTTCAAATAGAACACATTGCCTGCGTGGTTTTCATTCATAAAATTTTGCAAAAGAAGAGCACATACATATGTACTCGTATTTTATTACTTTTCTCACCTTTCTATATTTTGAAAAAAAATAGAAATTAAGTTTTCCAGAAAAAAAAATTGTGTCTACTTCATCCGACTCGAGCGTCTCTCTTTTTCTATTTTTGAATATTTGTGTGCGCTTTGATTGATTGCTAGACGAAACTGATTTGCAAATTGAAAACCAAATAAACAAGCAGCCTTGAAAATAGAGCGCTTGGAATGTTTTTGAAAACCCATTTAAATTCATATTCTGAAAAACCACTTGTTCTAATTACATCGTAAACGTGCTATTTCTAGGGAAAGAATTGAGTTGATGAAGACGGTTTAATGATAAATTATTATTAAATCTTATATGACGTAATTTAAATTGCTTTCAATTAAGAGAGGCGCATTCGAAAAAGGAAAAAAGAAATATTGTACATGACAACCATTTTAATGATTTTAATGCATGATGTTCAATTTTCGCCCAATATTTTAACATAAGGCTTTTCGACTTAAGGCCTATTAATCCAATTAGATATTGTCATAATTAATTATGTATTAAATTTGTTATGTTTCCACACCTTAAGGATGCAAACGGGACCCCACTTCTAAGGTTTTGGTGTCCACCCGTCTCACAGTGTTCAAAATACGAATCTTTTTTCTTGGTCGTCTGACATCATTGGTTTATTTACTAACATTGATGTTGGCGCCTATTTTAACATAAATTTGGTATAGTTTGAAATGTTCGAAACCTAGGCCACCCACTCCAGCAGCTTTATTCGAATGTTCAAATACATATATTCAAATCTTTTGCTAACATTGGATCTGATTTTAATCTTGGCAAAATTTTCACTTACGGCAGAAACCTTTTCAGTAGAACAGATTGAACGATCAAGCCCTTTAATGATTTGACATCTTTTTTCTTTGAAATGTGTTCCACATTCAAAGTTATCCTATCACATTGTAAGCGACCACCGGACAACACCTTTAGAATGGAGTCTTTCTTTTAGCTTATGGTGCTATGGTATTTGGTATATTTGTAAATCGCAAAGTGAATCAGTGGAGTATTTGATTTTGGAATTATATGATGTCTACCAAAAATGTTTGATCCCATGTCGTACCAGATCGTAGTGTCTCACTCACTCCAGTTTTTACAACACTATCTGAAGTTTCAGCAACTTATTGTTATATAATTGTTTGCGGTTAAAAAAGAGCCTATCGTGCTCATCATTTGCTGGATTTGCTGCGGCAGCTGTTGGCCTTACTATAGTCAATGATTCAAGACCAACCTGCTTTTGTCCAAATGCTTCACCTAGTCTTCTTGATCTGATCCTTATTTCTGACCCTTCATCAATGTTCGAAATCAAGCTGAATTTGAGGTTGTGACGGAGGATGATAATTTAGGTATCTAAACATCTTTAAGATCCAATGCAATCGGTGAAGATGGAGTACCCTTAAAATTTATGAATATAATTTTGCCACGAAGTTTGAGTCATATCATTAACTCATGTATTTATAATGTCATCAAATTTTCCACAAGCTTGGAAATATGCAAGAGTAATACCAATTGCAAAAAAGTCGAATGTCAGCGTTCTCAGTGACTACAGACCTATAAGCATTCTGCCGTGCTTGGCGAAAGTCTTTGAAAAAGTGCTGGCGGAGCAGATTCAAAACCATCTCACTATCAATTCCTCATTGAGCCAGTTTCAATCTGGTTTTAGGAAAGGTCAAAGCTGTCTTAGGTGATATTCGGAAGGACCTTGCTTTGCCTTCGGGACTTTTCAAAGGCCTTCGACAAAGTCACCCACCATATACTTTGCTGCTGTAAACTGAAGCATTTTTTTGGGTTCAGTGAAAGAGCATTTGAATTTATAGAAAGTTTTTTGTCTGACAGGTGGCAAAGAGTCCTTGTTGATGGTAAGTGCTCGATTCTAAAAATCAGGGTGTGACACAGGGTTCAATCGGCCAATATTGTTCTGCATATTTATTAACGATCTACATTTCGTATGTAAGCATGTGCGGATTCATTTATATGCTGCACTATCTGTCTGGTCACCAGAGTAAGATGAATGAGTTGGTTGCCTGTCTGCTAACAAAGACTTGACTACAATCAATGACGATAAAAAATGGACTTCTCATAAACCCAACGAAATCTGAGGTGATACCAATATCACAAAGATCTTTTAGTTTGAACGCTGTTCCAGACATATGGCTCTCTGACAACAAGTAAGAGCTTGTTGAAACAATTACTTCCTTAGGATTTGTCGTTAACCGGAGTATGTCGGGATACAACCATGTCAACTGGGTGATAAATCACATCTTTGGATGCTTACGCAAACTATGGCTTACTGCTAGCTTTACTCCGAATTTCGCAAATTTATTGTCTAAGTACTATAAGAGACACTGTTTTAATGTACAAACCAAATCTGTAAAATAAATTGAATTGAATTGAATGTAAGATCCCGGAGTTCATTTTTCCACTCAAATAAATGTCTAAAATAGAACACAATGAATCGGAGAATAGGCAGCATAGGTTGTAAGTCTTTTTAAACTGATGAGATACCGATTCCCCCTTCAGAGCATCCACGCATATTCGTAAATCAAGTCCTCATGGCAGGGAAGTCTAATCCTTGATTATAATGCCTCCATCGGCAGTTTAGAGTACTTGCTGCACTTTGAGGTCAGTCAGTTTTGCTTGTAGGACGTAATCAAATTCAACAATGAACAACAGAAAGCTAAGGATACTGCTTTGGCGTACACCAATGTTTCCCACAAAGCTTTGAAGTCTCTAGTTTTTTTTACCTATCCTTGTTTTCTGTCATGCATATTAGATTTATCGGTTACCCATATAAAGCTTATTCAATTAACTATTTGTATACATTTTTTTTAAAAAATAGGATGTCCTTTTAATTACCGTGTTGCTTTCCGATTTGAGTTCTGTTTTTTTGTTAAGTTGGTACATCTGTTGTTGATATTCCCTCTAAATCTAAGCGTCATAGCTTGACATTTGCAAAAGTTACGTAGGCAAGAGTACATCTATCTGCGTGTGTGTTGGCGGTAGTGTCCGATCAAACTTTCGGTTTCGGTTTCCGATTCGGCCTATATTCGGCAAAAATATGAATTTCGGTTTAGTTTCGGTTTCCGTTGACATCCAGCCGAAACTATGGCCGAAACCGAAATTGAGTTCGAGAAAATTCGTTCAGCGTTGGGACATGTTCGATACACTCAGCTGCGTGAGACGAAGTGTCATTTTGCCCACTATCATAGTGTTGACATACTACTGTGTCCAAAAAATAAGGTGACATATGAATTTAAATGGGCGCGTCGAAGGATTTGGAAATTTTTCTTTCTTTTTAGGTTGGTAGTACTGTCAGCAACATCTATGTGAAATTTCATGTCAAAATATATTCATAGTGTTTGAGGTACGCGTCGTTTTGAGAGCTGCTAAAAGTGAGTTTTTCGTTTTTTGCGATGTCGAAATTTATTGAGCAAAGAATTTGCATTAAATTTTGTTTGCGGAATCAATTTTCTGCTGCGGATACGTTGGGGATGGTGCAGAAAGCCTTTGATGATGAGGCTATGTCTAAAAAAAATGTTTACAAGTGGTATAATGATTTCCAAGCCGGCCGTTCTGGGCGACCATCAACCTCTACCGATGAAGCTCACGTCCAACAAATCAAAGATTTGGTGTTGAAAAACCATCGATTAACGATTAGAGACCTTGCTGATGAAGTTGGCTTATCGAAAGGCTCAGTCAATACCATTTTGAAGGATGCTTTGGGCCTCAAGCTCGTCAAACCTCGACTGGTACTGAAAACATTGAATTTTTTGGAAAAAAAGGCGTCGCATTGAAGTGCGTGAAGCAATGCTTTCCGACTACCAGAATGTCATGAAACGCATTATAACTGGCGATGAGACTTGGACCTATGCTTACGACCCCGAAAACACCGATCATTTGGGCAAATATCGTGCCAAAGGAGAGCCGAGACCAAAAAAACCGCGCCAATGTCGCTCAAAAATCAAGGTCATGTTGACTGTTTTCTTCGATTATCGTGGTGTTGTGCTTTATGCATTCCTTCCAACCGGCCAAACAGTCAACAAGGAATATTATTTGAACGTTATGCGTCGTTTGCGTAACGCTATCCGCCTAAAAAGGCCGGAATTGTGGAAAGACAATTCTTGGTTTTTACACCACGATAGTGCACCATCCCATACCGCAATCGTAATTCGTGATCATTTCGCCAAAAACTCAACCCATATCGTTCCGCAACCACCGTATTCACCTGATCTGGCGCCGTGCGACTTCTGGCTGTTCAACAAGCTCAAAAGACCGCTCCGGGGACACCGTTTTGTTTCGATAGAGGAGATTCAAGCCGCAGCGAAGACGGAACTGAAGGCCATCCCGGAAAGTGACTACAACCAGTGTTTCAAAGATTGGAAAATCCGTTGGCATAAGTGCATTGCATCGAGAGGGGATTACTTTGAAGGGGATGAAATTGATTTGGAAGAATAAATAAAGAATTTTCAAAATAAATACAATGTCACCTTATTTTTTGGACACAGTAGTAACTTGTTTGTGTTTGCGTTTGCCGCCATCTAGATTGCAGTTTGTTTTGTTTGATGTGAAATTACGATTAATTATATTATTTCGAAACAGGTAAGCTTTATTTCGTTATTTATGTGCGAATAGTAAAATTAAGTACAATTTTAAGTCAGAGAATTATTTTAGAACATCTTTGATGCCACAAACTTATGAAAATGTAACCAAAAATGTTTACGATTTGATTGCCGAATGCAAATGGATTAGTGGCAGCTGTGATATACGGACAAACCCCTCTAGAACTTGCTCTCTCCTTAGTCTCACTGGCCATTTCACAAGGACTTGACAACACACTGGTTTGTGTATTGAAGAGAAACTACAAGGAATGATTAGTAAAAAGAATGTCAGTGATAAACTATTTCTTCTCTTGCGTGACAATGCAAGATATATTACAGTTGGTTATCAAAGGTGCATTGTTGTCAGAAGAAGAGCACAAAACAGTCGTTAAAACATGCAGACAAATAGTAGGGCATTTTAAGCGAAGCAAGCAGGCTTCTAGAAAGTAGAAAAAATGCCAAAAACAATGCGGATTACCAATACTTTCTTTAATTCATGATATTGAAGTAAGATGGAACAGTACCTTCAACATGTTAGAACGATTATTGGAACAAAAAACCGCTGTAAATTTATACAGCTTGGAACACGGCCGTGTTCTCCTTCTGACCGGGAACTCATGAAGAATCGCACTAATGTGCTAAAGTTTTTTTTTTATGAAGCTACACTCGATCTGTCATTTGGTAATGCATGCTATTCCTTTGATATCATTGTTGAATAGAAAGCTGCAAACTAGAGACGAAAATGAAAGTGAAGAAATGAGAGACATGAAAACACGGTTAAATGAAGGGCTATGGAAAGGAAACTTCTGGTGTGGATGATGGTGATCGCTCATCACAAGTTAAGCAAATTATTCAAGCCCACTTATCAGAGCCGAATTAACAAAGAAACGCAGATATTTTTTCTTACTGGAATTCATGTCCATTTCTAAATTTGAGAAAGGTTGCACTGAAATTCTTGTCGGCTCCACCGACGAGCGTTTCCAGTAAACAACTTTTTAGTGCCGCTAGACAAATTTATTCAGATGGAAGAAACAATTTGAGAGTTGAAAATGTTGAGAAATCATTGTTTCTCATTTATAATACTTATGATTATCATTATCAGTCTATTAATTATGATTGAATTTCAAAATAAATAATATTTTTAAATATTATTAATAAAAGTAATACAAAAAAAAATACAGACTAATTATGATTGACTTTGATTTCAGCTTCAGCCGTAAAAATTAGTTTCGGGTGGACTCTAGTTGGCGGTTTTTTACAATTTTAGAAATGGACCTCGCAAAAGACATGATTTGTGAGGCTGGATCATTACTGGAGACGAGACGTGGGCACGACATGCAATCCAGACATCAGGCAAGTGAATGGCGTTAACCAAATGAGCCGAGACCAAAAAAAAAAACGTCGTTTTTAGTCCAAAGAAAGACGGCAGTTCTCAAGGTTTCAAAGAATTACATAGGTGTTGGCCAGACAGTAAACAAAGAGTATTATTTGGGTGTTATGAGACGTTTGCGTGAAGCAATTCGCCGAAAGAGTCAAGAATTATGGGCAGAAAACTCGTGAATTTTGCACCATGATAACTCACCGTCGCACAGAATCAGAAATGCAACAAATACCATCCAACCGCCACCGAATTCACCATTACGAGGATCGCATTTCAGCAGCCGAGAGGAAGTAATGGAACAATCGCAGGAAGCACTGATGGACATACCGAAAACTGAATATAAAAAATGTTTCGAGGATTGGATCAAGCGCTGGCGTTAGTGTTTTGCACTCGATTGGGATTACTTTGAAGGCGACGATATAAATTTAGATGAATAAACTTTTAATTTTTAATTTTTATTTTTAATTTTCTGAATAAATTCCGGGAACTTTTTGATCAATGTGGTATCTTTATGCTTTAGAATGCACCTCTTAGAAGTTTGGAGATAAGAATCATAAGCAATCTGGCCCCGATGCGTCTGACATCTTTTCTCCATATTAATTTTAAGTGTGAACTCGTACAGTGAAGCTGTGTAGTCGAGTGCAATCCTATACCTGAAAAATGTTGTGGTATCGTTCAGAATTTCCATATTATCATACTGCTGTGCTCCTTGGTAAGTTTTCCATTTTTTTTAAACCAGTCAGTAAAGATGCTTAAGTCTGATGAACTTTGGTAGTTCAACATTTTGACTTCTCCACAAACGCTTTGAAAATGCGAGTGGTTTGTATGCGTATTCATTTAAATAGTCGAGAGACAGTTTTAGTAAAGCTGATTCCGACACCGACTTTGAACTATTTCTTACGACACCACGATAATTCGATGCCGTTTCAGATGCTAGTGAAACGAATTGCACTATTAATGCATCAACACTATCACTTCTCGTCCAAATACCTACTCACAAAAAAGCTCTAAAGGCATTTTTATGAGTTGTTGGCACCTACTTACATTCTATAACAAATTTTCTTATTCCATCCGATGTTTGAGGCAGTTTTCACCTGTCAGTGTGAAATGAAATTATGACTGTAAAATCTCAACTCAAAAACTATTTCATATTTTTACTGTCATTTTATTGTAAGTGCGATTTTTTAAGCATTTGGTTTATGATTGTTAACAAAAAAAGGACGGAAAATATCTGAATTGAGAATTCTTTCATGTAAATGTTGATCACGACTACGTTTTAAGTGGTCCTTACCGAAAGTTCGATTGATTCACTTTTTTGAGCATAATGTGCCAGCCATTATATAATGTGGCATAATAATAATGTAATGTTGTCTATCGAAGCCAATAAATCTTACGATCTACGATCTCTTATAATGCGTGTAGCACAGAGCGAGCGGAACAATAAGGAGAAGAATGAAAGATTATGTAGTGGTTTGAGAAACTCAGGAGGATTTTGATATCGACCTATTAGCTTTCGCCTTATTCGCAGGATTTTATTCGACATTAGTTTGATTTATGTACTTTGAAAGTTTGGAAGATTAAGCTAAACACCCCGCTGTCAGTGTTATGCCTTCACAGCAGAGCCATCTGTCCGCATTCTACGCAAACCACTATTTTGAAAACACGAATTAGGTACAAAGCCGATACAACAACCACTACAACAACGCCACCCATTAGTCAGACTACTATCACTGATCGACCATTCCAGTGTTAGAACCATTATAAAGTTAACGGCAAATGATTACTGGACCAGATTCGAAAAGCTAGACCACTCTAGGAATCGAACCTGAGACCTATCCAATGAATCAATTAAAAGGCAGGCGCTTTACCAACTTCGCCATCCAGCTGTTTTATTGGCCCATGGATTCGCTTGCTGAGTGGCATGTAACGCTATCTTGCTGGAATAATATGACGGCCCAGTTTAGCTTTTGCATTTTGATAAAAAAGAAAGTGATTAATCTTCGAATGATGATATGAATGATAACGTTGCTCTCACGTTAATTTTTAAAGGAATGCAGGCCATTGATTCCGTCGGACCACAAACCGTACTTGTACTGCCTGAAATTGCTCATCGGACCGAATGTCAGTTTTTTTCTGCAGATTCAGATCGAGTCTTCCAAATATTTTCACAAGGCACGAATTGCATAAAAAAAATCAATAACTTGTAATCGTTGTTCAGCTGTGAGTGACTTTGACAAATGTTTCGAATCTCGTTTGAGCTGTCAAAAATAAACCCCAAAATAAAAAATAAACAGCAGATAACATTAAGCTTGGCTTTTTGCATTTTCAAGCTTGTTGACGTATACCTTTTTATTTTTCTGGCTTTTAAATTGTAGGGTTCTGTGAAGATCATTACCAAAATAAAATAAAATTTTTGGAATAGTTTTTTTTTTCTTTATCATAAAAATATTTAATTAGTTTCAATATTATTTTTATTTTTTTTAAGGGGGAGTAGGTTAATTCATACGAAAAAGGCATGCTTTTGTGAATTTTTTTGTGAAGGCACTTTTATAAAAATTATTTTTAAATTAAGCTGCTACGACGCCTTACAATCCCTAGCCCGACGTAACAAGGTTAGGTTAGGATGGGTTCCAGATCATCCTGGAATCGAAGGCAATGAAATTGCAGGCGAACTAGCCAGGGCTGGTTCTTAAGCCGCGTTCACTGGTCCGGAACCTTTCTGTGGCATAAACTGGACAACGGCCACAGGTCTGACCACTAAGTAGGAAAACAAGCTACGCATTGCCCACTGATGAAATCTACCGGGACTCTGACAATCTAAATTACTAATCCCTTCTCTTACAGAGAAATCCTTTATCTCAACAAGGAGAACATAAGGAAGCTCGTGAGCTTCCTCTCATGCCATTGCCGCTTGAGATCACATCTAACCAAACTTTTTTTTTTTTTTTTAAGTTAAGTGTTTTTGTAGATATTTTAATACAAGTCAACTATTTTCTTGTGAGATATTCTTTTATACGCTCTCTTCTTAGGCCCTCTGAAGAAATATTGTGCAGTTCCCTGGGAAGATTATTGAAGACGTCAGGTATTATGACAGATAGTTGTTGCCTGCCATAGGAGTGTTTGAATCTCGGGGTTTGCAGAAAACCTTGGGCTCTGTGTCTTGTGTTTACTTCATGTTCGATAGTACGTTTATATTTCTGGTCATAGTAGTATTCTTCAATAATAACGTATTCGAAAAGATGTTAAATATTTAAAAGATTGAGTTCTGAGTACATTGATTCCGTATTTTGTTTCCAGTTTGATCCAAATTTAGCCTTTATTAAAATCTTCAAAATCTGATTTTGTAATTTTTGAACATCCATCAAATAGCTATGAGTTGTGTTGCCCCAAGCAAGTATGCCATATCTTAAGATAGATTCTACCAAGGAAAAGTAGACTTGTTTTAAGACACTAAAGGTAGTTAGGTTACT
This sequence comes from Orthonevra nobilis, assembly GCA_963555765.1. NCBI lineage: Eukaryota > Metazoa > Arthropoda > Insecta > Diptera > Syrphidae > Orthonevra > Orthonevra nobilis. Next base: position 76,139,889 of record OY743225.1, read on the forward strand.
GAGATGATGTAAGGCATAGACAGCTTTCCTTAGTCGTTTGCATAGTTGCGCTATTTGTAGATCCCATTTGAAAAAACAGTCCACTTCCACTCCTAGCTTCCTACGTTTTCTATAATGTCTGTGCAATTATATTCGGATCGAGAGTTTCCTTTAGTGCATTGATGTGTAAGCATTGTGTTTGGTGCATCTTTATTTGAATTTTGCTTTTTAAAACATGGGTGGGTCTGATGTGCATTAACTTTGTTTTTTTTTTGAGTTTATGATCAATCCGTAATCATGGCACCAGCGGACTATTAGGTCAAACTCCGATTGCAAAGTACTTACTGCTGTTGTAAAATCTTTGTGGCTGACGACAATTGCAGTATCGTCCGCGTACGCAAATCCAACGCTTTTTTGCAAAACTGTCAATAGGTCGTTTACATATATAATGAATAATAACGGCCCTAAAATTGATCCTTGAGGTACTAGGCCCAAGTATAACCACCGAATGCCGATTCTGTTTGAAAGGCGACGAAACGGCTGTACACATTCTTTGTGAATGTCCAGCTCTTATTTGGTTAAGAAGAGATATGCTCCCCGTTGGACATTAGACAATCCAATGCTAAAGACATTCTAACAATAAGTCCGTTAACCTTAACCAACTCCCCAAGATACAAATAGTCTACTCATTCAGACCACAGTGTCCGCCACTTGGGCAGGGGCAAACATAAAAATAAAAAAATAAGCCGTGTCCCATGAGAACGTAGATGATAACATGTAGGGAGGTGCGACTCAAGTTCAGTAGCTTTCTGGTTCTCTGTTTGTTAAGGAGATTCCAGAGTTATCTCGTGACGTTGCAAGCTGGCTGATAAGTTTGATAGAAGCTAACGGGATGTCACTATATTTTGCGGCACATCAGTGAGGGTGCAAGCTCATCTACTCTGTACTCAATTCTTGGAAAAGTCCGCTACCTCATTGAGGTATATACGGCGTTCGTTGACAAGCTTAGGGAGCCCACGGAGAGATATGCTACTATACAAAAGAAAATTTGCATTCGTGGTAAATCGTGGAGGGAGAGCTCTAGGCTATAATTATTCGAAAAGATAAACTTCCACTTTTCATTCCAGTTTTGACCCAATATCGCGAAACCTGCACCCCACTACTCACGGGACTGTACACAAAAATGGGTAACACGACTATTCTTTTTAATACCAGGGCGTGTTATTTTTTCCTTTAAGACAGGGTTTGGACCTACAATTTATTACTGACTTTAAACAACCCCTGAAGCCATATCTCGGCAGTTGTCGGAGGATTGTCAGTCACTCGCAGGATGTGTGTGCTGTGACAAAATGCCAGAAAGTCTTACACAGATTTGAACCTAGGTATTCACGCTCAACAGACGACGCACTAATCACTAAGCCAAAGGCATCCACCAGGGTATGCGGTTTTCAAAGTTGAGGCGAAATTTGTTTTTGAGACTATATAGCTGTCGGGAAGGAGACATCTTGTCCAAAGATTGTGGAGTGACCAAAATAACCTTTATGCATTGAGACTTACGAACACAAAATCTAATTGGTCATTTTCAAACATCTGCCGCTATCGCTACTGTAACGTTCAGAGGTGAATAAAATACTGCGAATTGCGACTGAATGAAAATAAGTCCATAACAAACAAAAACCGTACTTAATCGGTCATCAAACACAATTTGAGTACCATTCGATTTTCTTCTTGAATACTTCTCTTAATCCTTTGAGAATTGAAAATAATCAAAATAATAAGCAGTCCGATCGCTTTTGAGGGTGCTTAAAAATATATATCTACCTACTTTCAGTTATCACTTCAATAACTTCAATTCGAAAGCTGTGTTTACAATCAATTGATTCCATGTTACCTTCCTTTTATATATTCACGCAAATGATATTTGCTTGGGCATATTTTTAGGTTACTCCGCAAATCTCTGATATTATTTTTAGGATTTCTTTTACCACTTCCCAATGCCATTACAGATAATGACGTCAGCAGCAACTTTTCAGCAAATATATGTCTACAGTATTCCCCAGTGTAATCATATTTTTCCATAAGTCGTCTTTTGAAAAACATTTCAATGCTCAGCATAGATTATGCATAACATGAATATGTCCTTTGATGGATAAAGGAAGCAGACTGAATAGATGTCAATAACAATGTACAAGCAAAGTGATTTCTGACGCATGAACTATGCAACATTCGTTCCATCAATCTCGGATTGTATATTTGAATGTTTGAATAAACTTCTGTTGGCGCAGTCAAAAACATTCACAACGCGGTTGATTTTCGATTTGAAGATAGAATGTCAAATAAATATGGAAATATTTTCACTCACGTGCAGCAAACACAATTCAACTTGATTTCGTTGAGCTTATATCAAACTCTTTACAACGTTTTCGATTATGGCCTACAAAATGTATAAATAGGGCATTCTTCAACACAAAAGCGAACGTTGATTGAAGGTGTTCCTGCAATGATGAACTTAATAATTGATTTTAAATAGTGTCATTAAAAAAATAAAACTTAATTAAACTTAAATCTTCACGTGTGAACTTTATTTTCTATTCCATTCTGTAAATCGGAGACGATGCAGCCCGTGCCAGTTGTCGGTCTTATGGCCACAACATCACACCCGCAGTTTAAAAAGATTTTAGTTTAGATTTATGAGGTGTCATTTGTTTTATTTTATGTTTTTTTCTCTTAACTGTTCTCATTTTGTTTATTGGAATTTTATGTTTTATGAAACTAACGTTAAGTTTTTCAATTCTAGAGCTAATAACAATGCAGATGGTGTGAGCTTTTATTGAAAGAATTCACCATTAAATTTATTCATAAAAGTTGCCAGCGTTGGCTTGCACAATTCGAAAGCAACGTGTGGCCAACGGACAACGACACTAGGTATCCTATTAGGACTCCGGCTTCTTGCTTTATGTGTCATCTACGAGCAATATGACATACTGATACTGAAACGACACAGAAGTCACATTACGCACATCCTGCAGATGCAACAAATTCCTTAGCTTTTATGTTAACGATAACCTGGAGCAGGAGAAACGAGGCGACTTTGGACTCATTTTAAAAAATTTACAGGGAGATGAATGCTTTGCGGAGCCGTGTTGGAAGGTGTCATCCTTGGCCTTATTTAGCCAACCACATTTTACTTTGCAAATTTGCAATAACATAATTTCCTACAAAGGGAAAGTTGGCTGTGTTTAATCAGAGTTGTAAAAGAGTTAGATCGTTTGGGAAGATCCATAATGTGTTTCATCCGTAATGATTTGAAGTCATTTTGCTAAAAAAAAGGGGCTGGGACTTAATCCCTGAAACCTCAGTTACTATTTTTTTTTTTTGAAGCTAGAAATTTTAGCACTCAATTTAAATCAGTCATTGAATTAAGTCAAATGATTGCATTTTGTGCACTTACATAAAAAATTCACTTGATATAAGTTGAAGTCCGCAGCGAAATCACATGCAATCAATTGAAGTCACTGAATTCAAAAGAAATAATTTAATAAATAAATAAAAAATTGCAAGGCAATTATATTTTAGTATGATATAAATGTATGCACATACTTCGATCAGATGTAAATATAATTATATATGAAACTTTCTATGGCTCAAAATAGAAGCCCGTGGGAAATGACTGTTTAATATTTCACAATTTTACTTGCTTTCTATGTTTATATCTTCCTAGTCATACTAACACTAATTGATAGAAAGATACTTTTTATTTCGAAATACATTTTACAAACGCAAATTTTACAACATGGGAGTTACCACTCATTTTACAGTACAGAGATTCGAAACATTTTTTGTAAACATTATCAACTTGTATTAAGGAAAAAAGTAGTACACTATGAAGGAAAATTCGAGCAAAAACGTTCACATAAAGAACAAAAAAAATTAAAACAAATGTTTATAAATAAATATATAACAAATAAAAGATACAGGACTTCCTTAAAAGATCAATAACTATAATGGAAATATGTAGGTTTAGTTATGGTTATCAATAAATATACATTAAACTAACTTTAAGTCAACTAATAAATATTTACATAAAAAAAAACAATATGCAATTTAATAAATAAACGCAAGCACTAAGGTTATAAGCAAAAAATCAACAAAGAAAAAATAAATAAATAAATAAATTAATAAATAAATATATATATTTAAATAAAATAAAAAATATCAATAAATTAATAAATGTTTATGCAGTTAAATTACTTATTTTTATAAAAATAAATATTAATAGTAATAAGTAAATAATATTTTTAATCAATTAGAGGCAATTATTCTAATTGCACAACCGACAAGCCGGCTGACCAGTAGGGATGCAGCAGAAATTGAACGTTGCGATCCCTCTTGTCTCGATCTTGATCTCTTGTATAACTAAGGAAAAGGATCATAAAATGTTGCAGTTAACCCACTTACTTTAAATGAATTAAATAATTTTAGATCGATTCACTGATTTCAATCGAATAAAAGTGAATTCGCGGAGGACTCAAAAGGTTTAATACAGAATAGTGTAGACAGGCGACTCGACTACAATCGAAACATCACCCACGGTAGCGAATTTATTTTCGCTTCAGCAGGGCGGTATCTACCCGCGATAAAGCAGATTGAAGATTCAGCACCGTCAATTTTGGTAGCTACGATGAAATTTGTAGGGAACTCTGTGATGAAATTTGTAGGGAACTCTGTCGTCGATACCCTTAAAAGTCAAATCACCCTTTGGTGTAAGATCTGCTTATTTTTCTTTTTAATAAAGCCTTGGGCGTCTTACAGAGACTTAGCTTAGGGATATGTTGAGGAAATATTTATAACATTAAATACATTAAATACATATATATATATATATACATATACATATATATACATATATATATCTTTTCACATTAAGATAAATCTTTTTATCTAGCGAAAGCCTTAAAATCATGAAAATTACAAGAAAATAGTTTTGGAATATTAAAATTCACCTCAAACTTTAATTTAAATATTTCCTTTTTTAAAGAAAATCGAAAAGATTATAATCTTAACTAATTTTATTTTTTGTTCGTTATCAATTATACTATCTGGCCTAGTACTTAAAAAGCAAAAACCTTAAATGTTTATTGTTTCTGACTTCTCTCAGTTCACGTGGAAGGGAGTTCCCTAGGAGAGTAGCATGAACGAAGAACTGTCGCTCGGAAATTAGACATGAACATGCAGGTGGAACCAAAACGAAAGTCCATTCTGACCGAAGAAGGACTAATCTGTTTTAGATATAATCAGGTTTATGTGTCTGTATGATATCGTGCAAACTTGTTAAGGCTCGGAATGCAAGCAAGTAATCGAACGTACAGCCGACAACGTGACAAAAATATAAAATATAACTAAAATTAAACAATAAACTTTATTTTATGGTTTAAACGGACCAAAATTATGATCCTTAACTTAATCGGGGAAATTAAAAAAAAACTATGTACGCTTGGAAAATGGAATCAAAGAAACAGCGTACCAGGATATCGCCAGGGAAATAATTACTGTGTTAAATGTAAATATGTCCTTTGAGCAGGTAGATTCCAAGTGGAAGGGACTAAAAAGGACATATAAAAATATAATAGCTTAACATATGATTGCTAATCGAATGACAACGAGACGTTCAACTGTGTTTCAAAAAGAAATCAAAGCGCCCTCAGCGTTGGAAAAAACTGACACGTGATCGCACATCGTTTTCCTGCAAATAATGAGAGCGTTCGATTTTACTGGGTTCAGATGCAGAAAATTACGTTGAGCACGGAGACGGATATTTTCCAACTCATCCTCTATCTGCGTAACGACTTGGACTAAGGAATAAACGTTACCACTCAGAGTTAACTACACATCATCGCCATACATGTGTATAGGAATCCGTTGGATAATTTTAGGCAGGTCATTAATATATAGTGAAAAAAGGACAGGCCCAAGAATTGATCCCTGAGGAACTCCACTTGATACTTTAAGAAATCTTGAAAGTTTGCTGTTGACAACAACACATTGCTGCCTACAGAGTAAATAGGAAAACATCTGCTTTGCCGGTTCTCTTGAGAAATTGTACATGTTTTCAGCATCAAAGAACATGGTCGACGGTGTCAAATGCCTTCGAAAAGCTAAAAGGATTAAAAATGTAACATATTTTTTATCCATGGACTTTCTTACACCATCAACTTCTTAAACCAAAAGCACCACTGCTGTTTTGCAGATGTGTTTGGGACGGAAACCGGACTGACAACTGCTAAGTAGCTTGTTCGTGGACAGTTCGGCTTGGACTTGCTTTAACAGCATTTATTCTGTAGTCATCGCTCTCTTTTTTCGGGATTGTAATAACTTTAGCCCTTTTGCATTCACTTGGGTAAACAGAAGTGGTTCTAATGCTATTGAAAATATGGGCTACGGAAGGAAGAATGTAAGGAAAGAGAAGTTTAATGAACCTTGAAACAACAAGTCGATGACGATTGCATTCGACTTAATCGACAGAACCGCTTCGACAACTTCTTGATCATTAACAAATATGAAACCAAATGACTCATTTGGGAGGGCTTCGGTGGTTAAAGAAGATGGTTTAGTAATAAATTTGGCGTTAAGAAAATCACAGTCGATGCTATCAGCTTTTCTTGGCATCTCCTTACCAGCTTTCATTAAAAATAATTAAAAGTAATTAAAAGGAATTGAAAGTACTTGAACAATTCAAAGTTTTTGAAAAATTAAAAGTACTTAAGGAATTAAAAGAAATTAAAAGGAATTAAAAAGGACTTAAGTACTTAGCTAATATTCATAGCAATTGTGAAGGAATTACAAATATAGGTACAAGTCCTGGTACTCGATTTTTCTCAGTAAGGAAAAAGGAATTGTACTTGTACTTGAAAATTTCCGTTTGCTTCGGCAGAGAATAGAAGCATAGGACAAGAGAGTAAGCTTACATTACATTTTTACCAGCAAGTAATTTTTAAAAACCTCTGCAGAAGCATGGGGAAATACCACCAAGACCAACAGATTTGTGAGTGTCAAGGTACCTAATCAAAGTGTACAGAAATATACTCGCACTTAAGCCTAACTCGGCCAACTTTTGTGTATTCAGTTTGTAACTATATTCATGTTCATACAACATGTACAGCAATTTATCATGAGTAACAATCTTCCGCTGTTCATGTTATACATTCGTTAAAATTAGTCATTTGTCTTAGCTTCCGAGTTTCATCATTAGTTCTTGAAAAATTGTTCCACGAAACAACGGAATACTACATGCGTACATTTATAAGACAGAACAAGTGAAGAGCTCTTTAACGTTTAACACGTGAGATATTTCCTACATGTAAATACCTTTTATAGACCAACCAAACCCAACGCCTACGGCATGTTTTTGGCATGCTCAAATAGGTGTGAATTAGATAGTTAAGGAGCCATTGTCACGCAGAGGAGTTGCTTATTTATTTTTCTTTACTACCTTGTGGTAACTATTAACATTGATTTATGGATTTTCACATGTCTGAAATGCCTTTCAGATATTAAATGCGCAAAATACAGAACGAATTTCTGTTGAGGTCTGTGGAGCTGATGTCATCTACTCCAGTTTTTCGGTGATACTTTTCACAATATTCAACTATTTAATTACGTACTTCTAAATAAGGATAGTGAACAACTTAATTAATCTAAAACATTGCCAAAAGTTTAATCCATGTAAATAAATGGATTTTCTCTTATACGGTAGGTATGTCCATAAATTTAGGGCAAGTCTTTTGGCAGCACCTGATTGCTCCTCTCAGGTTATCGGTAATTCAGGACGACTTCAGAGACTTTTCAGATTTGAAAAATGTGCCGCTGCCCGTAAAATTTTAAATACTGAGCCATTTTATAAAACTTGTGTCAAGGAACGTTATCATGCAAAAAAATGTACTATATATTTGCATTCATTCGATGCGCAGTATTTTATTCATCACGTGTTGATACTAAATTAATCTCGGTTACAGTGGAGGTAAGTTTTCGAACGTAAACATCGGACATGTTATAGATAAAGGGAAACAGATTTCGGCGAAGTTTGGACAGGAATAGTTCTTGGCATGGGTCCTAGTTCTTTAAAGACGAGAGATACGTTTAGAGGTTTTGTGAGAGGCATAAGTGGAGAGGTGGTTTGGAACTTCAACAGGTGAAATATTGAAGTTCGCGTGGTAGCGGACAAAAATATTGTTCAGTTCTATACGATAAGTCGAAAGGCCTTATTTCTGAATAAGAGACCATTTCATTTGTCCTTGTAGTGCCGTCAATACATGAGTCAGGCTGACCGTTTAGATAAGCAAGTTAAAGCCGTACTTTTTCGTAAATTTACGTAAGGAAGACAGGACATAACGCACTTAGTCACCATGGTCGGAAGAAGTTTTAGTGAGTATGGTCAGCGTTGGTAAGAGGGATCCGAAAAGGAGGGGCACGCGGGTCTCAGTGGTACTAGAGATGGGAGTGCTAAGAGGTTAAGGATGTGGGAACGAATGAAGTACCCTTAGTGAGCGGTATAGAGAGGGTGGCGGAAGAAGTTGTGGGACAGGAAATACTTGCCATTTCAAGGCTGAGGTTGAAAGGCAATCTATTTTGCGAAGTCTTGGTACGAATGGATTGTTTTTGGGATGGTTTTGTGGAATTTGAAAACACTTTTAGTCGAGCGTGAACTGGACTCAGAAGGAAAGACGTGTTTTTTTTTTACTGGGAAGAGGGTTGAAGGGTTAGGGTTTGGAACACAGATCTCAAGTCTTCAGACAGGACATCATGCATTTACGCACTGGCATGTTCGCAGTTCTACTACGTTTTTCCTGATTGAGAGGTGATTGTTAAATATCCAGAACCCAACAGTATTGCAGCTCGTCACGGCCTTTCTTCAAAGACATGTTCAAGAGAGGGTACTACATTAACCTTTCTGGCTCTTACCGAAATCAATGGCAGATTTTGTTGTTCTTCTATCACGCGATGTCTTCATTCTCATTTAACCATCCGATATAAAAACAGAGCCCAAAAAAAAGCTCAAATCTTAAGACTCTCCGCAACCATAAGGATTACATTCTGCAGGCAGAAATGAAATATCATATCTATAAGGTTTTACTCGTAAGTCGTCTGGTCACTCATTTCCTTTTGCCGTGCACACAAAATAAACCATGGATTAAAATAAATCACGAATCCTATCAGCATAACCGGAATTATGTGGGTATGTTCGATAAAATTCAAATAATCTCCCAATTCGTCCTCATAACATGACACCAAGGAGATCCTACATGTGTTGATGTTCCCATGACCCAAAAAAAAAACCCTCAACCAAACATTAAGAATGCATTGCTAAGCCATTAAAAAAAATAAAAAAAATTGTTGGGTACCTACGAACACATCTCCAAGGACATTGCATAGGAATCCTTCCGAGATGCTTTTCCAAATTTGTCAAAAGTCTCCTGGTCCCCCAACTCTTTAGACTTGAGGGTATATCTCGAAAGCATTTAATAAAACGAACAATAAATTGTTTTTTGGGAAAGGAGGCGTTTTCGACAACAAAGTTTGTGCCAGTTGCCTTCATAAATCTATTTTCTGAAAGCTTGTAAATTGGATCAAAAGTTATTTGGTTACTTATTTACTGAATGGAATGGGAGTGCGCCTGGTTAGATTCTCACTCTGCTTGATTTCCTGAATTACATTTTCGGGTTGTATAATAAAATCTACAATGGGACAGGAAAATGCAGCATTGAAAAGTTAGATATGAGAACAAAAAGTTTTGGGAATTGTAAAGACTCTATGGTGACATTGTTGGATGAGTTTGGCTCCAATGATACTATTACTACCTTTGGTAAATTGTGTATTTCACAATTGGAATCCATTGAAGTATCGTGTTCGATTTGAAACGGGTTCGGGAGTGGTTCATTTGAATGTAATTGAAACTTTTTACAAGGTCGTGACTGATGAAAACTGATTCAATGAAATCTGTAAGTGAGCTTTAATTGAATTTTGGGTTATTTATATGATCGGATTTGAAATTGAATCGGTTGATTAGAATTGTTTTTTTTTTTGGATCGGCACTGGCGGATTTGCCTTAAGGTACAGTATGCTCGGGCCTGGGCGGCCAGATTTGTGGGAAAATTAACACAATTGATAACAAGAAATGGCCGAGTAATTATTAAATTGACGTCACGTCGCGTCGCGGAGCCAGTGAATTGAGTGAGCGGATTTGCAAATATAAGGCGCCACATTTGCCAAAACACTTATTTGAATGGCAGCTTCTCAATGGCGACAAAGTTCCACTTGGTGAGGAGTGTCAGTTCGACAAAAAAGAAGGTATCAATAATTGAAAAATTCATATTATAGAGTATCAACTCATGAGAATTCGACTAATCACAAGTTCTCAGTCCTACATATGAACGATAGAAGCAACTCATTGCGCCGTATTAACCACGCGTTAGGAAGGTAGCTTCTTACAATTAGTCCCGGAGAGGACCAGTTTGTTGCCGTTAATCCTGGAATCATTTTGTTTTCTGGACGAAAAGCCTTAACTTTCTGACATCCATTTTGAATGTATCCATAAGTTCGTTTAAGTAATATGCTCCCAGGGTTTCTTTTTGATGAAGGCTAGAGCTGGGCAATTGCAGAGTAGATTTTATGGTATCTCCTCTTGCTCTTTATCCATGCATCATTACATTACATACATTAGTCTTGTATGGTAGTCCTTATCTTATTGCGTGTTTACCTCAGATAGCTCCTGCTTAGGCTGAGGATGTCTGTGGTTTCCCAAAGGTCCATTTCTGGCCATGTTTACCACGCGTGATGGCATATATTGAGGTAACTCCACCTCCCAAAAGCTTCGCTTAGTGCCAGCTCTGACTGGTATTTTCAGTAAAACTACATATATGAGCTCATTGTTTTGACATGTCCTGTATCCTTTTATTCGCAATGCCGATTTTGCTACCATTTTTTTGCCACAAATATCCATTGGAATGAGGTGAACGATCGTTTCAAGCGCTGTGGTTGAAGTACTACACTTTGCGTCTGTTATTACTAAACACACCACCTTCTGAACGCTGTTGATCATGTTTTCATATGATGACTTGTCTAGATCCGGCCACCACACAGGTACTCCATAGAATAGTATGATCTCATGATCATTGGTAAAATGATCCATTTTTTATCAATCGAGACATAAAGTCGAATGACTTCTCGATGTTTTCTTTTGATCTCTGGGATGTTTGAAGGATCTCTCACTATGTTTCTTTTAATCTTGGGCAAATTATTTTGGAAGGTATGTCAAATTTGCCCCCAATTTTATATTTTTAAGTGCCCTATTTCTCTTCTTCTTAATCCATGATTTTATTGATGCGGACAAGGTCACCAACCAGTTTCAACCAGTCTGTTTTTATCTGGTGGACTTCATTTCGTAGTTGCTATTCTACCATGAAGACATGCCATCATTTGGTTTCACCAAATAAGCAACGATAAGAACTCATGCCGCAATGAATCCACAGATTTTGTAAATGAAGTCTCGAAACAGAGCAAAATGATAGGAACTAAACCCGTCAGCAACTCTCCCGACAAACGACACATAATAAAGTTAATATGTCAATCCAACTGTGGGTGCCTCCAATGTGGGTGCTGCTGAGCGTGAAGACCCTGGTTCTATTCCGAGTAACATCTGGCATTTTTTCATGACCCCTCCTCTCGCGACTGACTGCCTGACTATGAAGAAAAACCTTGTGGGGCCGTTCTGAGTCGACAACGAACTTTTTATCCAACCTCCGCCATTTGCGAAAAATGTAAGACGCACACATACATGGTGAAGCTACGCCCTGGTCCTCCTTGCCACCTTTGATTTTCGTCAATAAGACTTCACATAATAATCGATTAAGAATTGAGAACAATGCTGTGGAAATGCGTCAACTTTAGCGAGCGAATGGACGGGAATGAGAAGAGTGTCTTTGAATCCCAGTCAAGAGGCTGGTGAGAAAAGTGAAGACCTAAATTCCAGCTCAAAGATCAAACAATTATGGATAACAGGAGGCTTTAACTAAGGCTTCAATCGTCCAAGCAGATGGCTTGATAAGTAAGTAAGTAGTTACAGGGGATAATTGACATTTGACATAAGTGAGTGAAGATTTTGCGCATCAGTAAAAACGACAAATTTAAACTTGCCCATATGTTAAATTGAATTACTTTTTTTTCAACTAATTAAAGTTAATTTGTTATTTTATATTATTTTAATTTTAAATTTTGTATGTTCTTCGATAATTTACTAGAAATTAAAATGCTTAATTTTACAAGTTGAGTTGTAAATTTTTAGTATTATTCATTATTACTATTTATAATTTAACAATTATTTGATATTATTTGAATTTTGAATTTTGGTTTATTTTTCAAATTGATTACTATTTTAATTTACTTATTAACTAGCTTAATAAATAATTTACTGTGGATAAACTGTAGCATTTATTTAAAAGAAAATGTCTTGTTATGTAACATAACACTACATAAAATAAATAAATAAATAAAAATCTATTTAAGAATTAGGTATGCATTTTTATGACTAAGGTTACTATTTATATTTGTTTAAAAATCGTCACCTGAATGCAAGGAATAGACATTCTATGTTTTCGAGAAATCGATAGAACTAAATCTACCTTCTATATAGTATATCTTACCAGACCTTTTTCACAAGCGATTCCGGCGAAAACTGTCCGCGAATTACTGTCCCCCTTCAAAATTATTCCGTATGATAAGTGATTATCCCAAGGTTCATAGGCCGCACACAGATGTCGCCAATGCCATGCAATTTCTAGGATTTGCTGGCCCTTCATTTGAATCTAGTTATCCTAGAAGCTCAGAATATTCCGTATCCACATGTATTTATTTTGACTCCTATTTTATGAGCACTTTTTAGGTCACTTTTGATCGGATATACGTGCAAAAAAGCGGAAAAGTTCCTAGAACGAAAATTATTGAAAAGAGGTAGGTTATAAGGCATGCGCCCTCCATAGGTTGGAGCTTAAAGCACCGATATCATCTATTCAACCCCGCGGTAGCAGCGTTCCGCGTATGAACAAAGAAGTGAGTGAGCAATGCGTCCACGAAATCAGCGTCCACTCCGTCCGAGTGAAAAAATGAAAATGTCGTTATTTTTGTACATAATTTTTTATGCTCAGCGCCTTCTTGGGGAACTACTTTTCAATGCCGAAAGCAAAAAAGTTTATTCTGAAAATTTGCAACGTCACGTCTTCCGGAACAATATTTTTACAATATTCACGAGCGATTCTGCAGGCTCTTTCCACCACTCCATAGCGTACGCCGACGACTTGATCGCGTTCAGGTAGAGTCTGAAGATCGTAAGTCTTTTGCAACTTGGCTTCAATAAGATTCAGCGATATTGCGGCGGTTGGAAGTTAAAGATCAAGAGATGTGGTCGAATTTGTCAAAAATATATCTCGCACAACTATTGAAGGCTATATTCAGCTATCTTTTTTAATCATAGTACATATTGGAAAAAAATTCTTACCCAACAAAACAGGCAGTGTATAGGACTTGACAAGCTTTAACTTCACGTTCATTGGAAGGTATTTGGAAGTTTGACTGAGCCTTACAAATCTCCATAGATTTTTGATGCCAGTTAATTCCAGCTTAGGTTGTGGCTTGAGTAAATCCAAAGAGTTATCTACAGACTCGATTGGGGTTTGATAAATGTATAGTGGTGGAGCGATTTATCATTCTCGGCCGACATTTTTTTAGTATTCCTCGGGTTAAGGCTGAGTTTATTATCGAGTGTCCATTCAAAAATGTTAGGTAGTTGCTCGCTTTAGTCCCGTACTGCCTGCTTTATTCGGAATATCGGGAAAAATGAATTAATCTGCACATCGTCTGCATAAGTGTGATGTAACAGTTTGTAAGCTAATCAGCTAAGTCAATCATATAACACGTAAAAAGAAGAGGTCCTTGGACGGATCCTTGCGGCACACCAGATGGAACAAAAAGATAAGATGAACTGGGATTCTTATGAGACAAATACTTTGAACGATGACATTAATATGATGATACACATTTGCACAAAGAGCTATCAAGCAGGAATTGTGGTCTTAGTTTCTCGATTAATATTTGAAGATTGTCACAATAAAACGCCTTTGAAAAATCCAGAAAAATTATAAGATTAAACAATAAAAAAACAATTTTTGTAGCACTTTTTTGACGGTTTCGAATTTAAAAAAAAAAACTAATAGATATTTGGGGATGGGGATAGTTCCAGACATAGACAAGTCTATAAAGAAGACTTTTTAACAATTTCAGAGAAATCGTGGGTATTGTTTTCGAAAAGACAGTTTCGAGAAAAACGCGTTTAAAGTTTCGCGGAAAGTTTTTCACAGTCTAAGTCATGAAATGATATTGTAGGCTTACATTTATTAAATTTGCCATTCCTGCTTCATACATCGGATCTTTCTCGACTTCGAAAAATCTATTTTTCACGTTTCTTTTCAGAACTTCTCGAGCAGTTCTGGCCTCCTTTGATGCGTTGGATGCTCGTATCTCGGAGCGGTCAATTCGGACATTGTCTCGTTTCACAACAAATGAATGAGCTTGCGGGCCAATTTTCATTCCCATAAGCTCCATAATTTTTGTACGCTCCGATATATGCTATGTGCTAGTGAACCAAACCGCCCTTTCTTAAACTAACCTAACTTCCTCCAACATAGTCACAAAGTAAAGCATTTTTAATCAAAACAAACGCATCATTTCCGCTCAAGGGCTACAGTAGAGAAAAGCAGATCCGTTCAGTTCCTTACAAAATTATTGGCGTCATAAAGTCCAAGCCAAACTATAAGATAAATAATAAACACACGAATCACTGAAGTAGCTCTTAAATCTTCGAATGCTGTAAATCTGTTATATCTATAAATTTTCATTTCGAAACTTTCTTCCAGATCAAAGTGTTTGGTATAAAACTACCGAAGGGAAGAGCGTAATAAATCAAAATGTGACACAAGACCCCCATCCACTCACAGAGAATCCCATCAAGCTATAATCCAGTAAAGCTAACGAGTGGCTTGTTTAATTCACTTTTGTTTATATCCTCGTTGTGTATTTATAAAGAACAAACATGGCTTTCGTCGCTGCTGTCTTTTACTACCTGCCAGGTGTAAGTGTCAATACGATATATGTGACAATAAAAACGTTTCACGAGCACACGTTGAGCACAGCTCGGTAAACATTTTAGTAATTGTCATTCCCAACTTCCCGCCGCCATGCCACGAAACTTAATACATGTGTATAAACAACACAACACAGTATCTGCCAAATCTCTAAGTTCTCCAGAAGAGTCCTTTGCCGATTATGCTTACACAATTGCAATGACGTTGCTATTAAAACTACCACGCATGCTATGGCTGCTTGCCGTTAATTCTTCTTCTCGGAACGGTAGGGTTGGCAGTGGCGCAAGAAACGTTTTTCCCAAAAGGACTTTTCTCACATCCTTTCAGAGTGCAATCAGTACATAATACCGTTAAATAAGCGCAAAACACTAACTGGTGCTGGTTTGAACGAAAAGCAGATGTACATGGCTATGATTTATTTGTGACATAAGCACTATGCGAGTCCTTATTAGGACGGAGGGTTTTGTACATCACTTAATGAGGCCCTCTTATTCCGCTCACTTTGTCCTTCATATTTCGTCTGCGTTTGTGTGTTTAATTAAGTAGTTCTTAGAAGCGCTCAACAGGGACACGTGAATGCACACACATGGCCATTAATTTGCTCCAGGGATGGTTGCTGCAAAACTTTATATCGTCGTTTGAATAGAGCCTAAAAATGTAAACACTTCTCGGTCTTTATTTAGGTTCTTTTTTTTCGCTTCCAAAGGGGGGATGGGGGAGTATTTACTAATGAAAAGCAGAGAGCGTACTTTGCACAAAAATCTGCTCATGTGAAAAGGGATCTTCCGGCACGAATGAGTAGGTTTGCATTGGCTTGCCGTAAGGGGACTTTAAGCCTTCTTTTTGCTTCTCACTTTTTTTCATGCCATTCGTTTGCGTTGAATTTTTTCGCATTGATTTTTTTTTGTACCCTTTTTCCGCATTTTCCGTCTTGCACGTCGCAAGTCATGCGAAATAATGTCAAGGATACGGTAAACAAAGAGTTGATTTTGTTTAAGTCCCTTAATAGGAAGCACTCCAGTGGGTTTTGTAGTTTTCCATTGAATGCATAAGCTCCAAGAGCACTAGTAGGGTGATTAGTATTGTGTGCATTCTTGTCGTCGAAGCTATAAGGGGGATTCCTTTGGGGATTGCAAACTGTTGAATGCTTAATTTCAGGTTATTATCATGGGAATTTCATCCTTTTGGAAGGCTCTAAACAGGGGTTTGTAGTTTGTTTTTGTTTGACTCACAGATTTTATGCGCTCAAAAAAAATTAAGAAACTCAGCATTTTATTGCGCAGGACGAAATGAATCGAATTATACTTGAGGGAAGTTATTTTCAAAGTGAATACTGTGTTGCATAGTAAGTGCAAATTTTTAAAAAGCAAAAATCGGTCAAACAAAAGAAAATTTTAATTTATTTCAATTTCAAACTCATTACAATAGATTAAAGAATCTTTGTTTTGCAAGAGTGCTGGTTAACAAATCGACACTGACTTTTTAATTCATAAAGTAAAAATCTTGTGTAAACAGAAAAGAAATGTTTTTTGAAAACTGAGAAATTTAAAACGGTGTAAAGCGTTCCACAACCTAATAGGGTGAACCAAGAACTGCATTTGACTTGTACGACACGTAAACCGAAGATGCAATAAGGTTGCTTATTTATAATTGTCTTTTAAAGCTTGATATTTTAAATAAGCTTAGAGATTACAGCCTAGGATTGTCTTGGAATGTGCGGATTTTTGATCACGTCTACTAAGACCATAAACGTCTCTTAAGCCTATGTTTTATTTCAGCACTATGCCTGCAAACAATTTCGCAACCATAGGACAAAATTGGTACAAGAAGAGATCTTGCAGGTAGCAACTTTGTCTACAGCTTGCCTTCTTTCAACAATGCTATGATAAGACGAGTTTTCAGGCAGATGAAAAATTGAACTTTTCTTTTAGTTTTTTTATTTATAAATTGTGGTTTATTAAATCAAATACGTTTGAAAAATCAAGGAGGACTAAAAATGAGACCAGGATCAGGTCCTTGTCGATACGGCTGTTTTTTTGCCGAATACCCGATTGGAAGGTGCTTTGTAAATTGTGTCTTATGGAAACTTAGAAATTGTGAAATGAACGAGTTTTTCAGACCCTTAAACAGTTAAGGAAGAATTGAAAAGGGTCTATACTCAGAGAGTTGATGGATGCATTCTTTTTTAAAAGGAGAATAACTTTTGAGTCTTTCCAAAGCGGAGGGGAGGACGACGTTAGAATAAATGTATTGAATAAGTGTGTTAATTATGGCAGTATGTATGGTAGAATTAATTTAATAAATTTTACGATGAATTTCATCAAACTGGTTGCTTTTGAATTTACTTTTAAAATTCCATTGACAACATCATTGTCGTCTATCCTAGAGAAAATAAAGCTAAGATTTTCATCCAAAGGCGCAATTATTTCTGAGAATCCACTCGTCAAACCCTGGTAAGGAGAAGAACTCGGGGACTGTGAGTCCAGTGTTTGTATTTTCACGGATTCATGGGACTGTTAGTAAGACTGGTTTCCTGATTCCCCTATTTGTCCCGTTCGCTCAACGGAGATTATTCCAGATTTTGCCAACAGTATACAACTAACACGGACAATCTCAACAAGCTAAAGATTTAAGCAACAAAACATCAGTTACACTAGCTTGAGGAGAATTCTGAATAAAGATCTCGGAATATTCGCTTCAAAAGAGGAATTGTTTTCGAAGCTGAAGCAAAATGACCATTCGGTTCATTTTCTTTGGCTGGAATCAATACTGACACTGACACTTGTGGAAAAAATAGTCTGAGTCTAAGCCACATTGATTTTGATTTTCCAGTTTTGGAAACATCCCGGGGCTTATTTTGTCGAAATCAGCCTTATTTTTTAATGACTTGCATGCTGTTAAGAGTTCCCTCCGATTAATTTGATGAGATTGAAATATGCTTTACATCCTTTCTATAAAGTTTACATATTTCACCTCTTGAACTGATTGCCCGACTTTCTTTCCCCTTTAAGGATACTTTTTTTAACTTTTTTTTAAACGCCGAGAAAGCTTCATTTGCCTGTGTATTGCATCAGACTTGAAAGAGACATTGTCGTCCATGTTGATCAGCCAATCGCAATATCTGTTAAAGAATAAGTTTGAAGAGACCATATGACAGCATATGTCCTTGCCTTTTTACGGCAGCACGTCTTTTTTTTAACTCGGAGGTTCTTGTTCCAAATCGAGTTTTAAATCGATTTTTCCACAATCTCGAACCATGCATCGAATAGGATCTTGTGAAGAACGTTTAGCAAGAATATGCCTTGATAGCTCTAACAACGCATGGGATAGCATTTTTGGCAAATGAAAAAAGTTGAGCTGACATTCTTTCGTGTTTTGCATGTTCCTCATCCAAAACACTTTCGCGCTTTGTTGGAAGTTCCACTTGTACAGGGGTCTGAACATCATATATTCTTTAAAATTATGTGAACTCAGTTTGATTGAACTTTCTCGACTTTTAAATGAAATCTCCTATAACATCTTGACACTCAATTCAACTTGGAGGGATGATCCATAGAGGTTTCCTACTGATTTAAAAACCTTTAAGCATTTTACTGTCCAATTAATAAGTTATAAGCGAGCGTCTGATGCTCAGTGATCAGTTTTTCGACTGCAAAACGTGAGGCCTCGTGTTCAAATCCGGCATGTACCTTCACATGTTTTTCACGGAGTCACCTCTCGACATTTCTTCGAAGAGTAAAACTACCATGAGAAAGGCCCGGATCGGCAATTAGTCCAACCTCTTTCATTTGTACAAAAAATGTCACGCACAAGTGCTGAAAACTAGGCTGTGGCTCCCAAAAGAGCTGTAGCGCCAAAACTTTTTTTTATTTAGTTTATTAAATCGACAAAATCCATCACAAATTGAATCGGTTCTAAAAACTGACAATGTTGGGATAATATGTTTTTTTTTCGAGATATTATGAAAACATTTCGAAAATTCTCCGATTTTAGGTCACATCGTGTCTGGAAGACTCCTTATTAATATGCATATTAAGTATCTTAACATGACTCTAAAGCCTTTGTGTCGTATTCCTTTCTAGTAACAAATATCCTTTGGATACAACTTTATAAACAATAGTCTTTTCAAAATGCCATACTCATATAACATAAATATTCACATGGACATGAAAAACCAATCTAAATTAATGCATTTGCAAACCTGTCTTTTTGTATTTGCCTGCAAACCAACTGCAAGTACCTCAAAACAAACGATTCTAAAATTAACTCGATTATCTAGAACTGCCATCGCATTAAGTCAAAAGGTCAAACTACAACTGCACCAACTGTGTCGCCATCGGTTTGTGTCTTGTGCCATCTGATTCAATTATTTATTATTATTGACATTTTGCCTGAATATGTTTTTGTACGAATATTCATAAGATACTCCTGCATACATACATATCCGAACAGGCATAAATGGAAAGTCAAATCCAAGCACATTGACTGAAAGCAATTACAAATTTGTTGTGTTCTTTAAGCTGTTTTTCAAAAGAGATTTATGATATATTGTATTGTTTTTAATGCATTTTTATTTTTTCGAATTCAAATACTACGATTGAGGCTAGCTAATATGGCTTTATGTGAACCGTATTTTAAAAAATTTGTCTTTCCAATTAACTACTAAGACTTAACAAAAAAAATAAAACTTCAAATTAAAACTAAACAATCTAGAAAAAAAAATTATTAATTATCAAAACAAAAACTTAGAAAACAGGATTTAATCTATTTTAAAAAATATAAACTGCGAACCTTAAAACCAATTTAAATTTGTACACCTTTGTTTTTATTTTACTTTGAAAAAGAAGAGATTAGCTCATTACTTTAAAGTCACCGGAGCTTCTTTTGTTATTACTCAACACCTTGTCTATCACGGTCTGAAACGACTTAACTCAACCGTAGAACTTCCGCAAAGCTACGACAGAGAGGTCTCATGATAAATGTTGAGATAAGGTTATTGTCCGAGATCATAGCACTTGCAGTGTGTCGCTTCCGAAAACGTTACATCAAAAAATTATCAACTCTGAATGTTTTGAAAGCGTTTTTCAGGACCTGGAACTTTGTAGCTCTATTTATTTAAAGACAGGTTCAATGACATGATCTAAACCCCAAATTGGTATAGGCCAAGTTTGCTATGTTGGATCGTACTTAATATCCCTAACATCGCCTGGGTGACACAGGTTTTTAAGGTCACATTTGCTGTTGGGCTTAAATTAACAGCACTATCACTGAAGCGGTCGACCGGCCGTCCAAATAAAGTTTTATGAAGACGATCTGTCATTGGCTCAGCTATGAGGTCATTGCATAACATAACTGATAGCAGGGTAATGAACCGGCTTTCGAATGAAATACTGTGAATTAAGCGAATGAAAACAAAAAAAAAACATCGCCGAGTTCTCTGTTCCAATTCGGACTCAATCCATGGAACATTTGAAGCCGAAACAGACCTGAGTTTGAAGCCACTATACAATCTGTTCACTTTTCTCCTCATCCGTCCTCTTCTTGTATGCAAAACGCATTCAAAGGGTAATCATTATCCCTTGAAAGCAAGTAAATTATTACTGGCAACCGTCAAAGAGTACAACAGAGAAAAAAATGTGTAATAAATGCTTATTTTAGTAATCATTGTAGACGAAGTTTTAAAGTCAATTTTTTTTATTTAAAGAGACATGCTTAATTCACGTGATTTTATTCGTCATGAGCTGATGTACCAAATGTTGCATTTTGGAGAATTGGCTCATCACTCTGCTGTCAGTGTTATTCCCTCACAGTAGAGCTAATCATGTTCACAAACCATAGCTTTTAACAACACGAACTAAGAATTCCAGTAGCTGATACATTCAACACTGCAGCAACGCCACACACTTGGTCAAACTACTGTCGCTGGTCAACCGTTTTAGTCATAGGCGAACGATGACTGGATTAGATTCGAAAATAAAAATTTAAGTCGGAGTTACTTTGTGCAACGAAGCTAGAAATGATTGACTGGAAATCATAAAGGTACAGAATTAATCAAAATTAAATGACACTTATTTTCATAAACTTCTGAAGAAGTCGAAGAATTGATAAAATAACAATCAATAGCCTTCATCCAGTCTGGGAACGAGCAGAACATGGCTTTATCCGTAATGAAATGGCTGTTTCAAGTGTCCCGTTTGGTATTCTGGTTGGTATTTCAGTTGCACCTGCCAACAAGCTAAACGTTGGACTTTTTCCATCACGATGTACAGCCAGTAAAGCATCCTAGGTTTGAGACCGTTAACAGGCCCTCATGGCCTCAGTTGCGCGTTTTGTGATGGACTTGATGTGTGAAATCCAGTTCAGTTTCTTATCCAACATAACACAGAGATACTTGCACTGGAGTATACCAGAGATGTTCCCTCAATAACAATTGGAGACAGAGTCAGTTGTCTCCTCATTGTCAAGGGGACCAGAACGGTTTTTATCGGATTCGCAGAGAGTCCTTCACACTTACACCATTCTAAGACATGCATTGACGCTGAATGCAGTAATTGTAGTGTCAAATTTGTCTCTTATGACAATAGCCAGATCATCAGCATAGCGTATTGTGATATAGCCTATTTCATTGTCAGTGACCAATGACCAGAGGAGAGGTGATAGAACACTTCCCTGGGGAGAGACAACGAGTTGGTCGAAGTGTCGAAAATATCGCTGCCGTTCAGGCGTCAGTAGCAAATGATCGAAATCGCTCAGACCACATAATGGCGTATTTAGCGTAAAGATCTTGGTTTACGCCCATTACAAATTCAAGCTGACTCAAGTATTGAAGCCGATTTGAAGCGAGGTACGGTCTCCGATTGGGCTCTGGAGAAGATGCGCCAAGATGATGAATTTCATCGCAAAATCATATTTAGTGACGAAGCTTACTTTTGACTCAATGCGTTCGTCAATAAGCAAAATTTGCATTATTGGTCGGTTGACAATCCACATATGCTTCATGACTCCAAACTTCATCTACAAAAAATAAATGTTTGGTGTGGTTTGCATGCCATATATTTTCGTCGGCGATAACGATCATTTACCGAATTGGAAGATATGGACTTGGACGACATGTGGTTTCAACAGGATGGTGCCACAAGTCACACAGCACACATTTTAATCGATTTATTGAAAAGTAAGTTCGATGAGTGTGTTTTCTCAAGAAATGGGCCAGTCGAATGGCAGCCTCGTTGGTGCGATTGAACGCCTCTTTGAAGTATCTCAATTGAATTGCGTTTTATTTAAAAAAACAAATTTACACCCAAAATTGCTTCGCAAAATTGTATGTAATCACAAACAAAATACAATATTTAACAAAAAGGCTCTTTTCTGTAAAAATAAAGAATAAAGAACAATAAAATGAACAAATAATTATCTATATATATATATTTAAAGCACTGTATAGGTAAGGAAATAAATAGAATAAATAAATAAATTAAGAAATAAATAATAAACATATATATATGTTATAATATTATAATATATTAATAAATGAATAAATATTATTATAATTTAATAAATAAGTACATGGTTATATAAGAAAATAAATGGTTTAAATAAATAAATAAATTAGCAAACAGAGCAAAAATAAATAAATGACTAAGAAGATAAACACCTGATAACAGTAAATGAATTAATAAATAATTTTATATTTATTTCAAAGAAAAAAAATGAAATGCCCGAGCAAAAAACAAAACGAAAAAAAAGAACCAATCACAAATGATGTTTTAAAAGTAAAAGTTGATTTATAAGATCGTTATCTGCAATTGAACACCGTACAATAAACTTGTCGGTAAGTTTCGGGATTATGGAGGCCAAATGTAGAATAATGACAAGCTAGATCAAGCATCACTTTAAGTAGCTGCAACTTGCAGTTTTTTTAAAGTGCTACTTTGCGCAATCACCCCAGATTTGATATCCGTAGAGGAGTATCGCTTGGAAAACATCTTTATGAATCAATATTTTGTTATCAATTGACAATCGAAATTTTCTGTTGATTAAAGGATACAAGAATATTATTGCAATATTAACTTTTTTTTATTGTTTGCGAAATGTGTTTCTTAAACGTCAATTTTGAATCAATTTTGATTCCTGAATATTTCACGGACGATTCCCATTTGAGCTCCGTATTGTTAACTCGAAACTGAATTGTTGGAATAAAGCAAGGCTTTGTTTTCCGCGTGAAAAGGATGGTTGGCAATTTATCTTTGTTGACTTTGATTTTCCATTTTTTTAAATATTCTAAAAGTATGTTCATGGCATTGGGCAAATTGTTTATTTTGTTTATTTTTTTTAAATTGTAAATTGTTCAAATGGTGAGAGCAAGCTCATGAAAATATGGCAGTATGGTCAGCGTGAATGCTGATTTCAATTTTTTTTTTTGCAAAGAACCACTTATAAAGACGACAAATGCTTTTTAAACCAAATGAAAACTCACAATTACAAAAGTATAGCAATTTCAATGATCTACTAAAATCGCATTTTTTCCAAAATCGAACTGACAGTTGAAACAATTGTTTACTTTTCACTGATCGCATTAAAATCGGTGACAAGTTAAAGGTTTGGCGGTTTCCAATTTTGATGCAATTATTATTAAGCTTTTCGAAGAACGCAAAACTTGCATTTTGGCCATATTTTGAGCCCATATACCACTCAGTGCATCGGTCTAGATAACATCCCAAGGTTGCCCAACGCAATTCGTCTTTAAATTAAAATTTTTCTAAGTTGTAAGTTGTTTTTTGTTGACCTCAAAAGTATTTATTGTCATTTAATATAATTGACACATGTTATACCCGTACTAATTGCGAATTAATTCCTCAGGAATTCCACGTATTTTGAACGTTATGAAAGGTTCTTCACATTTTTCGCAATTTTCAAAAACGGTGTCTAGGAGTTTTAAATAACTATTTGATCTGCTGACACACTTAATGCAAGCTTGACAGATTTTAAATAATATTATTACTAATAATTTATGCGCACATTAAAATGGTAACATTCATTCCGTTCTATGACAAGCGTTTTAGACATTTTCAATCAGTAAAAAAAAAGCGAGCAACAAAAACAAATTCATTCGAAACTTTGCTTTGCTAGTTGCTATTGCTTCTGGTTTGTATTCCAAGTAATGCAATTGGTGTTCAGTTTTTTTTTTGAATTTTAAATTGAAAGAAAACACGTAATTTATTTACTGCACGTAAAAGGGACGTCTCACGTTTCGCGTCTTCACAAGTGTAAATAAAAGTTACCGCACATCACGCACACACAACTGTTCATACACTTGTTTCAGTATCGAACCTATCCCAGCCGCTAGGCTTCTTGTTTAACAAGCTTTTTCACTGGAGACTTCGATTCAATTCCTCAGAATCCAATTTATTAGAATCCAATGCCTTAAGGAGTTTCAGTTCGTTTTTTTTTGTTTGCAATTTCGAAGCTCAAAGTTCACCTGCTGTAAATATTAAGTTTACACATGAAAACCCCCTAAAGCGACTAAAGAACTTATTTATTTGAGTCACAATGAATCACGTGTAGGCTGCTGTGTTTAAATATAAGCACATTCCCACACATTTAAGACTTACGTATATCAAAGCCAAAAATTGTTGAAAATATTTTGATTTGAATATTTTAATCGATAATCACAGATATGAGTTGCGAGCGGTTTGTTTCGAATTTGGAAACTGCGTTCTACCTCTTTCGGTAAATTCCCTTCAGAGGCATTAAGGAAGTTTCCTGAACGACGACCTTTCAATGGAAAATTCCGGATTCCGCACTATTTGTTTTTTACATTTTTTAGGGTCCCGTACCTAGAAAGGAAAAAATTGTATCCTTATAGGATCACTTCGTTGTCCGTCCGTATGTATGTGAAGACCCTTTTTCTCAGGAGCGCGTGGAAGTATCAAACTGGATTTATATCAAATACTGAGGTCTACGTTACTTGGAGCTGTGAAAAAATCAAACTTCTAAGCCAACGCAATCGAAAGATTCAGGCATTTATGCCGCAAATTTTCCACACTCGCAAAGGAATCAAAACCTAAAGCGTACTTCCAGTCGCCTTAGATTCTTAAAATCTGGCATTATGCATTTTTTTTTGTTGTATAGATTGTCACGATGGACGAACTTTTACTTATATAATTTCAGATTTGTACGAAACCCTCGCTGCGCGGGACCGACTCGCACTTGGCCTCTTTCTTTGTTCACACAAACAAACAGTAAATGGTTAAAAACAAAAAAACTGTTTTACGTAAAGCGTTCAAAAACAAACAAAACGGTAGAATTCGGTTGACTCTGCTATGAATTCGGATCAATAGTCTTGTCGTCGTCAAGAGCTAGCGTCTGTAATGGTTTGGACCAAAGTGTGGAAGGCCTATACTCGTTTTTGTGCGGCGGGAGTAAAAATTAACGCGGCGGTTCATCAAGAACTTGTGTTGGAGTATTGTTTGAAACCATGGACATTTAAAAAAAAAAAAAAAAACGCTGGATATTATTCAAGGATTCCGCACCCAGGCGCAAAGCCAAGACACCGCAGATTTCATTTCGACGCTCCTGATTTCATTTCGACGGCAGATTGGCCTACGTGCTCGCCCTACCTCAATCCGATGGACTTCGCCTTATGGGGCATTTTTGAGAATAAGGTCAACAACAAAAAAACTGCCAAGTGTGATTCGGACTCACGGTAATCGAGTCTCCACGAGTTTTCCAATTTTGTTCGTAGCAGTACCTATTATTTTTTGAATCTCCTTGCGTATCAAAAAATACACAAATTTAACTAAATCTTTTGACTACGCCGATTTAGAAGCTTGATTTTTTTTACAGCTTTAAGGGACCGCAGTCATTAGTATTTGATATTATTTCAACTTGGTACCTCCACGCGTTCCTGAAAAAAAAGCTTGGTGACGGACAGATGGACAACGGTCCGCAAGGTGCCTCGGATTCAAAAGGACCCATAAAACAAAGACGACACGGGGTCTCTCTACACCAGAGGCGATACTGAATTATTGGAATTGGAATATACTTAAGCTGTAGAAGGCTTGGAAAGGAAAACACCATTAAAGTTCAAGTCTACACTCATCAGCTATTCATTGGCTGTGAATTTGACAGCATTCAATATATAAGCTGATGGCCGAACTCGGGATTGTGATGAACTGTATATTTTGGACAAAGAACCTCGGAATTGCATCGAATTACGAATAACGATCCTAGAACCCTTATCAAGGCAGTTTTATTTTCAATGGATCCTCTTTTACTCGGGAGATGAAGAGCAGAGAACAAAAGTCTGATGCCAGTTCCCAGATTCCAAGCCGGATCTTCACAATCAGCACTCCGACGTAATAGCCAGCGAGCTTGTAGACACTCACATACAAAATATCGGACAGAAACGAATACACTGTTTTGCTTTTTTAAATATTATATTTTTTATTTATAATAATAAATGCAACAATATTCGACTCGACAAAATTCGTAGTTTGTTTATGGAAGATCAGAAAAATCGAACGCGTAACAATATGCATCTGAAATAATGTCAAAGTTATTTGGCTAGAAGAAATCTTTTGGCATTGCGTCGAGCAAAATAGACTATGGCTACCAAAAGTAATGAAGTAAATTAGTCTTTACCTTGATTTATTTATTTATTTTTTATATTTTATTTTTCCCACACGGAAATATCATCAGGAAAAGCTCCAGAGGCGATTTTGCTTTGGATATGAGTCAGATGCAGCAATATTAACAAATGAACGTTGAACCATATTTACAATTTGCGTTAGGGACACTCAAGAGAGTTCTACTCTCCGTCCAAGCACCAATAGTGTTGATTTGTTATCTGCACGAACGCGGTCTGAAAATTACCCTATTAAACCTAAGAGTCCGTTGAGCTACTTGTCCCAGTCCCAGCAGACGTCACTTTGCTATTTTCACGATAAACAGTCTGCTGGTGAATATTTACGTGCTTCTTCCGAGGTTTTCAGGCGTACGATCATTGCACGTCATGACTAGAAAAACTAAATCAACGAAGGGACACAGACTGAGACACAATGAAAAAAATATTTTATGAAAAGATCGACCCCGTTGAATCCTGGGAAGGTGTACGGAGATGAATGTTTAAGTCTCGAGATTTAGGATAGATCGTGTACATCCATTCATTTCCCCTTTAAAATATACTCGAGGCTCTTTTCCGACACCTAAAACTGTTTAGAGAGACTTTTGTCTTGTAGCAATAGTACATCCAAAAAAGGTAAAAAAGTCCCTTCCGATCCTCAACAATGTATTCCAAGACGATGTCAATAACACCCTAAAAGTTCATAGGAAAAAAAATCTCATTCTAAATGATCAATTCGGTTTTGGAACGTACCGTACATGTCGCAGTTGTGTTTCCTCCTTGTAGTAGTCACTCCGCAAGGATGGTTCAAGTCGGATGTCTTGGCGACTAAGCTTATGAGTTCGCAAACGTCTGCTGTCTAGAAAGTACCATTGACCAAATATTCTTCGAAGACGACACCAGCTGCTCCAGAGGCCATCTTGGATCTGTGAGTGTAAAGGGCCAGCTCTCTTTCTCTTTCTCTTTCTCTCTGGAATATTGATATGTGAAATAGTCTCTTCCCGTCCTTCTCTTCAAAGCATTCCATTCCAAGAGTATATACGAAAGCCCTATTGGACTGTCTGTCCGAAGACATGCAGCTTTGAATATAAGTGGCATTAGCCAACCATTTGTACAGATAGGAGATTCACATCAAGTGAAAAGGACTTTTCCTTATAAAAAGTGGATGCAATGCTGAGCCGAGTAGATAAAAACAAAAGCAAAGCTCGGTTGTGCCAAAAAAAAACATGCTTTGTTTCTTACACTTGTACCTGTTATCATAATAGGCACCTCACTTGTTATTTCTTATCATTTGAAAGTTCCAACGCGAAATGAAAAGTTTGGAGCACGGTAGAAGTAGATTTTCAAATAAACGTATAATCCTCACAAAATAATATAGTACATCCCTTTTGCAAAATGAACATTGATGGATCACGAGCAGCTTAAAAGATAGACAGACGCAACTCATGCGTATTTATCATCCTGACTGCGTTCGAGTTTTGTGTTAATATAGTCATTCGTCACCTTGGGGGAAAAAAAATGTATACGGATTAAAGGCGCAATAGCTTTAAGGTTATGGCTTTGTATTTTGCTTTGTCAAACCCTTTTTTTTCGTATTAATCTGAAATGTTTGTGTATGCAAAGACTGGACTCACAATCGTGTGGGCAACACTCTGAAAAACATTCCACTCTGCAATTTGTCACTGTCCACTTCAGTGAATAACTTAGTTCATTTCGAGGTAAGTTTGCATGTCAAGTAGAACTGTCACAAAAGTGGAAAAAAAAGGAAGTGGATCAAAAGATAATCCGTTTAGGGGAGGATATTTTTATTTTTATGTTTTACTTTCTATTTATATTTAAAAGGTTCTTTTCCGCATTTGCCTGGAATATTAGACTACTAAAGCGGCTTCTAATTAAAGCCATTGCGTTCTGCGAGTTTCTAAAACGAACAAAGGAGTCTTAATTGCTGTTTTTTATAGGAAAATTCGCTAACTAAAATTGGTATGAAAATATTTAAATAACTATCGGTGTAGATTTCATATTCGTAATCGGCCGCCAACTGTCGGGCCATCAGTATTGGACTGCAAAATGGCACCGTAATAAAGACGTCCCTGAAAGCCCGCTGTCTTGGGATACTATTCCATGAGCGGATGAAAGCGGACGTCAAGTCCATACTGAAGAGAACCAATTTTGCCTTCCCCCGGATTTATCCACTGATGCGGAAACAAAACGGACTCAACCAACGGACCAAGCTACTGCTATTCCCGGTGTGGTTCACCGCATCAAAAATATATATGCTGAAGGTGGAAGCTGTTGGGACGGCCGACCAACGTTAGTAGTCTGACAACGTGGGTGACCCTGTTGTAGTGGTTACTGTATCAACTGGTTTGTGTACATGCTACGTCTTTGGCTTATGAACATTTGAAAAAAAATAAATTTCTACTATTTCAACTAATGTCTAATAATATTTATCTATACTAATATTGTAAAAAGGTAATATGTGTGTGTTAACAATATTAACAAAAGAATTTAAGTATGAACAAAGGATATAAATTATCTCATTTAAATAAAAGAGTCTTTCCTGGCGAACACTTATAAAACTAAAAATAGCAATATGCTTTTTTTGCAAACGCTGCTTTAGCGGGAACAGATATTTCATTGCTGTCTATAGAAAAGTTTATGAAATCAAAAAGTTTTACAAAAAAGTCCGCGACGACGCATCTCTAAATGTTAAGGTTAATACACACACTGTTAAAAGAGGTCTAAAAATAAATTTAAAGTTCACTTCATTTAGTCAGGGTAAAGCAGAAAATTTTGTAAAATTGTTTTGACAATCAGTTTGTTTTGTTGACACAGAGCCGTGTCCTTTGACTCCGACAACTTTCCTATGTACAAGAAACTTACGCGGACGATGTCACAAGACACGTCGAGCGTCTAATAAAATCGCAGTATCTAAAAAAATTGCATCCAAAACACATCTGATTTAAAAAAAAAAAAATGAGTTTTCTACTAAGCCGGAAATAATTCAGGCATTGGAATCGCATTAAAGTTGAGGTTTAGCCCAGAAAGAAATAGCCAAGGAAGACGTAGGCCAGAAAACGTGTCCGAGAAAAAGTGTCATGAACAATTTTTGTAGTCAACGTTATAAAAAAAAGATTTTTGAAATTACTGAGCGAATGCAAATTTTATGTCCCTTTTCGTATACTTCATAGTGATTTGCATGTCACCATTTTTTAAACAGACCTTTTATCGAATTTTATACCTAAGCAAGTTTTAAGTAACGACATCCGCGGAAAAATTTGGTTCAATTTCTTGCTTCCATTTCAACTTATCCAAGGACAAAATAACTTGAAGCCCCGCAAAAAGTTCATTTTATGTCTGACCTCATGTCGAAATTTAAGCAAGCAGAGAAGGACAGTTTGACCTCAAAAAAGTACGTTGTTGTCGTTGTTTTTCCTTCCACAACTTTTTAATTTTTTTGCAATAAGCCGGAAGTTAGAAAAATAGACCATTATAAAATGGCATACCCAACTAAGTTAAATTTCGCCCACAAATTCCAAAACAGAAAAAAAAGTCCGATATATATAGTCCGAAGTTTTGCTTTGGACGCCCATTTATTGCTTAGTGGCATTTTAGCCTAAATACCTATGTACTTTACTCAAGGGCAATCACTTAACCAGTTGAAACAATGTAGAACAATCGTAACACCTGCAGCCCTTTGTCCATTTGATTTTCCTGTCAGTTGCGTAGACAGACGTGTAGTTAAGATAATGCTTGGGTGAATTACTAGCGAAGAATATTGAAACTTTGGGAGTTTGATGAGCATTTTTTTGAAGTGATTTTGAAAGATAAACTTGAATTAGCTTATTGGGCATTCCTGCTGCGTTGCTGAGACTAAGGTTAAAGCAACAGAAAATATTTGAAGATTTTTGCACTAAAAACGGCAGCAGTTGCGATTCCTCGAAATACATATATTCATGAATTGATCTTATTAATGAGTCTAAATTTTGCTTTTATACCTCCAGTTGAAGCTCGGACCGCATTTCAGTTTATAGCGAGTATGCTGAATCGCAATTGTGGATGATTTCAAATGTTGAGATCCTTGGTGCGTTAAACACCCTAACCGTGGGTTTGTTTTTTAACCCTCATATCAGTAAATTCACCATAGATGTGGTATTAACTCTAAGGCCCAGTTTTTCAGTGTTGAGTTAACTCTGATTTAACTCAGTGTTAGCTAACTCCGGAATAAAATTAATCCCGAGTTAGCCCAAGTAGCAGTTTTTCAATGTAGGGTTAAGTTTGCCATGTTATCGATTAAGTTGTCAAAAAACTATCGATATTTGTATATTCTTATATATCACATGTAACTTGACAAAAAAGCGAATTCAAAAATAAAATAAAAACGAATTAATTCATTCATAGCTTTTAATGTTCATACAATATCCATGTTACTTAAATGTGCTAAATGAACCCGCAAATGCTGACCTGCTATTCAATGAAAAACAGATCATGTCCGCATGTTTGAAGACCTTTTGAAGAAAGTTTTTTTATGGACTGATACAAGTAACCTTTCAGCTCAAAAGAAATATGTTTGCAAGTTTTATGGCAAAGGTTTAACACAGGCCGCAAATTTACGCAACCAAGGACGGATACACAAAACTCAAGTTCATTTGTTGCACCAATAGTCGCAAAAAATGTAAAAAATTCCACATCGCTCAGATCTGAATCAGAGTCTGAATTCAAATAATATACATGCATTTCCTTTTTCATCTCTGACAAAATGCTCACACAAATAGAATTGAAATCAATCTCTTCGCTTGCTTTTTCAGAATCTGTCCAAAAAACATCAGTTCATTTAATCCAGAGTTAACTCAAAAAATTAGCTGAGTTAACTCGGGTTAAGCCCTGCGTAAAATTAACTCAGAGTTAACTCAGCACTGAACAAACTGGGCCTAAAAACATTTTAAATATGACTATATCGGCTTACTTTTCACATCATGACCCCACGTTTTGCATTACGAGAAAAACATACACAAATATCAGGAACTCCCTGAAATGATCTCAGACACTGTTCTCCTTGTCTTGACAACTTTTAACCTATAGGAACACGGTATGCAAAATTCGCATAAATATGTCTGGGCTGACATCACGAAAAAACTCGCTTGTGATAAGCTCAGCCCAGAAAGCTACAAAATGGACATGATCGATATCCAAAATATAAATTATAACCATGGGAGACTTAGACCTTCCACATTTGCAATTTCCAAATCAGTCGTATGAAAAACAACTTAAATTGACAACTCTTCCTCATTTTCTCCACTGATGTGTTTGCTGATGTGTCGTTCCGAGAGCACGCACCTCTTGTCTACGCTAGACCCTTTTCACACACCTCTTTCCCTCACTTTCTCAAACGAGAATGTTCTGAAACCCATACTCTCCGAGCATGATTACAGATTTAAATTTCGTTAGGCAGATTTTCGTAAATTAACTGCCTCCTCAGAAAGGTAAATTGTAGCAGTCTTAAGAACACAATCAGACACGACAATATTGATGATGCTCTCGGATTTCTACTACGAAACTTTCGAATGCTATCCTCATCGCCACCTTGGTACAATAATGACCTGCGCTCACTTCGAAATAATATAAACAAACTATGGCAAGGATATATTGAATCTCGATCTGA
This sequence comes from Orthonevra nobilis, assembly GCA_963555765.1. Classification (NCBI taxonomy): domain Eukaryota; kingdom Metazoa; phylum Arthropoda; class Insecta; order Diptera; family Syrphidae; genus Orthonevra; species Orthonevra nobilis. The sequence goes on from OY743225.1 coordinate 76,172,341, forward strand.
CTCTGACTTTTCGCTCTACCAAATCGCATATACCCAATTTTTCGAACTTTGCAGTTCACTCTGCCTGGACTACGTAAACGGAGTGCAATTGATTCTGATATCTGATCCTAGGCGCTTCTTCCACTTCATCTCCATCAAAAGTAAATCCGAAGTCTCTCCATGTACCCTCAATTATCTTAGCAGACCCTAACATAATAGCTAATTTTTCGCTGATTTTTTCAGTCAAACATTTGCTGACCACAACAAAGTGTCCGATCATGATTACTTCCCATATATGAACCACTGTGCGCATACAATTGAAACATACGTTTATATTACACCGGAACTGGTAACAAGAATCTGATGTCTTTTGACTGCAAATCCGTCATATCTTCAAAACAAGACGGATTTCTAAGTGGTAGGTAAACAACCTTCAATTTATCCGAATTCGTATCTCGTGTCTTGAAAGAAGGTAAAGAAGTCCTTGTTGTACCCACTGACTTTAGCAAGGCTCTTGACAAAATCTCCCACAGTATCATTCTCCTCAAATTTTAGGCTCTTGGCTTTCCAACAGGCTTTATCGTGAGGATCGAATCCTTCATGGAAGACCGTCAATACGTCGTCCTTTTCAGATCTTCCAAATCCAATTCATTTTAAGCTTCTTCAGGGGTCGCTCAAGGTAGACACGTTGGCCCAATGACTTAAAAAAAATATTTACTACGAAATGAGTAAGCCAGAAATAGGACCAGGTTGGAGAACTGTGATACAAGTCCACACGCCAACGTCTTTTCGGTTGTACTATAAAAATAGAACGTTTTCAAGAACGATGTTCTCCAGATCGTTCATTCACCAAATTTACCATGTTCGGATTGACGCAAAACACTCTTCTAATGTTCGGGATGTCCTGAAGTTATGAAGAGCATACATCGACGCAGGGCTCCAGGGTTTGAACGAAATTACGAAATGACGAAATGCAATTTTCAAGCTTCGTTTAAGCTGGATGCCGCAATCAGTTAAACGCTAGCCTTTCAATTGAATCTATTGTTAGGTCTCCGGTCCGAAACCTAGAGTGAATCTTGAACTATTATCTTTTTTTTCGAAAATATAGCAATCAAAATTTTCCGCTGGAATCAAATTAATGGCACACAGACACAACGTTAGGCCTTAAGAAAAAGAATATCACAGTCGCCTGCCTTCTTGACATAAAAAAGGCGTTCGAATCAGGATGGATCAATGGTTTGCTTTACAAACTGAATTTTCCCCTTACTTGCATTAAAATCGTTACAGTTTCCTTATGGTTCGTAAAGGAATATCTTCTTCACCACTCTTTGAAACACATGCAGGAGTAGGGAAAGGTACAATTTCCATACCCATGGCCGACCCGAAAATTGTGAAAAACAACAACACTGAATGGGTGGCGTTATTGTAGTGGTTGTTGTATCAGATTTAATCCTAGTTCGTGTGGTAAAAATAGTTTGTGTAGATTGTGTGTGGATGGCTCTGCTGAGAAGGCATATCACTTGCAGCGGAGTTTTTAGCTAAATCTTCCAAACTTTCAAAGCACATATATCAAACTAAAGTCGAATAAAGTCCTGCGAATAAAGCGAAAGCTAATAGGTCGATATAAAAATCCTCCGTCCCGTTTCGGGCTCCACCCTCGAAAGTGAGTTGAAACTGAGTTTCTCAAACCACTACATAATCTTTCATTCTGCTCCTTATACTTCCACTCGCTCTGTGCTACAGGCATGATAAGAGTATTCATATCCTCTTGAAGAGCGATCCAATTATAAAAAACAAAAAAATAGAAACCACTTTGAATCTTAAAATGAGACTTTTGCAAGTTCGTAGAGCTCTCCATGTATTGTGCTTCACATCAAGCCAAGATGTCACTTTTATTGTTGACATTATCCATTAGGCCTCACGGTGTAATGTGACAGCTTTTAGTTGTGCTTACGTCACGTATAGGTTTCCTTCTTTTATTTTATTAAAATGTGCATATTCGACGTCATTGGTCAATATCCAACTATTGTAAGACAATTAACAAGACAAACTTGTTAATAAAAAAAAACAAACAATGTCAAGTGTTAAGCCTCAACCGTCCTTTTTCGACATTTTCAAAACGTGATTCCTAATTGCGATATCTTTTATTCTTGTCAAAACGGAAAAATGGGGACGTCCCAACATGTCCATCAAAAGGGTAAACGACTGCGTAGTGATTTGCAAAACTGATTTCTTTTATTAAATTGCTGACAAATAAGAATGAGGGATCATTGAAGTCAGCAGTATTATTATAAGGCAAATCAAACGAGGAAATGATAAGCGTTTTCTACAGAGGGGATAACGATCCAAGAAAACATGATGACCCGGCACGTTCGAGACACAAAAAAAGGGTAAAAATCCCATTAAAAATTCATTGTGACTGATTATAAGTTAAATTGTGTTAAGCGTCTACCCAATTTGATGAACATAAAAAAAGATTAAATAACATTCGTAACGTTACCAATGCGATTATGAATATCATTTTGAACTTGAATTTTTTTTGTCAATGAATCACTCACTCACTGTTATTTTTGCTGAAATTGACTGATGTTGGGACAATGGGGATACGCCTTAAGATTTTTTTCAACCAATGAAGTTGTCATGAAGTTAAACTTAAGAGTGCTGTCATTCCTCAAAAATACAAAACAGGTTTTAATGGTTTAATAGTCGGTTGATATTTTTATGAGATAACCATAGACTGTGTGACCATAGACGCCTTTGTTCTAGGTTTCATGATGCCGGTAAATCCTTAACCCAAATTTGTAGCGTGGCGCCGTTGGTTCGCCCTGTCTCCCTTAATTGGATCAATTGATCCGTACCACTTTCGAATCTTGAATTTTAATCTGGTTTGCGAATATGGTTCTTGGAGCCAGGATAGAGCTGCAACTTCAAGACTTGAAAATAATGAATTTTGAAGAAAATGAATTTGCTCTGCTGTGATAGCATAACACAAACAGCATTTCCACCAATGGAGTAACGAACGGATTATGAGTTAAAAATCCTTTGCTCTGAGCAAATAGACAGCTAAAAGTGAGAGCAACAACTTTCTCAGCCCAGCCCAGCAGCCATGCTTTGGATGGAGAAGATTTCGGAACTAAAGACCAGCATCAAATGTTCTAGCGAAAAAACTTGAATAAATAACCCATCGGAAGAAGAACCAGGGTACGGTGACCCAAAGCATTCATTTCTTCAGAAACCATCACAACAGCGGACGGATGAGAAGCAGCTAAGAAAAATAACTGCAATAAGAAAAACAGTTGTCGAACTATCAACAAGCAACAGCTGCGCAATCCTTGACGCGGCAGCTCTTTTGGAAGCCATGGCATGTACTATTCACGGATTGCCAATCAATCGCGAGAAAACATTTTTCTTTCTGAATTCGAATTCGAACCCGAAATCTTACTCTCAGCAGCGGACGCACTGAGAGTACGGTGGATTACAATAACGAAAAATCGACCAACAAAAAGTGAATCAAATGCGATGGATTGCTTACAAGTTAGATCTATAAATATGGAGGAGATTGAAAGCATTGCAGAAACTATAAATCAATTACGGTAAGGTCGGCCAAGTCTCAAAGAAGATGGCATAGATTATAGGTCTCTTTGGGCTAAAAGGTTGATATCCATCCGCTTTACATGTCCTTGCCGCCTAAATCTTTGTACCCGAAACTTTCTGGTCGTTTTTCTCAGAGCGCTGGTGGCGTTACTCGAATTCACTACTGATTAAACGTATACGAAGTTTTTGTCTATTTCAAGTTATATCTGCCTATTAGTCCTATCGTTGTGTGTTGTATAGCTGCGAACACGAAAATAGCAGTATTATAAACGGCTGAGGGCGCAGTTGGAAGAACGCCTGCCTTTCGATTTTTTCAATTGATAGGTCCGATGGTTCAAATGCTTAATCGATCTTAATTTTCGAATCTGGTCCACTCGCCATGACTTGAATCACATAGAAAACTTTGGAGACGCCATAAAAATGTAATTCGTGATGCTTAACCAATCAATAGAAGCCAGCTTTGGGAAACATTCAAAAGTACTAGGAACGCTACATCAATGGAGCGCTGTTTTGTATTATTTTAATTGTTTAATAATGCATAAAAATTATTCCTTCAAAATCACTCTGTTGCCGGCAATATTAGTCCCGCTAATCACGTTGTTACTGCCGTAGAACGAGCTATAAGTTTTTTGAGCTCACTCGCTATATCAGAAAATATTGAACCACTTTCACTAAGCGAACTGCAAGAAGTATTGCGCAGTTAAAAAAGTCGCAGAGCTTCAGGCTATGATTGGATTTAAAAACTGTGTCTGAAAAGACATCCCATTTCAGCCATAAGGTATCTTCTGTGGTTGTTTACTGATTGTCGTAAGATGTTACACTTTCCAAATCAATGGAAAGTAGCAAAGATCATTTCCATCTTGAAGACTGGAAAAGACGCTTCCAGCTTTAGGCCTTTAAATTTGCTAAGCTCTTTGAGTTAAGGCTTTGAAAGAATAATAAAAAAAACAACTGCTAATGGCAGTTTGGCTTCAGAGCATTCCATATCGCAACTCACCAGTTACATCGGGTAGCAAGCCAAATTAAAGCAAGCCTTGCAGGGGGTAAAAGCACTGGCATGGTCCTGCTCGATGTTGAAAAAGCTTTTGACATTGTCTTGGCATGAAGGTCGACTGCAGAATCTCAATGTTCCCTTGTACCTTGTAAAAATAACTCAGTCCTTTTTGCAGTCGCGTTTTTTCAAAGTTTCTGTCAACAATACGTATTCGCGAAGTCACCCCATTGTTGCAGGGTTGCGTCATAAGTCCTGTCTTGTACAATAATTTCACTTCAGATTTCCCTCGGCTGAAAAACTGTGATTTTGCAGATGACACCTGAATTTATACATCGAATGCAATTGAATATAATGTTGAAACTTATCTTATCTTATCTGCTGTTATTAAATACAGTCCAAGAGTATTATAATAATTGGCAAATCAAAATCAATGCTTCCAGGACTCAAGTAAACGAAAAGCTTGTTTCCTACCAAGCAACATACTTACTTTTGATGGTGTACAGATCGAGTGGAGATCTATAGCAAAATATCTCGGAGTACATTTAGATAAATGACAAACCTTGAATCTGCATGTACAAGAGGTTCAAATTAGACTAGACTAGACTAGAATGAGAATCAGATGTTAATCTTCAAGGGAATTTTTCAGGCTATTATGTTTGATGCTTCCCCTATATGGGGACAGTGTGCTAAATGTCATCTTAGACGACTTTGTGAGATTGTGCAAAACAAGACATTGAAAATTATCCTTAATCTGCCTTGAGATATCTCGACACGTGAACTACACAACATAACTAATATACGGTTGTAATTAGAATTGCAAAACTTTCAGGCCGATACAATAGTTATTGTTCAGGATCGGACAACGACTTGATTTTAAACTTAGCTAAATAAAACCTTCATTGCATATTTATTTATTTTTTTATTTACTGGTTTCATTAATTAATTTATTTATTTATTTGCTAATATATTTATTTGCATATTAATTTGTTTTTTTATATATTTATTTATTTATTTATTTATTTATTTATTAATCTCTAACTTGTTTAACTCATTGTTTATTTATTTATTTATTAAATTTGTTCAGATATTACATATTTATTGATTTATTTATTAATATTATAATCATACTGAAGACTCTTCCTCAAGCTAAATTAGACACATAAATAATATGTTTAGAAGATATAAAGATATTTATCTGTGATAGAAATATTATAACCAATATTATAGTATTAAAGCAACTAGGCCACATCTCTGTCATATGTGCAATATTTTAAAACTTTTGTGTAACTAAAAATGATTTGAATCTTATTGTTTATATAATGTTACCTTTCAATATAAAATGTTTATTTTGATTCTGTGGAAAAGCGCTGTGGTTAAATTAACCTTTTTATTCTGCTCCTATTTTGAAACTCTACTCTGTAGAAAAGTTTTGTTTTTTGTTAATAAAGTTATGTTTTAACTCTTTTTTTCAAATTTCGAAGTTTATGCATCCTCGATAACATGAGCAACTATTAAAATGATAGACAAAAGTGCTTTGAAATATCGGATGCTCTAACTTAAGCCTAATGCTTACACTTCGTTATTCGTCGAAAACATACTGGCAGGATTAAGTTCACAGTCTCCTGAACGAAAATAGATTTTTGTGTTTCCTTTAATTTAAACAAGGAATTAAATCTTCAATGTCAACCATAGTTAAATATCCTTTTCCATTTAAACATTTCTTTTTTAACGATGCTAAATACGGTAGCAAACTGAAAATTACAGTTTCAGCAAATCAATACTCGTAATTTATTCTTGACAATTGTTGCAATGAAATTCTTTTGTTCAGCACATTGTTTAAGTTCCAATTTTGTTTATGCGGAAACTGTTCAATGTTTTGTACTCGCCAAAACAATCGATAAACTCTGTTAGACGCAAAGGGAAGGAACGGCCATAAATGTTTTATGGAGACAGGGTTTTTGTGTATTTGTATCTATGCAAGTAGATAAAATTTTACAGTTTGTAGTTTTAAAATCAATATTAGTGTAAAAAAAATCAATTGAATTTTTTAAATAGTTTTTTTTAGAGTCAAATGATATTTGTTTTTGATGTGGGCTAGTTTAACACGTATTTTGTTTAGAATTTCAGAAGAAACAGAAAAAAATTTACGGTTTGATATAACATTTAATTTGATTGTACAGACAAACTTGTGAGTGTATCTTTCACAGTGAAAGCTAGTCTAGCTTTCAATATTGCCGTTCAGGACAGCTCTTTTTATAAATAGGGCAGCATCATGGTCACCTTTAACTCCTCGGCGATATTTTTATTCCTGACGAAAAATCTGACTTATATATTTGTCACGTCCATCTCGAATGAAACATTGTTACGTTAAAAACAAAAATGATCGGGTCTAACAAACGTTGTTAAAAATACGTAGTATATTCATTCGAATGATTTTTTTAATATATTCAATGTTTAACTATTCAAGAATAATTCTGCAAGACGATAATTCAAAATTCAAATTATTTTCGGAGATATCGGTATTTTGCTGACCGGAACTAATCGAACAAAAGACATCAGGGATTCTCCGTTTACCTGAATCCATATTTTTCAGTAAAACCTTTTTTCCTTTGTTTATATATATACAAGAGTCCAAGTGTGTTCACTTACGTCCAGCTGATAACAGTTGGACTCTAACCTTCAAACCACGTGGTCATACATATGTGTAATTTTAATGAAGGCTTCATTTATTCGAAGTCGAGGAAGGTCTGATGCATTAAGCAGGAATTGCAGATTGCATAAATGTAAGTCTACAATACTGCGACTGCGAAAAGCCTTACGCGAAACTTTAAACGCGTTTTTCTCGAAACTGTCTTTTTCGAAACAATACCCACGATTTCTCAGGATCTGCCAGACCGATATACCTGAAATTTTTAGAGAGTCCTTTTTATAGACTTGTCTTTGTGTGGAACTATCCCCATCCCCAAATTTCTATTACCTTTTTTTAAATTCGAAACAGTCAAAAAAGTGTTAAAAAAAATTGTTTTTTTTTCAGGCAGTCGCCATTTTGTGAAAAAAAAAATCTTTCCAACTTTTCCGTAGTTCCAGACATCGGGACATTATTCTAAATTAATAACCTTTTTTTCTTTTTGGTTTCAGATTGCTAGGAGGGTTGACATCGTGGCTTTGGTTACGAGCCAATTTTTTCATTCAACTTCATCAACTGCTAATTTTTGAAATTTTCAACTTTTTAATTTTTTATGTTTTTCTATATTCTTATTATGTCAATAATAAGTAATAAAAAATGGATGGTAGAAATATTTATTGCCTTTTTTTATGACACTTCAAAAATTTCATTAAATTCATGCCTTTAGACTAGAATACCCCCTTAAGTCGAAAGACACAATTAAGAGTAAGTACTATACTGGGCTTAGCTTAGAGCGCCCGAATAGGGCCAGTAAATTAAGTACGGTTCAGTTGTAAAAGCTAGTTTGAGCATTTTTTGTCTAGTAATTAAAAGATTCAGATTAAAAAAAATAAAAATTAGTTTGGGTGCGAGTAGGTCTGCTGATACCATGAACTTCCCATCTCGATAAAAAATTTCATTTTCCACCACCATCAAATTTCATTTTCCTTATGATAACATCATTCATTCCATAGACAAATACGTTGCAATAAAAAAAAAGATACATATATATGTTCTTTACTATCCCTTAGGAAAATCTTTCTTTTAGATTTTTTGAATCATTTAAACTACGATTTGTGTATTTATAGTATCATTAATAGATTATTCGAATATATTATTTCAAGTGATCAGGACAACACTTTGGAAATACTTTTTTTTTGATTAAGTTACATTTCTACTCGAAATTAGTTCCATTTTTAGTTTAATAATATTACTAAAAAAATTACTTAATAAAATTTAAAATTATGTATTCCGTTTTTGTTTTACTATATATTGATAGTTAATTGCACTTTTTTCGTCATAAGCTTTTTAATTAATAACTTGAGGACTGTAGCGCCAGTCCGCGTGGCAATGGAATTTTATACTTTTGGTTAAGTCGATTTCGCTGTACAACTCGTACCGTACAGTTCGTTGTTGAATCTTCTCCTCCACTCACCGTCAATGCAAATCACACTTTTCTCTCGAAACAACCTAGGGCGCCTTCATCCGCTTTTGAAACTGTCCATGCTTCTGCACCATTTACCATGAAGGGACTGATGAGAGTCTTATAGAGCGACACATTAGTTCTAGGAGAGAGGACTTTACACAATTGTTTTCTTAGCCTAGAGAAACAGCGATTAACAAGAGGTATTCTTTATTTGATCTCAGCGCTAGTGTTATTATCTATGTTTACAGGAGAGCATAGGTAGATAAAGTCCCTAACTACCTCTAATTTATAGCTGTCTATGGTAACGATTTGGGTGTCTTTTTTTGATGACAACATATGCTTCTATGTGCCATCGTATACCGCCAAACCCATCTTTGTCATTTCTGTCTGAATCCTCATAAACGCCATAAAACGGCATAAACGTCAAGATGCGTTCTCCTTTTATTTTAATATCTTCGCCGTATGCGAGTTACTGAACAGACCTTTAAAAGATAGTGCCACGGGACTTTTGCAGCTAAGCCGTCCGCTCAAGTGACTTTCTTAGACTTAAGCTTAAATATTGCTGTCTTTACTCCGTATAGGTCGGGTAGATAGCATTGTTGGTTCTTCCAGTTCCTCAGTATTGACTGCAATTCTACTACGATGTTTCCATTCCGAATTTTGCAGGTTTCGGGTTGGGTCTCTCTAACCTTGAGATAATTGTTTTCTCTGGTGATAGAATTTTCGAACCTTATTCCTGTTTTTTAATCTCTAAACATCCTCAATCGGGCGCTTCTCATGCTCTACCAAAGACGCTGCGACCTTGGCATAGCTTGAAAATGTTGTGCACGAGATTAAAACTTTTGTGACCTCGTATTATGAGTTGCGTCTTGGCTGTAAGAAATTACTATGGCTTGCAAAAACATTTTGGAGAAAGTACGAGTTCTATCTTGTCGAGCTTCATGGTGAAGCTGGCTGGCTGTCCATGGCTTGCATCACACGACTCAAAGACAGCATCTCTTCCTGTTTAAAACAAAAAAAATATAGGACCAACGACCCAAAATCTTAGCCAGTCTTCTGTAGGCACATAGTAGCACACGACCATCCCTCTAATAGTATCCAAGTCGACGTGAAGATATTTTTTTTTATAATTTGCTCGCTCTCAAGAGGTTATGAATGCCCTTTTAATGCAAATCGCACAGAACGAGTGGAAGAATTAGGAGAGGAACGAAAGATTTTTGTAGTGGTTTGAGAAACTCAGATGTATTTGGTTTCAATTGAATTCCGTGGGTGGAGCTCGAATTGGGACGGATGATTTGATATCGACCTATCCAAAGTTTGGAAGATTTAGCTCAAATTTAGAGTTGCGAAAATCGATTTCATTTCAATAACTTTAACATTGGAAGTTGATTTTGTATTCGCTTTTGGCAGTTTTTTTTCAACTTCTTCAATAAAGTGTTTTAAATCAGACAGTCAGAATTATCAAACATTAGATAGCCTTGTTTCAAAATTATTACATTTTGTGAGAACTCTGTTTATATATTTTTAAAGCTTGAGGACCTGTTGCATGGTGACATAAACTAAATTTCAAGCATGTTCAAAGGCTCGGTCGTCTGGAACTGTTTTTTTTTTGGAAATTCAAATTTGTCTGATTCGGTTGAACTCTGCAATTTCTTTGCAAACTTTCCCTTCATCAGAAATCTTTTTATTAAAACTTGTGCTGAGTTATCGCTGAAACAACACTTACAAATTTTTACTGTTACTAATGTTATTATATGGATAAGAATTTTAAAAAGTTTTTTTGAAATGAGCAAAGGGAAATTTGTGTCCAGACTTTGCTTTTTTGTTGTTTGCAGAATTTAAATTGTTTCGGTATAAACATTAAGAAAGGCCGTTTATCTCAACTTCATGTATTTTCGGAATTATTTCTAATCAATTTAATTTGCTAGATTGCTTTCCTTTCTATTTACCATTGCTTGGAATATAAAGGCGAGTACATTTTGAAAGGGTTCAAAAGTACATAATTTCAGTCCCGAGATTTCGACCGCCTCTTCCTTCCGAGCTGGGAACAGCTCAGCATAGGATCCTTTTCTTTTGGTTAATATATGGCTTTATGAGGACCACATTCAGTCCAGTTTTCTTTGGAGATTTTTATGGTTGTGTTTCCAAGCCGGTTTCGAGAGATATTTTATCCATGTGCCAATTTATGGAAAGACCTCTAGGATTGCGTTCATATTAAGAAACCACAGCAGTGGTAAGCAAACTAAATCGGATGTTATGATCCTACTTGCAATATACGAGTAATGTAGTTACAGCCATGTGTTTTCACTTAGTCAATTAGCTTTCTCTCGATGCTTTTTCTTTGAAATCGATTGCCTCATGTAAGTTGCGCCGTGAGCTTCTTTTTCTAATATATTATAATTATAAAAAAGCGTCAAGCTACAACCGAGCAGGTTTTGAACAAAAAAACTGGTGGCTCCATAATTTTCTTAGGATGTTTTTATGTGTCAGTGTTGCAGACGTCACTCTGAGTCTTGAAAAATGGAGAAGACTTACAGGCTTCTCATTTCCGAAACAATTTTCAAGGAACTTCCTTGGAAATTTGGATCAGGATATAGAGAAAGGGGCAAATCAATGTGTGAAAAAAATTTATATGAATTTGTCCGAAAACTTATGAACGGCAGTGTATATATTTATGAATATTTTTTTTATCTGATAAGGTAGCTGTAAACTATAAATTTAATTAATTTTGAACTTTTTTTATTGGAAAACTAAATTGATTTTAATTGAAGAAGTGAAAATGTCCCTTTTCTGACAGTTTTTTCGTCATAAAATTCAAACCACCCTGTGAAATTTACCCAAAAGCTTTTCAGATGATCTTTATGCACACACGCTTCGAATGAATTTGGCCTCGATAGCTTGATTTGTTCTCGAGTTAGGCTGTACGAAAGAATCCGCACAAACGTACGTACACACACACACACATACATCTTTCTAAAAATGATGGAATCCGACTACTGGGACCGCCAATCGTGGAGAAATGTAAAAATTTTGAATTTCGAAAATCGGACCGATTACAAGAACTTCCTGATGGGAAGTTAAAAATGCTCTAAGATCACTTAATTAGATAATTTCTCTTTGAAATAAGTAAACCGAGCTTTATCCAGAAAATAGCATCTAAAATTTTTGTCCACGGTCTGTTTCTCTCAAGTCATTGGCGAAACTGCAAGAGTATTATTTTTATGAAAAATCATCTGAAGCCCCATTCATTTGTGCAAAATTAAAATACAGCAAAACACAAACAGTGAAGTTATGTCCTATATCTGAACCGAGGTACAGCGTTATAAATTCCCTTTTTTTTGTTATTTAAGCAAAGATATCTTCGAGTATGACTTCTGAAAGCCTCCTTTACTTTGTTGTGCACCACACTTTAATGAACGCATTAGTTTAAAGTTGCTCATCTCTCTTAAGCACCATATCGACGAATTTCGAACCAAGAGAATCGTGCAGGTGGAATATTAACTTTCTATGAAGACCGGATGTAATTTTTCGAAATAAATTTCTTAACAGCAAAAAAAAAATCATTTGAAAAATAATACCTTCTCGTTTATCAAAAGAGTTGGACGTCTACCGACAAAATGGAAGATATCCTTCCCCAAACCTTCTCTGCATACGATAAAAATTCAGCGGAAGCAGCTTCCCTTGAAATACGAACACAATTGATATGACTTCAATGTTTTTCTCATCCCGGAAGCAGTTTATGTGTAACAAGTTACGGCAAAGTTTGCAATACGTATACATTATATTTTGCAATAAATCCGATACCGATTTGACTTGAATTGATTATCCTTCATTTGCAGATCAAAAGTGAACGAAGGATTTCTATCCAAATGCGATTCTCGTCGACATAAAAAAAGCATATTCATTCCGTTTTCTTGCATCAGGGGGTGTACCCACTGGATACTATCCAGTTATTTAAGCTTAATGGAACCCAATCCCAATGAAATAATAAAAATAATCTTAAACAATCTTGTCTCAGAACTCTTTCTCTATAACGTCCCTTCAAAAACAATGTTCATGTTCGTAAAAATGTCTGTCCATGGTACACGTCTGAAGTTGTCAATGTATTTAAATGTAACTAGAAACAAACTTTACATTAAGTAGAAACCTAACCCAACCTCTATAAATTGGAATATTTACAAGATGGCTCGCAATTTTGCAACTATAAAAATTCGCACTGCAAAACGCAACTACTTCTCTTCCAAACTCAACACTGCCTTGCCACCGAAAAAAACTTTGACAAAATCTAAGGCAAATCGTAATCAGTTCGAAGGGAAGTAGTACATACAAAATAGATCCCAACGCCTTAAATCGAGTCTTTGTTTCAAAAACAACCGAAAGTTCTACTTACAATTTTGATTTCAGCGAAACTCATGCAGCGTCGTCATTGGAAAACGAACTTAGCTTTTAGTTTGTAAAATTATTGCTAAGCAAATCCAAATCCACTTGAATTCTAACTCACTCTTATATCGTTTTCAATTCGGGTTTAGACCAGCTCATAGCTGCTCCACAGCCATGATCAACATTTTAGAGGACATAGGACGTGAGTTTGATAAATTTCTCGAAGTTTGCTGGATTTCTCGAAGGCCTTTGATAAGGTCAATCATGACATTCTCTGCTGGAAGCTGAGAAAACGTTTCTCATTTTCTCCAAGCGCGGTTAAGTTTATCAGAAGTTTCCTTTCAGACAGGTTCCAAGGAGTAGTAAGCGAAAACAACTCTGATTTTATGCTCATTCATGAGGGTGTACCTCAGGGATCAATTCTGGGACCAATTCTGTTTCGCATCTTTATTAATGATCTGCCATCTGTATGTTAATATGTTTCTGTCCACTTGTACGCTGATGATGTACAATTATATTTGTCTCGACCTTTAATCTGTTAGTCTCAAATTTAAACAATAATCTAACCGAAGTATACAAGTGGTCACTAGTTAACCCATCAAAGTCCAAAGTTGTACCTTTTCAAAAATCGCTTCGCTTCAATCATATTCCTGATGTATGGCTGGCGGAAAACGAACTCAAACTTGTTAAATCTGTAGCCAACCTGGGCTTTGTATTGAGCACGAAACTTACATGTACTCAGCATATTGATTATATAATTGGCAGGATCTATGGCTGTCTTCGTAAGTTATGGATTTCGGCATCTATAACCACAGTTACCAGCCGAATGAAGCTTGTTAAAGCACTCATAGTTCCTGTTCTACAATACGCAGAAGTTGTCTACTGCAAACTACACTATGAGTCCTTGCATAAGTTTCAGATAGCATTTAACAATGCTGTTCGATATGTTTATCGCTTGCCAAGGTTCGTGCATATGTGTGTGCGATGTGATGGCTTCAAAGTTTTGACAGCAGCTGGCTTTATTTATATGTTCATTTTTAAACATGACCACGGTTGCATTTCTTCTACAATGGGATTATGAAAAAATTTTTCTACAATTTTGGAAAACAATTTTATCTTAAGTCCCTGCCAGATAAGAATAGCAGTGCTTTAAAATCATTGAAGCAGGACTGCAAGTCATGTCGTATTTGAGCGAAATTGGTTTATAGGGCTCAATATCATCGGTACGAAAGGACAAAACTAACTCGTCAGATGAACAATTTCCACTTGAATAATAATGCCTGGCTCCCAGTGGCGGATTTATAAATTTTCAACGTATTACATTTTCAAACAAATATAAAAAAAATTGAAAATCGGCCCGACAGATTTTTCGCGGACTGATGCGGTTAAATAAACTAAGTCCAACTTCACCTTTCACAAGGTTTATTGGTCAATTTTTCATTATAAAACCTTGGTTAGTGAATCTATGTAAGCCATTCGAGGGCCCGCTCAAATACACACACTAAATTTCATCAAATTCTGTACAGTTGTTTGGGAGAAGTTCAGTGACTAACACACGTACAGAAGAACTTTAAATATGAGGATTATAATTCATCACATTTTATATCAATGGAAAAAAGCAAGCATTTTTATGAAAAGTGGTGATATTTAACATTAGCCTTGGGCACAATCTCTGCCCGAAATAGTGGAATACATTAGTTGTCAAATTTCCGCCTGGCTTCACGTGCCACTAGTCACTCTTTTTATGATTATTTTCATCACGTTTTCGTATTGCTGCGTCACTGACAATTTTGTTATTTGCTCCTAGTGCACGAGAATTCCAAATTGGCGTCGATTTATCTTTAACATCTTTAGACATTTTTTTCTCACAAGAGATATTGTTTTACCACACATTATGTCCTTCTGTTTTTGTGGTTAGAAATTCAAAAATCGTCTTTTGTATATAGGCGTACGTACGGTAGGTAGGTGGAAGTTCTACCCACGTATCTTTATAAAGCAAAATTGAAATACGTAGGGTAGGGGTGTGCACAGCACAAGAGGCGTCTAGCTGAGAATAAACGTCGACCATGACCGTAGAATCAATTTCAAAGAAAAAGTTTTGCAAACTGCAACAGTATTGCTTTCTAAAATTATTTGGCCAGCCTAATAACCGCACCATACCGTAAATGGGTGGAAGATTTGTTCAATTATTGGATTTTGAAATCATAGAGCTGACAGTCATTCGAGCCTCAGATGCATGAAATGAGCCTTAAGAATAATTGTCTTAGAAGCTTAACACAAAGTTTTTTTAGTTTTTTTTTAATTTTTTGTCTATTTGTTTACAACAAATTAACCGCGATTTTAGAGCTAAAGTCGCGTTTTCACTTCGAAGTGCTGCAAAAAATAAAAAAAAACTCTTCCTGATTACCTCGAGAAACACGTCACCTTTAAAATGCATATAATTTTTTTTTGCTTCAGATGATTCGGTAACGAGTTATAATGTTCACCGCAAAACCGTTTTTTTTTCAAGGCGCCTCTGGAGATTCAACGTCACCTACTTACTTATCAATGTATTTCATTGAACATTTTTTCTGGCATACTTAAAAAGTTGTTCAAAAATATGTTTATTATTACATTAAGTAGAAATATGTTTTTTTTCTCGCCTTTTAAACCTTACTCTCCGCTTAAAATGACACCTCTTGTTGGATGGTCACAGAGAACCAAGATCATCCTATGGTCACCAGGTGATCGAACTAATAATTCTATATGAAGAGTCATACATTCTACGGTTCCTCAACTTAATTTATTAATTTTTAAATGAATTTTTTTTTAATTTTAAATATTGTGTAGTTTGAATCTTGCCATAATGAGTAGAATATAATGTTATTCAACTGTCCTTCAAAGGTGTACTTTCATCACTTGATTCTGACAACGAAATTTTCGATGACTTTCGACACATATCGGTCAATAACTCGGACATATCTTCACGAATATTCGTTTTCAAAGCTTCAATAGTTTGCGGGTAAAAATAAAAAAAAACAAAAAAAAAACGCCATAAATGCTGTGCTCGCCGATCTGGACCTCATTTTTTAAACAACAGTCATATATGCATGAAGCACACAATTAGATGATGATGATACTCTTTAAGTCATCTCTTATAGAGCCAGTTTCTTCAAATTTTCAATTTCCCGTCAGGAAGTTCTCGTAATCGGCCCAATTTTCGAAATAAAAAATTTTTCAATATCTCCACGTTTCGTTTTGTTTTTAGAAAGAAGCCTGTGTGTGTGTCTTGATACGTTTATGTGGATTGTTTCATATAGCCCAGCTCAAGAAGCTATCGAATCCAAATTGGTTTCATTCGATATGTACGCGTGTATGCGTAGAAAACACCTGTTTAAATCTGACAGGGTGGTTTAAATTTTATGACGAAAAAACTGTTAAAAACAGGGACCATCTTAATCAAAATCAATTTATTTTTCCAATTAAAAAAAAGTTCGATATCAATTAAATTTATAGTTTTTAACTATATTATTTAATAAAAAAATATTTATGAGTGTAAACACTGCCGTTCATAAGTTTCCGTACAATTTCTAATATATTTTTTTTAAATTCCAAAAGTTTCATCATCATTATGTTTATTTAGTCAATTGACTAAATTAAATTAGTTATCAATTATATAGACTTAATTTAAGACTAAAACAGTATTAAGTTGAGGCCTTTTCATATTTTGATATTTTCCTTAAAAATGTGAATCCAATAAATCTTTATTTTATTTTCATGATTTCGAAAGATGTCTACAAACTGACACATGAGAACATCCTTAGAAAATGATGGAGCCACCAGTTTTTTGTTGGAAGCCTGCTGTAGCTTGACATTTTATCGTCAAAAAATTGGCTTGGGTGCGAGTAGACCTGCCCATACCATGAACTTCCCATCTAAGGATAAAAAAAAAACATTAAGGTGATATTTAATTTGCTCCCAACATCAACTTTAAGATACCAATTTTTTTAGCTCCCCGTAAGTTTATATTTGTTTTCGCATCTTTGAATCATATAAAATACGATTTTCGTCGAAAGTATAGATTAAAGGGTATACTTATTATGTACATGCTAACACAGTAAGAAATACTTATAAATCTGTGAAAGATTAGCGATGTAAAGAATACGTTGGTTAAATTGAATTAAAACATATTAGACTAATAAATTAAAAATATAAATATAAAGATTAAATCTAAATTAAAACAAATTCATGTTGAAATATAAGGTATGAGGTTATAATAATTGAGTTGAATCATTAGCAAATTTATCTAGTTCAGTTAAAATTCTATAAAATTAAAATCACAATTATTACTTGAAAAGGAGATAAGTAGGGGAATGGTAAGCTGCTATGAAGGTAAAGTTGAGTATTCAACATTAATTGTAAATCAACATTTCGGTAATTATTTACCTACGAAAGTATTCTTTGATTTAGTAACACTTATCTTATGTTGAGCACAAGATTGAAAAGCTTGTGAGCTCGTTGTAAGAAGTTTCGTCTTGGTTGTTAGAAACTAATATGGGTTGTAAAAGCGTTTTGGAGAAAGCTTTACATTGAAGATGATTCTCATAGAGCGACACTTCAGTTCTTCCAAAGAGGGCTTAGCTTTAATAGCCAGAGGTATTCTTCGTTTGATCTCAGTGCTGATGTTATTATCTGTATTTATAGCGGAGCCAAGATAGACAAAGCCCCAACTACCTCAAAGTTATAGCTGTTTTTGGTAACGTTCTGATCCGGGTTTGGTCTTTCTTTTTGACAGCATATGCCTCTTTTTGCCTTCTGGCGTTGACAAGGTTCTTTTGCACTATTGTTCTACGAATGATGTTGAAGAAATCGCATGATAGTGCATCATCTCGTCTAAAATTTTGTTTGACATCATCATCAAACCAACCTTGAAATTGATGAAAATGTAGTACGTACTGACTTGGGGCTCCTGGGTTTTTTCCAAGATCTGCCGTTAATTGGTTTATGGTGGACTTTTCTGGTAGAAAATCACATTAATACGGACCGATCAGGATGTTGACGAACTGCTTCAGACGTTCACATCATACGGCGGAAAATATGTTAAATGCAATTTTGAGGAGATTGATACCTCTATAATTGGCTTCCTTCCTTCAGGATTGGACAACTGACCATGTATTGCAGATGAGTAGGTGCATACTCCCAACTAGGTAATCGCCGCCGCTTTTAGAAGTTCTATCTTGCTATCTGTACTTCGTCTAGGTCAGGTAGATGACATTGTTGGTTCTTCCATGTCCTCAGCATTGACTGCAATTCTACTATGATATTTCCATTTTGCAGGCTTCGGTTTGGGGTATGTAACCTTGAGATAATTGTTTTTGCTGGCTGGCTGTCCATGGCTTGCATTAAACGACTCAATGAAAGCATTTTCGACTGTAATATAGGACCAACGAGCCAAAATCTTAGCCAGTCATCCCTCTAAGAGTATCCAACTCAACTTGAAGATAAGATATTTTAAATTTAGAGTTGCGAAAATCGATTTCATAACAACAACTTTAACATTGGAAGTTGAATTTGTATTCGCTTTTGGCAGTTGTTTTTCAACTTCTTCAATAAAGTGTCATAAATCAGATAGCCAGAATAATCAAATATTATATAGTATAGCTTAGTTTCAAAAGTATTACATTTTGTAAGAACTCTGTTTATAGGGATTCATATTTTAAAATTTTGAGGACCAACTGCTTATCTCAACATGTATTTTTGGAATTATTTTTAATCAATCAAATTTAATTGATTGCTTTTCTTTGGAAGATATTAACCACTGCTTGGAATATTAAGGATAAGCTTTATGTCCTTTTTCCTTCCGAGCTGGTAACTGCTCAACAAAGGATCTTTTTCTGTCTGGTAAATATATGGCTTAAAGAGGCTCACATTCAGTCCAGTTTTCTTTGCAGATTTCGATAGGATTTTTTTATCTCTGTGTCATTTTCTGGAAAGACCTCTAGGATTAGTTTCATGATTTAAAACCACAACAGTGGAAAACAAACTAAATCGGATGTTATTTACTTCCTTGCAATATACGAGTAATGCAGTTTTATCCATGTATTTTAACTTTGTCATTTAGGTTTCTCTCGATGCTTTTGCTTTAAATTCAATTGCCTCATGTAATTTGCGCGATGAGCTTCTTATTGCTAATATATTATAACTATAAAAAAGCGTCAAGCTACAGCCGAACAGGTTTTGAACAAAAAAAATGGTGGCTCCATAATTTTCTAAGGTTGTTTTCATGTGTCAGCGTTGCAGACGTCACTCTGAGTCTTGAAAAATGGGAAAGACTTACAGGATTCACATTTCTGAAACAATTTTCAAAGAACTTCCGTGGAAATTTGGATCAGGAAATAAAGAAAAAATAAAAATAATAATAAAAATAATAAAGAAAATAATCACACACATTACTATTCCGAAAAGAAAAGCAATCTTACGAATTAAATGAAAGTGCATCATACGAGGTCGAAGACATTGACTCGAAATTGGGTCTTTCACATCGTTTATACCGAAACAACAATTTAAATTCTGAAAACAAAAAAAGCAAAGTCTGGTCACAAATTTCCCTTTTACTCATTTCATAACTTTTTTTACTAGAATAGTAATAGTAATAATTTGTTGCACAGTTCAACCGAATGGGACAAATTTTACTCCCAAATACAATCCAGTTCCACTTCCGTTTGGCGACCGAACCTTTAACCGTTCTCGAAATGAGGTATTGTCGCCTTGCAACTGGGCTCTATAAACAGAGTAAGTTCTTGCAAAATGCAATAGCCTTGAAACTTATCTTATAACACTTTATTGGCGAAGTTGAAAAACAACTACCAAAACTGGATACCAATCCATCTTCCAATGTTAACGTAGTTGTAATGGAATCGATTTTCGTAACTACTCTCGAAATTTGACACATTTTATCTTCACGTTGAGTTGAATACTCTAAGATGGATGCCTGTATCCTACTATGTGACATCAGAAGACTGGCTAAAAATTTGAGTCGTTGGTTCTATATTTTTTCTAACTCGATTGCAATCTGATTGCAAAATTTCCATTATTTTGCAAACAAAACTCCTGCATAATGTTGAAGCACTGTGTTCATTAAGAAAATAAGTGTAAAACACAACTTCTCTTTTATTATACTGAACAGAACAATAAATTCCATCGGGCGTAAGTTGGAATAAACGCGTTATGTATATGTGTGAAATATGCTGTATTTGCCTTGTGTGACAAATTTTCCAATATTCTAATTGGCTGTTTTAGTCTCGTGCACAAAATTCTTAAGTTGTGCCGACGGTCGCAACGTCTATGAAAGAGCATGATCGAGAAGTGAGAGTGAGATCAAGAATGATGAGGATGAGGAATGAGGTTTGAAAATTCCGCCAACAAAAAAAAATAATTATTCCAGGGTTACAGACCCCAAACATTGCAGTCAATGCTGAGGACATGGAAGAACCACTTGTTCAGACTTTTTAAAGGCAAGGATGAATCATATTGCGCTGGCACGTAGCCTGAACCATTCGATGAAGACGACACAGACCAACAAACGAGTCAACCCGACCAAGACGAAGTAAAGATAACAATATTTAAGCTTGAGTCTAATAAAGGCACTTATCTGCAGCACATGAGTGGAAGAGAACTTAAATTAAAGAAAGACGACCATCTACGTTGCTCCAATTAAAGAGATGATACCTCTCCACAATATTGCCTTTAAAATCTTTTCTGCTACAAACGCACATCTTTTTAAATTATTTCTGTAGTAAAACTAAAAATCTAACTTTATTTTTATTATTATTATTATTTCCAAATTGTTTTCCTGATCACATGAAATAAAACACATTCCTAACGAATGTTGATCAATCTATAAATGACAAATATTCAAATCGTATTGTAAATGATTTGAAAATGCAAAAACAAATATTTTTCTAAAAAAAATTGTATCATATTTTTTACGTTTGCAATGCATTTGGAGATGGGAAGTTCATGGTATTGGCAGGTCTACTCGCATCCAAATCAATTTTTTTTCACAGTTCTGCCTATAGTAAACTCAGTTAAATTATTATGCCGACCACAATCTGCTCAGAATCAGTAATTTTTATGATCCGTTCCTACGATTTAAATATGTAATTTTATTGCTTAACAATTCATATTGTAAAATCACACTAAAATAAACTAAACATGGTCAGTCTCGGTTGACAATTCGGTTCGACATTTACAATTGAAACAGTGCTGTTAAATCTGGATCACCAATAAGATAACCTTTGCTATAATTTACTCCTTAACAATCAAAGATTCACATTCTGCGTGCTGTCTCATGTGTCTACTCTGATTGTAAGATATTTTTTTAAATGTTTTTTTTCCACGATTTTCTTGAAAGGCCACCGCAAAAGTAAGCCTAAATATTTCATTAACATTTGAAATAAGTAACCGAACCTTAATTGTTTTCATACAAAAATAAATTGATAATTTATTTTCCGTAAAAACAATTTAAATTTCATTAAAGTAAAGATAAAATGCACGAAATTGATCTGCGAAAACCAACTCTTTATTCCACAGCCGTCTTTGACGCTAAGTTGTTTTACATGCGTGCGATTTTTTTTTTGTTTTTTTGCCGATGCAAAAAAAACCAAACGTGTTTTTTTAGAACGCACAACGCGAAACCAATCAATTTTATTTTATAGTCACACACCAAGTAGTTGCAGAGGCTGTTCCACTCGTGTGCTGCAAAAAAAAAATATTAGCTGCAGGCTAAAAATGCACCTGTCACGTATCTCTTATCAATTGCACTAAAATTACTGCATGCGCTCGCAATTCATCAGCACAAATTGACGCAACAAACACGCCCGACTATGTGCACAATGAGGCCAAGAAGGGATTTGATTTGAAACAAAAAAAAATTTTAAGCTTACCCAAATAAATTCTGTGAATATTCCAATGGTCATAGGATGCAGTAACTTTTTTGTTGAGTAGCTTTGTTTTTGTTTTCACTTTTAAAATGATACCTTCTCGTTTTCAACTATCGAGTAAATCACAACAGACGACAGACAAAAAGTTGACGGAAGTACGTAACTCTTATTTTTTTTTAACAGGTAGCTTCTAAATCAACGAGAGGTGCATGAATATTTTACACAATTTATTAATGATGGCAGATACACGGTTTGGATTGGATATCACTAAATACACCTGAACGATTATTATTATCTTTTTGATTTCGATTAGATTTGAATCTTCAAATGCACGAATGAATAATTTACACTTCACTTTCACATTTATTTAACTTTTGTTTGTTTGTTTTATTTTTATTTTTTAACAATGAACATATTCAAAAAACAAAAAAAAACAAATCTGCACAGATTTTAACATTCCACTGAATTGATTTAAATTTTAAATCGACAAGTATTTATTTGCAAGGCAGTTATCTAACCACACAATTCTCGATTATCCGAATATTTCGATACTTTCCGATGGGTTGTCCTTTAGGGACTGAATTCAACAATCGACTGGCATAACAGAGAGATTCCTTGAATGAAAGTCCCTTTTGGGTGAAAAGGAAACTGCAAGTGGATGAATTGAAACGAAAGAAAAGCGCTTTCGCATATTCGACGAACAACGTATCTAATGAACCACCCCGTCTGTCGTCATACGCCGACGATTTGAATTTATTTTTCTACTCTTATATTTTTTTGCGCTTTTTCAAATCTCTAGCACTGGTTTTACGGTACGTGAGCTTCAACGAGAACGACAGGTTGTTGGATGAACACTGAAAGTCAAGCGACATGGCATTGGCAGTGGCTTTTCACATTGTGGATTGTATTTTCTCCAGTTGGGGAGGGGAAAATAACATAGAAAAATAGAATCCATCCAAAGCTGTTTGTTTACCCCGCATTTGTACACTGTTGGCGGGGATTTCCTTTTGGAAATTTCCTTCGAATAATAAAGTTCAATGAGCTTGATGAAAAGCACTTTGAAGGACTTTGAGGGATATTTTTGTTTGTTACACACATTTGCGAGAAGCTTTTGTGGAAAGACGATTTTGATTCATAGAAATAGCACATGAAATCCAAAAACATGGTTGTGTCACAAATAGAAAGAAGACGAGCTTTAGGTAAAGTTATTTAAGTGGTTCGAAGGGCTTTCATAGACCTTCGTGATAGTAAACAGGCCGACATAAATCAGCGTTCGGCAATTTCGGTACCAACACAGTTTACTCAAAAAAGAACAAAGATGAAAGAATCAGAATAGAAACGTAGGTTTTTTTAGATATTAGATTAATTTATTTACATTTACATTAAATTTTTATCGAACTTAAAATATTATTTACAATTCTAGGGTGCGCGGCAGAAGGAGTATAAGTCAAAATTTGGTCAAAATGAGATAAGTACGCCATTTGATTGCAAATTTTATATGTCATGTTTGGTAAAAGCGGTTTAAGTCTATTGCACACACGAGACGTTAAAAAAGGCAGTAAAAAAAAAAAAACTTTTTCTAATGGCGATGAACTATCGCAAAATATAGAAAATGCATTACTTTTAAATAACCCGACAAAGAAATTTTGCTGAAGAATTAAGGCAGAGCGAAAATTGAAACGATGTACTGGAAAGGAATATATTGACTTAAATGGAAAAGTGGTAAGACAAAGAAAAATTAAACCTCTAGGAAATTGTCGTCGAAAATGTAAGGCAACAGCTTTTTGATGAGTATTGGTCCTTGGCGGATCATACTAAACAAGTTGGATCTTTGGGAAATTTGATTGATACTTCTGCGACTAAGGTAACAAGGAAAAGAAAAGATGTTCCGGAAGAAAACAAAAGAAATAGAAACACTACAAACAAATTCTTTTTCAAAATAAATGGAGAAAGAAAAAAGGTCAGCCAAATGCTTGTAACTAATGTTATAAAAAAAATACGTTATCAATCTCGGGTGTTCCACAGCAAGGCAGGTGAGGACAAAGAAGTAACAATAAACTTTCCGACGAAACCTTTGCAAGTGTTATAGAGCATATTCTTCCATTTCCTTCCTACGAATACACACAAGGCGGACGAGTAAGAAAAAATATTTGCCATCTCACCTTAATATACAGAAAATGTATTCGTTATATTGTGAAAAAGTACTTGCTCCAGTATCAAGGAAGATTTATTCCAGAGAATTTCACAACCAAAATCTCAGTTTTAAGATTCCGCATGTGACACTCTAGCAATGAGAATTAAAATTGAATCTCGGATGGAGTTGAACATTTAATCTGATGCATGTGGTGGTCAAAACAAAAATTCGCATGGTGCAGCTATGTTTTTAACGGCTATGCAACACAAAACCACACTTAAAACTATTGATCATAAGTTTATGGTCAGTGGCCATAGCCATATGGAGTTTGACGTAGATCATGACCTCATTAAAAAAAAAAAACAGAATACCCTATATCGCATCCATACGACTGGTATCAACTTGTCAGAACTGTTGGAAAGAAGAAGAAGTTTACTGTTAATGAGATGACACATGACAAGTTTTATGATTACGCTTCATTGCTGAAGTCCGTACTGGTCTTAAGAAAAAAAGATTCGATAGGTGAGCTTTTTAAGTGGCAGAAAGCAAAATGGTTACGATATACTCGATCACCTGGAGGAGTTTTTTGTACAAAACTAGTTTGCAGGAGGATGAACCTTCATAAGCGTACCTTTCCTAAGGCAAGAAATCCCGGATCCAATACTATGACCAAAAAAATTGTACACAGATACCCTGCCTATTTCAAAGGAAAAGAAAAAGGACTTAATTAGTCTTCTGCCCGTCATAAGACCTAAGTTTCATGAATTTTACACCAACCTTAAAACTGAAAATTCTGCAGTTGATACTTCCGGATATAGAAAAATTTGAAGAAGAACATTCTGGGCGACCATCAACCTCAATCGATGAAGCTCACGTCCAACAAATCAAAGATTTGGTGTTGAAAAACCATCGATTAACGATTAGAGACCTTGCTGATGAAGTTGGCTTATCGAAAGGCTCAGTCAATACCATTTTGGAGGATGCTTTGGGCCACAAGCGCGTCAAATCTCGACTGGTACCGAAAGCATTGAATTTTTTGGAAAAAAGGCGTCGCGTTGAAGTGTGTGAAACAATGCTTTCCGACTACCAGGATGTCATGAAACGCATTATAACTGGCGATGAGACTTGGATCTATGCTTACGACCCCGAAACAACCGATCAATCGAGCGAATATCGTGCCAAAGGAGAGCCGAGACCAAAAAAACCGCGCCAAAGTCGCTCAAAAATCAAGGTCATGTTGACTGTTTTCTTCGATTATCGTGGTGTTGTGCTTTATGAATTCCTTCCAACCGGCCAAACAGTCAACAAGGACTATTATTTGAACGTTATGCGTCGTTTGCGTAACGCTATCCGCCTAAAAAGGCCGGAATTGTGGAAAGACAATTCTTGGTTTTTACACCACGATAATGCACCATCCCATACCGCACTCGTAATTCGTGATCATTTCGCCAAAAACTCAACCCATATCGTTCCGCAACCACCGTATTCACCTGATCTGGCGCCGTGCGACTTCTGGCTGTTCAACAAGCTCAAAAGACCGCTCCGGGGATACCGTTTTGATACGATAGAGGAGATTCAAGCCGCAGTGAAGACGGAACTGAAGGCCATCCCGGAAAGTGACTACAACCAGTGTTTCAAAGATCGGAAAATCCGTTGGCATAAGTGCATTGCATCGGGAGGGGACTACTTTGAAGGGGATGAAATTGATTTGGAAGAATAAATAAAGAATTTTCAAAATAAATACAATGTCACCTTATTTTTTGGACACAGAAGTATATAAAAACGCGAACATCTTGTACATAAAATATGATTTAGGAGCACAAGCAAAAATAAATAAAAAGAAATATATGATGGACTGCTGCAAGCGAGGAAAGCCCTTAACACACCAAGCAAAAGTGCTTGTAGTGAAAATTCACAACCAAAATTTGGATTTCGCCATCAATCAACAAAATAGCGTACCTATAGGAGTAGCTGTGAAGGAAACATCAGAATTTGTCGGACTTTCTACAAAATAATCAAAGAAGAAAGAGAAAGAGCAAGAGAAAATGCCTCATCGGCACTAGATCATTGATTTGGACAATTTCGATTTAAAGGCCATGAGAACGATAATTTAATGATGCTAAGGGAAGTTTAAAAAATGAATGGCAGATAGTTAATAGCCTGCTCAATAAATCAGCTCTATCAAAAAAACCGAGTGTCATTAGAGTCGATGACTGTGAAGTTTCATTCAAACTTGCCATATCTAATACTAATCTATAGCACTGCTGAACCGCTAGGAAACAGCTTTGTGTTTAAACCCATAACTTCCATTGAGGTATTAAAAGCTATTGGGACTCTAAAGAACTCTAATTCGTGTGGAGCTGATGGCATCTCTAGTATGGTTCTCAAAAAGGTAGGATGTTTTTTGGTTGATGTCTTGGCAAATATATTTAATCAGTGTGTATTTGCGGGAATCATTCCAGAAGCCCTCAAATGTGCAGATGTTGTACCATTATTTAAGAAAGGTTCTGCTACTGAAATGTGCAACTATAGGCCTATATCACTTCTCTCAGTCTTTAGCAAAGTCTTTGAAAAACTTGTTAAAGAGAGAATAGTGAATTTCTTGAATAAAACTAAGTTCTTTAACCCAAATCAATTTGGCTTTCAGAGAGGTAAATCGACTGAAGATGCACTCATGCAGTTCTGTGCCCAAATCATGTCTAACCTCGACGAGAAAAAGACTACGGCTGGCCTTTTTATTGATATTACTAAGGCCTTTGATATGGTCAACCACAACATTTTGCTGGTTTTCGTGGTTTCATGCTGGATTGGTTAGGATCTTACCTTGGGAATAGGTCGCAAAGGGTAAAGATAGATGAGGTCAGGAACCTCAAGGCTCTGTTTTGGGGCCAATTTTGTTTATCATCTACGTAAATTCACTATTTACACTTTATTTTAAAGGCTCGCCTACTGCTTTTGCTGATGATATAGGTTTCTCTTATGGTTTGAATAGTCCTCTGAATCTTGTTTGTGATATTAATGGGGATCTGAAATTATTGAGAAACTGGTTTGGGGAACACAATTTGGCTATTAGCTCTAAAACAAAGGTAATGTTCTTCAGTATGTCGTCCTTTCAAAATGAAGAAGCGAAAGTCTCTTATCATGCACCAGAGTGCCAAAAATACAGACTCTTTAATTGCACTTGTGCGTCTAGTCCATGTTCTCCTACATTTTATAACAACTTGAGCTGCAGTGATAACTGTTTCTTAGTCGAGAAAGTTGATGAATTTAAATACCTGGGGCTCACCTTAGATTCCAGAATGAGTTTTTCAAATCATGTCGACTCTCTGAAGAAGTATCTCCGTAGTACTGTACGACATTTCTATTATTTGCAAAATATCTGCTCCACAATGCTTCTAAGAATTATTTACTATGGTATTTTCCATTCAAAATTGAAGTATGGTATTGTTTGCTGGCGAGGTGTTTATCAGAATAAAATTCAACCTCTTTTAATTTATAATATATATATAGATATAGAAGTATATCCTTCGAAAACTTTGCCGTAAACCTGCTAGGCATCCCAGTTTTCCTTTGTTCTGTGATTTGAAGATCCTGCCAGTTCGTCATTTGTACTGCTTTAAAGTGTTAAGGAATTTCTGTATGAAATCTGGTAATGGAAACTTTCGAGTTATCTCGAATCATAATTTGCGTGGAAACCTTTTGAATTTAGTATCTTTGCCACATTATCGAACCACTGCTTATCGTAATTTTTATTCAGTGTCTTCATATCGTCTATTTAATAAGCTTCCACAGTCTATAAGAGGAATATCAGTATCCGGAATGCCTACACAACTTGTAAAACAGTGGCTCTTGGATACTAATTTTCTTATCTCGAATCCATTCTGTCTGACAACATGGTTTAATTGTTTATATCTTTGCATTGTACTTGCGCTTTTATTAAGTAATTTAATTTCCTCTAAAATCAGTTTATTCTTTTGTAGCTTTTTATTATTCATGCACTCTATCTTGTGTTTACAATCAATACATTTGTGATTATTCAAACTCTTGATCTACGTAAAATGTTAAATTTGTTTTGTTTTTTAAGGGTCACCCCATCCAAAATATAAAAACTTACTTTTTTTTATTACGTCCATTGAAGTGGCATTCAATACTATTTTTTTTATTAATCATACAAAAATATAGAATGCCTCATATTTCTTTTTTGTTGTCCTTAAAAATGTATGTATGAAATCTTTCTTTCTATTTTTAAGAAACTAATTTAAATTAAAGCTAACTGAATTTTAAAGAAATAAATTAACTTATCTACTCCTTCCACCAATTTGACAAAAAAATCGTAACATTGAGAAGCCTTAAGCAAAAAATCTATGATGAACTTTAAATAAGCATAAGCAAGACATCACTTTGGAGAGTAATGAAAAGCAAAGGACTTAGCATTCGCAAGACGGAAGACACTAGGAGAATCCTCTGTGAAAGGACGGACATAAAAATTCAAAGGATAAGATATATCCGGCAAATCAGGAGTTTCCGTGAAAGTGAGTACCAAGTTATTCTTCAATGCCAGCTTCATCAGCAACTAAGCATAAAGTACTCAGGCTACCATACCATTCGGACTTAAACCCAATTGAGAATATATGGGGTATTGTAATATCCAGAGTGGCGGGTAGGAATACTACGTTTAATCTGGATGTCGTCAAGAAATGAGCAAAAGAAAAATTAGCAAAAATTACAGTCGAGGAGTGGAAAAGTACCTGCGATAGAGCCATAAGGACAGAAGACCATTATTTGACACATGAACAAAGTTGAGATACCTTCACCGAAAGAATTGTCATAAGACCCGGCGAATACTCATCAAGTGAAATAGAAAGCTACGGCGAGGATGATGATGATGATACTATTGCATTAAAAAAGACATCTAATAAATAAATATTCATATTATGCTTTTATTTTTTCAAATTTTCAATACCTATATTTTCAAGCGAAATTCATATTGTCAAAACATTTGTTCTTCCTCTTAACGCAATAACTGAGAACTATAGATCCTTTACCATTCTTCGCTCAAATTGTCATTACCCACTTCACTAAAAGGATAATGAATGCATACTCCGCACATTCTCTCTACACTCATTTTTCATATTTTTCACGTTTGGCAACAGCAGCTTCTTATTTTCTGTATACCTTATCCACCAATCGTATTCAAGTAACGATCAGTCAGCGTTGAGAATGAGAAAGGAGGCTATATGCGATTTTTTCTTCTGTTTTGTGTGGAATGACTGGAAAAGAGAAAACATGCGCGAACTTCCTGCATACTCATTTGAAACGATCTATACCCGGGTACCCACCGAGCTATATTTCCATAAAATAAAGTGGGAATGAAAAAATTTTCTTTTAACCTCCCGGATCGTCGTTATTTAGGTCTTTGTGAAGGGAATTTTGATTGCTTTCTTTTTCGATTCTTTTTTTTTAAAGGCAAAATTTGAGCTTAAACCTTAGCCATCGTAGCATTCGCAGCCGGGTACCTGGGTACCCACTTCGTTAATGAAGCAGAATACATTCCAAACACTTTTTTTAAACATTTATTTTGTGGAAATTATATATACAACAACAATTACATTCAAAACATTTAACGATATCATCGCAAGCTGGCAGTTCGCATTCACTACAGTTCCTGCGAGTTTTTCTTCGCCTTCTTATTGTCATTTTCTGACAAATATGACAGGATCCGTGATATTCTTCCATCCTGTCGAATCCCGCTAAACCGATGGTCCAGGAACTCAGATCATCTGGCAATTGAGCTGAGGGTCAAACCGAGTATGCCGATGATGACTATTCATCGTACACCAGACACGTACCTGGATCACAAAAAAGTAAACTAGAGAAAATTTGCACAAGATGTCGAGAGCAACATCAACATACTGCCACAGGAAAGAAATCTCACCAACGCCGAAATTGACAGCACGATACAGGAACTAAGAGATGTGGTCCTTAATGTTATCGATGCCCAAAAAGAACCGAAGAGCAGCAAGGATCGATATGCCCACTTGCCACTCAACATCCAAGCCATCTACGCTCACCGACAGCGTCTCCGGAAGAAGCTGCAAAGGATAATGCATAGAACGTGGAACACAGTCAACGACGAGTACAGGAGCGTACAAGCGGAACTCAACTGCATCAACGTGATGTTCCGAAGAGCCGTGAAACACCACACACAGAAGCAATTCGTAAGACGCCTGGAGAAAATCAAGCCTGGACTGGACGCGTTCAAGCAAATCAATGCGATCATTGGCCAATCCAACACGCTACCAGAAAACTTGAACAGCGGACAAGAAGTGGTCACCACGCCTACAGATAAGGCTGAAGCCTTCGCCGCGCACTTCGAAAGGAACTTCACCGAGAGGACCCCGATGCATCTACCTGAGTTTTCGGAAGAAGTTGACAATGTAATCAAAGGAGTTCTACATGACACCAGCACTGTGACAACGTTCAGCAGAGAAAATTCCGCAACAAACCCAGCTCCGGGTAGTGGCGTTTCGTCATCTCTGCAGCCGTTGGATATATTTTTGTTTGGCTATGCAAAACAAGATTTGGGTGGACTCCAAATAAGGATCGAGAATTTGGTCTCCCTTTATTTGCATTCACTTAATTCGCAGTATTGTATTCGTCATTGGTGGAGGTCTTTGCTCTGCTTTAATTTAGTTGAGCAAACGCTGTTTTTTGGTTATTTAAATTTGACTTGTTGCCGGCATTGTTTTATTATTTGAATATGCTTGATATTCTTATGAGTATTTTTTGAGTTAAGTAATTTGGACTAGTTCCACTTAACCTCATCTTAGGTCAGAAACTTATGAACCGTTCAGTTTAAATAACGTGAGCTCATTTTGCTTAGTCATTTCAAGAATCACGTGTAACAGTAGCTGAAAGTGCAACCCAACATTTTCATGGATTTTTTTTTCACAGACCCTTCAAGACCTGTCACGAATGGTCTCAGATTACCATTTCCATCTTCTGAATTTTCAAAACTAGCAAATTATTATGTGAGTTTTCAATGCGGAACATTCAAATTAATCAAACAAAACAAAAGCCCACTATGACACGCTATAAAACAACTCAGAATCTATCAGACATCAGCTAGATATGTAGATCAATTTAGTTTCCAAATTTGGAAAATGAGTCAATGTCACTGCAGCATTTCTACCTTTTATAATCCAGTTTACATGCCTCACGCCCCAACGAACTAAATAATTCCATATAAAATTACACTCAATAATATGAAAGTTTCAGTATCAAATATCACTGTTTCAATTTCAATGTAAATTACACCTCCAGTACTTGGAGGTACTTCAATTCCAGCGCACTTTAACATAATTTAACTCGTGGATATTTAAATCACACAAAAAATCAAACAGCAACTGTTTCGTCGATAATAGCGCCACGACAAAGTAATAAAAAAAAAAATTCAAGTTGAAGTTGACAAGTGTCAGCTGGAGTACAATCTGGAACTGAATTAATTACCCCTCACCTGTAAATCTACCAATGACGCAACAAGAACATGCAATAAACGGAAAGTGTTCCTGGAATGGTGTTCCAGCAAATAAGACCGGTGCGGCGCATGAACTTTCATATTTTTTTATTTTATTTCCCCCAGAAATCGGATATTATGGCGGTTTTTGAGCTCTTGTTCAGAGCTTCGGTAGCACTGAATTTAAATCTTCTTATTTTTATCGATTCGGTTGATAATCCTGATTGCCGAATAGGAGGAAGCTATGGCTGGCAGTTTTGTTGTTATATTGTAATTCGGGCGACTGCATGGGATTTCGACTGCTACAGAGATCGGGATGTTAACATTGTCTTCCTTCGTGGAGGCTTAAGGCTAAACTAATTAGCATACCTCACAAGTTTGGTATGTAAGAAGAAATAATTGAATGAACGGAATGCTGTTGGCTATTTTGATTGAAACATTGTTTAAAGAATTGCGTAGTACCTTCATCAAAAGGTAT
Source organism: Orthonevra nobilis (assembly GCA_963555765.1). Lineage (NCBI taxonomy): Eukaryota > Metazoa > Arthropoda > Insecta > Diptera > Syrphidae > Orthonevra > Orthonevra nobilis. Next base: position 76,204,428 of record OY743225.1, read on the forward strand.
TCGTTTAGTTTGACTTAGTGACGACCGAGTTCTTTACCGAATGCTAGCGCTCGTATCGGTGTTAGACCACATGTTGGTCCTCAAATTGGTGTAGCAATTTCGTTGATTTTTGAAAATATATAAAAACGATAAAAAATTGAAAATGAAAATAAAAAAATAAGAGTTTACAATTAAAAAAATTATTAAGATCATCTTTATTCATGTTTTAAGGCTATGGTATTACTGTATGAATTTCCTGTTGTTGGAATTCTTTATTTATAGTAGCAGTAAATATACAGTCGTATTTTATAAATTATTGCACATTGATTTGGTATAACAACTGAAAAAAGTTTAGTTTTTTAATAAGTATATCACAGTTCAAGAAGAACGGAAGGAAAAGCTACTAGCAAAAACCTTCATGAGTTGTTCTTCTAGTGATTTGATTAGAGAGAAGAGTACTAACACAATCAGACCGACTTTACAAATGTGGACTAATAATATTTGAATATACAAATAATTAAGCACAATGTTAATAAATGAACATATAAATAAATACAAGTTGAATAAATAATCAAATAAATAAATAACAAGAAAAAATAATAAATGAATAGTTAAATAAATAAATTAATTAATTAATAAATAAATAAATAAATAAATAAATAACTAAATAGATAAATAAATAACTAAATAGATAAATAAATAAATAAATAAATAAATAAATAAATAAATATATAAATAAATAAATAAATAAACAGATAAATAAATAAATAATAAAATAAATAAATAAGTAAATAAATAAATAAGTAAATATATAAATAAATAAATAAATAAGCAATAAAATAAGGACAATGTTTATAAACATATGTGTATACCATATAAATAAATAAACATATAAGTAAATAATAATGAAAATAGTTTTAAATAAATCTACAAAATACGATAATTTATACTTGAACTTCTAGCTTTTTTATAATAAATGCTATAGGTGGACAACTTACGGTAACTAGTTACCTAGCATTACTAGCTTCGCATGGTCTATCATGTCTTATCACTGAGCCTACTCGGACAGCTTCGGGTAGTTGTCTGGACCATATTTATGGACGTTTAAGAAATGTTGCGGTTAGTGGGTGCGAGAAATGCATTTACGACCTAGGGATTACTGACCATTCTCTGACGGGACTCTTAGTTAATATATCAAATAGAAAGGATTATAAGACTTCCGAACCCCCTCAAAGAAAATTAAATTAAACTTTAGGAAGCTTAAAAATCAGCTTGCTTATGAGTGTTGGGAAAATGTTTACACCTGTAGTGATACATCTACTGCTTATAAAGCATTCATTGATTCTCTCAGATTTAGCTCAGCAAAAGGAAACCTGCAAAATGAATGGAAGATAGTAAACAGTATACTAAATAAATCAAGATTTTCAAAAATACCTATTGTGTTACGTGTCGATGACCATGTTTTGTCTGAAAAGCGTGCTGTTGCTGATGCATTTAATTCGTATTTTGCCAATATAGGCTGTAGTTTACAACCTTTTTCAGACCAATTATCTTGTTCTCTTTGTCCGTCCGTTTGTGCTGAACCATTGCAATGTGCTAGTTTTATTTTTCAACCCATAACGCCTCTTGAAATCCTAAAAGTTATTGGTCCCTTAAATAAATCCAATGCCTGTAATTTTGTCCTTAAAAAAATTGGTTGTTTCATAGTGTATGTATTGGCCTATATTTTTAATCGTTGCGTGTTTTCAGGAGTCTTTCCTGATGACCTCATATGCGCAGATGTCAAAACACTGCTTAAAAAAGGTTCTACTACAAAGATCGGCAACTATAGACCCATTTCACTCCTTCCAACCATAAGCAAAATTTTTGAAAAACTTATGAAAAATAACATAGTGAGCTTCTTAACCAAAACAAAGTTCTTCAATCCTGTCCAATTTGGATTTCAAAAAGGAAAGTCGACGGAAGATGTACTTTTACAGTATTGTTTTCAAATAATGTCACACCTCGATGAGAAAAAACTTACGGCTGGTCTATTTATTGATATAACCAAAGCTTTCGATATGGTTAACCACAATACATTGTTGAGAAAACTGGAAAACGCTGATTTCCGTGGATTTATCCTTAATTGGTTCAGGTCCTATCTGGAAAATAGGTCGCAAAGAGTTAAAATAGATGACATTAGAAGCGAATGTCGAAGTGAAGTTCTGTAATCTGGAAAAGAGGTCGCAAAGAGTTAAAATAGATGACATTAGAAGCGAATGTCGAAATGAAGTTCTGTAATCTGGGGGTTCCTCAAGGCTCTGTTTTGAGCCCAATCCTATTTTTAATCAACATAAACTCTTTATTTGATCTTAAACTCAAAGGGTCACCTACTGCATTTGCGGATGACATAGGTTTCTCTTATGGCCTAAACAGTCCTTTGGACCTGGTATCGGATATCAATTGGAATCTAAATTTATTGAGGCACTGGTTTGCACCACACAACTTAGTCTTAAGCTCCAAAACTAAAATAATGTTTTTTAACTTATCATCCGCGCCCACACCGGAGGCAAACGTGTACTTCCACGCACCTGAGTTTAAAAAATACAAACTGTCTAACTGTAATTGTTCGTCTCTCTCTCCCACTTTCTGTAGTAGTTTAAACTGTAGTGATAAATGTTTTCTAATAGAGGTAGTCAACGACTTCAAATACTTGGGGCTCACCCTTGATTCAAGAATGAGTTTTTCGAATCACGCAGACTCATTGAAAAAGTACTTTCGATGCACGCTTAGACATTTTTACTTTTTGCGTAATGTATGCTCAACTAAACTGCTAAAGATTATTTACTATGGAATTTTCCATTCTAAGCTACAATATGGAATTACCTATTGGGGAGGTATCTACCGAAATAAAATACAACCGCTGTTTATTTTGCAAAAAATATATTTTAAGGAAAATTTGTCATAAGCCTGGTAGATATCCAAGCTTTCCTTTGTTCTGCGACCAAAATATACTTCCAGTTCGTCACTTGTATTGTTTTAAAGTGTTAAAAACATTTTTCATGAAGTCTGGTAACCGTAACTTTCGTCTTATTTCAAAGTATTATTTACGGGGTTGTTTAATAAACTCCTACTGTCGATCAGGGCAATATCAATACCTGGAACGTTTATGAAATGCACCAAAATATGGATTTTCGGTCTCAACTATGTCGATTTAGAATCTCTACTTTCTGATATTCTGGTATACTTGTATCTTTTGCTTAGTTTTTTTTTTATTTTCCCTTTTGCTTTTTGCTTTTACTGTTATTATTTTATACTGCATCATTTAACAATTGCTTTGAATTTTGAATGAATTTTACATTTTTCATGAACTAATTTTTATTTAATATTTTGTATGAAGTTGCTTTTTGAGGGTCACCCCACCCAAAACATACTGTATCTGTTTTATTTATTGATTGAAATGGCATTTGAAACTATTTTTATTTTAAATTAAAATATAAAATGTCATTAACTTTTCCTAATTTTTCCTATGACATAATTATTGTATAAATATTGAATTGTATCTTAAAATTCATAAGAAAAGAATAAAATAAAAAATCAATCAATCTATTTTTTTTAATGGAGAAAAAGGAACAATTAAATGCCTTTGAAAAAAAGTTTGTACTCCAATTTCATACTCAATCTATTTAAGAAAATAAAAAATAAAGACATTTAGTCAACGATTTCTGCATCTTGATTGTCGGTGTCCATACATGTTAAGCTATTGTAGAAAAGATGATAAATCGGTGGAATGTATGGAAGAAGGGATTGTACGTTGCGCATTTTTTTCCTTGCAATTTTTACCTGTTCTGTATACTTCCTTGGCAATAATTCACTAAAAGATGTGGAAACAGGTCGTCCTTTTTGTGAAAATATTAACTTCTTTATACTCCTCATTTAGATCATATTTTACGAAGAAAGATTTGGTATTTCCTTCTTTGAAGTGGAAGGTGCACATGCCTGCGAAATCTGAAATTTTCTTATCTGAAGTGCGAGGGCTTTGATTAATACCTGATAAAATGTCTTGGAAACTAAAGAAATCGGTTTGTTCCATAACTGTCATTCCAAACGGGGTCTTTTTATTTGCTTCTTTTATAACCTTATGCCAACTTTCTGGAGCATATTTTCTGTGCCTCTTCACTATTAAGGCGAAGTCTCTTAGAAGAATGATGTGTGATTGCTTTAAACCATGTTAATATGATTTCTAACTGATTCCTTTCTTTCAGCACTAAGTTGATTTGGTCGATTTGTATGTTTACCTCGAAAATCCTTTGTATGAGTTATGGCTCCACCTGTTTTCATTTTAAAGGTATGATCGACTCTTCCTCTGGAATTCTGAAGTCCGTGCAATCTCCGAAACTCAACTTTACAAACTTGCACATCCACACCATCTACATTAACTGTATGACTCTTGTCGTTTCTGCTTTTTGTGGTAAGATCTTTTCTTTCTATCTACATGAGCACAACCAAACCCGTAACTGTTCTGTAGATCGTAGAGTACCATATCCCAACATTGTTTAAAAATAGCCTCATGGGTATCATTTAGTTTCTCCCTGCATTTGCATGGTAGCCCCAACTTACGCGATGGGACAGATTTCTTCATTTGTAAAGGGTTTTTCAACAGAAACGCTACAAAAGTAGAGCGACAGGGACAGCAAACGAGACCATATTTCGCCGCTCTTTTGACATTTCTCTTCAGTAAGGTTTTGCCATGATGGAAAGCTATACGAGCCAACAACGAGTCGAAATTATTAAAATTTACTACCGAAATTCAGAGTCAGTGGCCTAAACGTTAAGAGCGCTACATCCAATTTATGGTCGTCATTATAGTCCTAGCAGATCAACAATTGAGCGTCTAGTGGAAAAATTTGAATCCACAGGCACAGTACGAAATGAGAATATTGCTGCCGCTGAGGTTTCAGTTGCAGAAAGCCCAGATGTGTCTCTCACACGTCGTTCTCAAGCGTTGGGCATCTCTGGGACGTCGTTGTGGCGAATTTTGCGAAAAGATCTTGGCCTACATCCTTACAAGATTAAATTGACGCAAGAACTGAAGCCGCTTGACCACTAGAAGCGTCGTATGTTCGTTAATTGGGCTGAGCAACAACTTGAAAATGATTCGGATTTTCATCGAAAAATCATCTTCAGCGAAGAGGCTCATTTCTGGCTGCATGGCTCCGTCAATAAACAAAATATGCGGTATTGGTCAGGCAGCAATCCACACGTTCTCCATGAGTCATCATTGCATCCCCAAAAAATTTGGTTTATGGGCCTGCGGCGTCATTGGACCGTACTTCTTCCGTGATGATCAAGACCCAGCACGTTACTGTGAATGGGGATCGCTACAGTTCAATGATAACCGAATATTTTTGACCCCAATTGGATAATATGGACTTTGAGGACATGTGGTTACAACAGGACGGCGCCACAAGCCACACAGCGAATAACACAATCAATTTATTGGAAACCAAGTTTGGAGAACGTGTTATCTCACGAAATGGTCCAGTCGCTTTTCCGCCTCGGTCGTGCGATTTGACGCCTTTAGACAATTTCCTGTGGGGCTACGTCAAGTCTATGGTCTATGCCAACAAGCCAGTGACGATTGATGAACGTGAAATTGCAGCAGTATCGGCCGATTTATGCTTGAAAACCGTCGAAAATTGGATTCAGCGTCTGGACTTCTGCAAGCTTGCCCGTGGTGGCCATGCAAAAGAAACCGAGTTCCATACATAATGGCATCGAACGTACTTTCAGAACTTAAGGTAACTCTAAGCTTAACCTTTTCTTAAAGGCTGTTTCGACCTTGCCTATAAAGAGTTTTCCTATAAGAATCATGTTGAAACGTCATGTCGTCCAAGTCTATATCGTTCATTTCGGGCAAAAATGAATCGCTAATCATGGCGCGATAATGCTGATCATTCACAGCAACGTGATGATCCTTATCGTCGACGAAAAAATATGGCCTAATAACGCCGCTGGCATGCAAATCGACTCCGAATTTCGGCAGAAATTTTTTATAATTTGCAGACGTTCTCAACATTTTCATCATGGTAGAAGAACACGAACGAGCTCTTTTACCATGAAGAAAATGTTGAGTTTACTGAATGAATTGTCAATGACAGTTCGGTGATTATTGAAAGGGTGCGTTCATAAATTAAATTCAAATTTGTCAAGTCCCTATTGGAAAACTCGATATAAATTGGGTTGGCAACTAAATAATTGCGGATTTCACTCATAGATGGCTTTAGTTGAATTTTTAGGTTTGCTGACGTAATGGAAATGTCAAACACATTTTATTTGATATTTGAAACTTCAATCGCTTAAAACAATTTTGCTATGTACGAAAATTCGATATATTCTATATTCGATACATGAACTGAAAGAAAATCATTTAACACGACGCATAAATATCTGCGATTTGTTAAAGAAATGTAATGAAAATGATCCATTTTTAAAACGGTTGATAACTGGTGATGAAAAATAGGTTGTTTACAACAATGTCAATCGAAGAAAACCGTGGAGCAAGCCAGGTGAACCAGCTCAAACAACATCAAAAACTGATCAAAAGAAAGTTATGTTATCAGTTTGGTGGTATTATAAATGTCTAGTTTGAACTTTTACCACCCAACCGAACGAACAATTCAGGTGTCTACATTGAACAACTAACAAAATTGAACAATACAGTTGAAGAAAAGCGGCCCGAATTGACAAATCAAAAAGGTGTTATGTTCCATCATGACAATGCAAGGCCACACACATCTTTGGTCGGTAAAAATTATTGGAGCTTGGTTGGGATGTTTTGCCGCATCCACCATATAGTCCTGACCTTGCACCATCTGATTACTTTTTATTTCGATCCTTGCAAACCTCCTTGAATGGTAAAAATTTCGATAAAAATGATGGTGTCCAATCGTACCTGGAAGATGGTGAAAGTTATTTCGTTCCATAAAAAAATTGTCTTTTATTTTCTAAAAAAAAATCCGCAATTACTTACTTCCCAACTAATTGGTAAATGTGAGCAGTTTCAGGTTTCTATGAGTGAAAACAATGACAGTTTGCTCATCAGACACGCAGACCACATCGCAACCAATCCAATTTACATCTTACAACAAATTAATTATATAAAATGGTTAATGATATCCATTTATGAATTTGGATGTTCAATAAGAAAAAACGCATAATATCAAAGCTACACGACGTAAACAGTGTTCGGCTACCATATTTGCCCACCGATGGGCCGATTGAGCCATTTTGGGCCCATTTAATTTTTCAGCAAGCATGTGTCACATTCGAAATGGAATAAATCTTTCATTAAATTGACTTTGAGGGATCAAATGGTCACTTACCTTGTCAGATATCTTCCATTTTAAAATCGGTGATGACAAACTACATACGAATATTTGGAAGCATAAAATTTAATATGCCAGTCTCGTTATCTGTTTAGAAAAAAATTTGCTCCATTTTGCTGCTGATTAATTTGAATAGCTATCTCATCACCCTGAACGTCAGAAACACCATCTGTCCGATACTTACTCCGTAAAGCGAATATTTACTTACTTTTCAATAAAAGGTCAAAACCAATAAAAACTAATTCTTGATCGATTTAGACACAATTTACTTTCACAAATTCTCATATAAATGTGGTTTAAGTGTAAGTCTACACTGTCTAGACCGAATCTGTCCGATAAACGGAGTACTCCGTATGTCCTAATTGTCGAAAACAGAGCCCTGGAAATGTTAAAATTGCGAGGAGTTTTGTCAAGAACTCCGTAATAAGTTTAGTGAAATGAAGCTTGAAAGAATGGGTAAAAATTATTAAGTCGCATCTTCACCCGAAATACAGCTACAAGGAGTTTAGTTTTGTTAGTTACTTTATTAGTATTTATTCAATACATTACAAAATCCATGCTTTACTATACATAATTCATATTCAATATCAACAGATTTATTTAAATTTAGTCTTGTTAATCTGAATTCTTAATTTATACATCTAATGTTAAATATTCTTCAGTTGTTATCAATTTACATAATTCATATTTACTAACATAATTCATCTGTACATAAACAATAAATTAATTTTGAATTTAGTCTTATACTCATTTAGATACTTCTTTATACAAAATCAATGCATTTATTTTTAAATATTCTCAAATTTGTTTCATTTTTATTATCATTTGGAAGTTGGTTAAATAAATTGAAGCCCTCGTAAATGATCTTATTCTGGGCTGCTGATGAAGATTGGTTACGTATTCTTAAGTCAATAACTCAAAACAATCTGTTCTTGTTGTTAAGTCTAAGTAATTGCTATAAAATTATATGTTATAAGAGTTTAATTCTTGTTGGCCATTTACGGAAATGTAAATTAATTACTTTAGCATTTATCTTGTTTATCGTTAAGAAAATTTTTAAGATTATGGTGGAAATATACAAGTTTACAAAAAAAAAAGTATTTAAAATAATTTTTCACGCAGTAATTTATTCAATTCATGTAATTTAATCAAATTGGAATACAATATACTTTCGAAAAGAAGTTCTGAAACATTTCATAGAGGCTTTTCTGCAGCTAACCGTTTTTTAAGGCTCCGTTGAAGAAACAGAACGATTATAGGATCACTTTTTTGTCTGTCTGTCTTTCTTCCACCATGTTTATATAATTAAGATAGGTTTCTCATTCTCATTGCCTGTCCCTTTAATAATCAGATATGATGTTATCATGGAAACGGGTGACAACATTGTCTCATTAAACTTATTAGCCCTGATTATACAAATGTTAAAGTTTTTTATGTCATAGCAATTTTCCAGATGACAACACTGCTTCACAACATGGACGACCGGCGTTTTCTGATCCTATACGCCACACGCTAAATACAAGAAGACGAATCGTAGAGATGTTAGAACTACCTGCAATAAACTTATCAATACTCTTCTTCGATTTTTGAAATATATTCCGAATTTTAACAAAAGAAAACAAGAGTTAAAAAAATATCAGCTTGAATTACATTTTGTAAACTTAAATTATTATAATTATTTTTAATACAGAATTGTAAATTAGTCTAAGTATTTAAAAGAAATGTGTAAAAATAAAATCTCTTTCTCTCTTTTCTCGAATCATAATCTCTCTTATATTTTAGAGTGCGAAGGAGTATCAAACGCTTTTTGGAAACGCTTCTTCTAATATTTTGTCAAGTAGTGGTATAATCGAGATTGTCTTAACTGTTGTTTTGGCCTCACAGTCGCCAGGGGCACAAAGAAAACTGAGCATTTTCCTTAACATCTTTTGCCCGGATATTGCCTATTCTTAGTGCTTTGTTTGGTTTCATTTTGGCCCAATATTTGACGGAATTCTCCCGTAGTTATATTACTTTATAAGCAAACATGGATTGAATGGCATTTAATTTTCACTTACGAAACTTAAAGCAAGTTCATTCACAAATATTTAACATTGGTGTTAAGAAAAGACGTTGTGGTTAGTAAGTTAGTTTTAATACAGTTTTTTAATTAACCTATATGAATTTTTTTAAAACAAGACAAAAACGCTCAAACTAGTTCATATATCGTTTATTCTTAACTATTCTTTAATTCTTAAAATGAACAGCATCATAGGTACTAAGACAAAATTTAAGTCTATGTAAGCCGGCCAAGGCTTTTCTGAAAGAAAAGAGGCAAACTTTGTCCCGATAGGTAGTTCATCATAGAAGGCATTCAACAAGGGAGTTCCCTACAAATCATCTACCAGCCACCACAATAGCTGGTGCTGCTTCGTACATCTAGTACGTCGCGGACCGATACCGCTCTGCTGAAACGGTGACCTTCTTCGGAACCGCGTGCGATATCTCGATTATATGGGAGTCGCCTGTCTACTCTTGACCGGGCGAAGTGAAAGATTAGAGGCACTGCCAGACTGCTCTGGATCAGACCTTTAGAATCGAGGTAGAGGAACGCCTCTGAAGGGATAAAACTGTTAAGGCGCATACAAATCGTTGGGTTAGAAAGCCCCGGAGATCAGGTTGTTGATCGAAGTCATTGCCCTAGCAAGGTGCCTTCGGATAAATTTTGTTACGAAATTATCTACCCTGATCAGGTTTGCTTCATTTTATGGGACCTCATACAATTTTCTGTATTGGGACTCTGGAGTTCTATATATACGAAGACAAACCCTGAGACATTGTCTTTCAAAAACCCGAATCTTTTCCATCGAATTTGCTGTCCCGTTGAACCACACAGGACACCCATAAGTAATCATTGGCCTAACAAGAGCCGAGAAGCAGATGTCTTTTGCCCTGGCATCGAGTTGGCTGCTGTAAAACAGTTTCTTTGTCATGGCAAAAGTCGCTTTGGTTCCAGCTGGAGCTACATCTATATGTTTGATAAAATATAAATATTGGCCGAGCCAGAGCCCTAAGGTATCTGACTACACTTCGATTTGCTTATGATTGCCCGAGTTGTCGCCAATTCTTCCTTGAATCCCAAGAGGCCCTAGAGGAAAGAATAGTCTCCGATTTCTGGTAGTTAAGCTTCAACTTCCAGTCGTCACAATAACGCTGGCTTTTATCAAAGTCACATCGCAAATTCATTCTGATGCCCTTGATCTTCGGTCCTGATCCGTACTCAATCAAATCGTCTGCGTACGCTATGGAACGGGTATCAAAGAATTAACAGCACCTTACTGTAGACCTCTTATTGATTCAGAAATACAAACAGAATACAAATAAAAGTAAGTCCAAGTCTCCAAGTCAACCAGACAGGCACCTGTGCATTGTTTCTAAGCTTCGTGCCATTACAGTTACATCTGACACCAGTTTAGACGCGGCATGTATGCATTCATGCCCCGCTATAAAACCGAATTGATTATCTGGAATTAAAGTTTTGTTCTCTACCCACTTAGTCAGGGCTCTATTGCCGCAGATTTGCCGGATTGGAGTCATCCTTACCCCTTTTGGAGTTGGGCTGTACTATTGCTGTTTTCCAGTGCGCTGGATAATGTGCATTATTCAGTGCATTGTTAAACAGTATATTGAAAATGTCTTTAGCTTCCGAAGAGAGATATCGAAGCACTATGTTCGGCATTCCATCGATTCCAGTAGACTTTTTCTTCTCTAGTGATTCGAATATCTTGAAGGTCTGCCTTAGAAATCAACGGAGGACTTCCGCTATCATCAGCGAAGGCATTATATGCAAAAAGACGTTGTTGTTTGGCACGAGAGATATAGTATGCTTTTCCAACTCAGTTTCGATGCTATCGAAAACACAGATTTAATGCGACTATAATTAATATACTTTAATATTATAAAAAGGTTATGTTTTGATAAACATAGGCTAGTTATTAGCCCGTTTTGTGGCGGTCAATTTTGTAATATAAGTCGATGAAAAAAACTTTTGAGTGAATGCGTTTTTTCAAAATATTTAATTGTTTTTTTAGTAAAGTTATAGAATCTAGAAAGACCGATTTATCAGTGGGATTTTCTTCTCTATATGTTGATATACATTAAATTAATTTCAATCTGTCAGAGTAATTTAAATAGACAATGGAAAGTTTTAATCAAATTAATTTTGCGAGGAATTTTAGCAGGAAAAAGAAAAAATTGCCCTTTGAACAACATTGTTTGGCCCTTTTTGAGTTTTACTATACAAACTTTCGACGGACATAAAATCTACGCGGACGAAATCACAGGGGGCTGCTGTACTTACTTATACTTGAATTCTTATCAAAATAGACCCTTTGCGCAACATAAGCGTTGCCGGTTTTAAACAAACACGGGCTTATTTTCCTCAAGAACTGTTCTGGAAAGCAATGATGGTGGCGATGTGGAGGATGACGATTGCTGCTGGTTACTTTGGCTTAGTGTCTGGCCACACTGGAAAGGAACAGTGAAATCTTTAACTAACGAGTGTTTATAAGCCGCAACAGGAATGTTTTTTGTAACCGCTGCTTTATTGTTTTGTGCAGCTGAAGATGAAAAACAAATAATAAGCAAGGAAAGAAATATGAAAATGGAGTACATCCTGGAAGAAGCATAAAATTGGCAAGTATAGTTCTTGAGAACCAGAGCCACGAACAATTCATGTAACTTGCTGCAAGTGTACGCCAATACCAGCTACTCGAATTTTGCACTTGGAAAGCATTGCATCTTGAGGCAAGCGTTTATTAAAAGCGTGAGAAATTTTATGCCGCTTTTCGGCATGTTTTTTATGAAAATGATTTATGATTCGGATAAAAAGGATCCCGCCGGTGTTGTAATATGTTCTACTTCTTATTGCGTATTTACGTCTCCTAAATGATGCGAAACGGTATTGTTTCTTGAAAAGTTCAGGCCAAGGATGTTCGCTTTATCCTTATCGGTTGTAGAGGTATTTACTGTACTAGTGAGGCACGGAATTTGTTTGTTTTTATTCTTTATGATTTTAACTATGTTCCAAAAAGCCTTGGAAGTTTTATATAGTGTGTTGAGCTTGTTGTTCCATTCCCTATTAGGAGTATCCTGAATATTTTTGAAAATAATTTTGTTAATGATTTTTATATTTATAAGAGAAACTTGTTTGCGATATCTTTGCTAGTTTCTCCGGTGCTTGTTTCTCAATTTTAATAGGCCTAAGATTTGGGAAGAAATTTCTGTTGTAAGATACTTTTTTGTTTTTAGGGGAACACTTTCATTTACAGAATTGAGAAAATACTTTGAGAACGTCTTGACTATGCGATCAACATCTTGAGTATTTGAAATACTGTCAAGAATTGTGGGTGTGTTTTAGAGATTATTATTTAGCACCTGTTTCAACCGACATTCTTTTCGATCTCATGGTCGTGTGGTCAGGCACTTAGCCCTGGTAGTATTTGTAGCCCACCGTTTGTTTTTGTTGAAGTCGCTTATGAATCTTACTGGTGAGCTATTCTATATCCCGAGTGCATCATGAAACATCTGTTCTACATATACATATGGATGTCAATATCATAGATAGTGGTCTTCTGTATATGGGCTTCCTATATTTTATAATAGCCGTTTCTAGTTAAAACAAGATTAAGAGTTCAGATTTAAAAATTTCTTCTCGAAGCTAATCTGCTTCGTGTTCATTGAGACAGTCAGAGCAGAAAAAGAAAAAGATTTCCTTGACCTACTCATTAGGAAGAGCAAACTACTGAGCAAATGTCAAAATCAGCTGTGGTTATTATTTATATTAAATTTCAGTAATGGGTTGACCTTTTCAGCTCTAATTGTAATTTGACATTTTGCTCGAATCTGAGAATTCAAATCTTCCTCAAAGAACTTGACTTACATTGGAAAGGGATTTTTCGAGCATCTTTGAGGATAGTGCTATTTCGCTATTGATAGTATCTTTGCTGTATTGTATTCTATTACTATATAAGTGCCAGGTGCCCGAATATCTGTGAAGTACCGAAGTACTCATCACTCAAGGATCTCAACATTCTTCATACGACTTCTGAGGAAATTCTATCAGAAGAATATAAGACTTAGTCGTCCGTGAAGAGTAGTGCTTTTGTTTTATGTGTGGTTGGTCTTGGGCTGAATAGGTTACTCCGGCATAAGTTTCGATTAGTGCTGCTACATATTTAATAGTTTAATTGTATAGCAAAACATTGACCAATTTACATATTTACATATTTATGTAAACTCAAGAGGCGTGTTGAAGTATCGGGCTCTGATCCTACGATCAAAGCCTTTTCTAATATTCGCCTTGGTAACAGCCCAACAGCTTTGAAGTTTTTACAACTTTGCATGGGTTTCTGTGTCATGCTAAAAGCAATCTTCAACATACAATGTTAACTGTTATTTTACTCCATGCCAAATGACTTGTAATTGAATTGAACTTTGGATTCGCAACACCCATCTCGGCTGAAAACGAAGTCATCTAAACTTCAACAACACTTCAAATGACTATAACTATATTTTCATCAATGGCGCAGACTACAAAAATTAGTTCACATAGATCGGATCTAAGGGGTGCACTTTTTTATATTTGAACGCAACCAAGTTGAAGTGAACACATCTTTTTTCAACCAAGTCAAATGAAGAATGGGCACGTTCCGCCCATGTGCAGTGCAAATTACGTTACGTTACTCAGATGACAGCAGACCAGAAAGCGAAACTAGCCGTGACGAAATCGACGAACGCTTCCAAACGAATTTGTGACTTCTTTCAGGAACAATTCTCATGTCAGTAGTTATAGTGTCACATTGGAATTGCTGTCGTGATTGAATTAACCAACGGATGCTTAGAATTTAGAGCACAGTTGAGATGTCGCTACCCTGTCATCAGGTAAAGAGCATTCTAGGCACCAATTCGCATCAAAATGTTTGTATGGCGACCGTAATTTCTTTACTTACACTAAACAAAGTATATCCATTGCAGACATACTTTTCTTAAAATGCTTTCAAATGCAATAATGTTGCATTGCTTTTGCTTACAACTTGTTCCGGTTTCTTTTCATTGTGTGTCCTCCGCAAACACAGACTTTCTACGAACTGTCAAGCAGTATAAACTGTTTGGTATAAAATTGAGTGACAAGTATGCGCAGTTTGCCCTTTCTTTAACTTACAAACTGAGACAGACAAGTAGATCATCTGACTGTGGCGTTACTGATGTTCTCAACAGAATATACTGTGTTATACTATGTGTATACTCAAATTTCTCACTCATGAGCAGAGCGCTGACTTCGGCTAACCTCCTTAAAAATCCAAGGAAGAAGTGGGGACTTAAAGCCCAACGGATCCCCGGGTCCGGTAGTTGGCCAGCGGACGTTGCGACTGCAAGTTTCGTATGTTACTTAAAAAGGTGCGCACGGACCGAATTTTCGAATGTAAGTTATGGTGTAATTTAGTTTTTCTCTTAGTTTTTTCATTGCTTGAATAAATGTTAAACGTTATTTTCTTTTGTGTTTTTAACTAATCAATTCTGTTTGCATATTTTTATATAGGAAATAAAGTTTTGCTCCATATTTTTTTTTTTCATATCTTCACTTTCTTGCTTTTTGAACTTGATTAAATAAACTTTTTGGAGTCAACGCCAAAAAGACTTACTTCTTTTGAAAGAACGTAGTATATGCTATAAAAGTATAAAACCTTTTTTTAATATTCGTTCATTGTAGAATAAGGTATTTTTTAACGAAGTCCAAAGAATAGAGCAAGATTGGACGGTAATGATGGACTGAAAAATTAGAACAAACTGTTATTAAAGCGTGTACTTTTAAATACAGTCTTTAGCTAGATATTTTTATAAAAAGCATTGCTTTTGTGTATGTTATTAAGTACCTAACGTGAACAAATTATACTATACAATAGTATTTTTAAATCCGATCAAATACTCCGGTTTAGAACAAATCACTCATAATTCGTGTGGTAAGACAGTATTATCGCGTTATTTTCTTAAACTTTCTTTTCTATATTAAGAGCGCGCTGTAACACAGAAACCACCAGTTCGAAATAAAACATATTGTTTTTCATGAATATCCAACGAAGAAAATAAGTACAATGGAAGAGCAATGAGTTTGAACTAAAAACTTTTATAATCTTATAAGTGTTATTGTGAACTATTTTTTTACCACTTAATTTTCCCAGCTGAATTGCGTGGAGCAGTGTCAGAAACTTTGAGAATCACCCTGTACATTTTGCCGCGCTTCTGTCAAAGAAGAAGCTCTTGCTTGGCTGTTCTGCTGGTCGTTTGTAAACAATTTGAAATAATTTTAATGAAATGTGAATTAAACTA
Organism: Orthonevra nobilis; assembly: GCA_963555765.1. NCBI lineage: Eukaryota > Metazoa > Arthropoda > Insecta > Diptera > Syrphidae > Orthonevra > Orthonevra nobilis. The sequence continues at coordinate 76,220,141 of OY743225.1, forward strand.
TACATAATTTACAGCTTCTATAGTAATTCTTAAGGCAAAAGAACAAAAGCAAAATGCACGACGTGGGGAAATTCAATAGCATAGAAAAAATCGGTGAAGGCACGTATGGTATTGTTTACAAAGCAAAGGATACAAAAACATTTAAAGATGTTGCATTAAAGAAAATACGATTCGAAAGGTAAATTAATGTGTTTATTTTGTTAGAATGCAATTTGAAGATATGATATGATGGATGGATGTTTAATTCACCTTCAAGCAACGTGATCCTGTGTCCTTGACAAATGTCATCTTAAAAATACTGGTTAACGAAGCCTGGATGATGTGAGTACTGCGCTTATATTCTAGTCCGTAGCACCACATGATTCGGCTTTGTTCTTCTGGCCTTGCAATGATTCCATATGGACACGGATTTATCCAATAATTATTATGTTAATTGTTACAATTTTTTGAATGCGTTACGGAAACATCTTTTGCTTTTCTTTGATGGAACTTTAATGTCCACACTTGAAATTTAGTAATTTCTTTTAATTGTGTACAAGTCACATACTCAGATTTGCAAGCTGCTCACCAATGAGACTGATTAATTCAATGTAAGAACAGCCCTATTCACAAAGCAGGTTATAAATCCTTCTTGACGGTAATTAATGTTACTTATACCATCGATAATTTAGAACATTATTTTTTTGGAACGTTGTATTTAAGTTGATTGCAAAGCAACCTATGATTCTGTTAATTTAAATGTTGTTTCGACGGACATGAAATATTTAATATTTTTAAATATGCAACAACTGCAGTCGGTCATGCAGTTTGATGAATCAGATCTTTTAGTTGATTGCATTCGCTGCAGTTGCATTTTTAGTTCTTTAGAGATGCAGATGGTACAGTTGCACAATTAACAACTTATCTATAACGATTTCTTGTCATGAAGATTTCTGATTGTGCTAATGAGTACGCAACAGACACTTGGTTGCAATAAACTTACAAGGCTTTTAATCATGAAACACATCTTAATTTCATAACTAGAATCAGTGCACTGCGATAGGCTTTCTCAATGCAATAAATGCGTCCGTTCAAAGTCTAATTATTATAGTTGTATGTTCATGTTGTTCATTTTCAACCATTCGATCGATATCGGTCACTAATTTTTCTTGATATTCTTCTGCCTTTCATTCGCATTAAGCTTTATATTGAATCGTTCTATTACTAGAGGCATGTCATTTCTGTATAGATTATAAACAAAAGCGCCCCTTATATTGACCCTTGTGGCACACCTTCGTCCACCTCGATAATCTCGGACAAACTTATATTTATTTTTGTTTATTGTGTGCGGTTTGTGAGAAACGATATAAACCAATCCAGTTCCTTGCCTTTAATTCCATATTTATACATTTTTTGTAGCAGTATCTCTCTGTCAATGGTTTCAAAAGCACGTTTGAAATCAAAGTGCCCGGGGCTTATTTTGTCGTCTTATTATTTAATGACTTGCATACTGTTTTCAGACCTCTACGATTTATTTGACGAAATTGAAATATGCTTTCCGTCTATGTAATTTACATTTTGTGCCCCTTGAATTGATTGCCTGAATTCCTTTACACTTTTTTGGAATTAGTTTTTTAAATTGTTAGCAATTCCATACTCATCTGTGTACAATTTTCCAGCAAAACATACTTTTTGATTTTGTTGTTCTGTTGTCTATGAATCAATTTCTTTATTTTACACCACATCTTCTGACCATTTGCCTGATTAATCCTCTTGTTGATATATTGGTTTTTGCTACCGCATCCATTGAATTCCTATCCATTTACATGGTATCCGACATTTTACAAATATTGTTTGCCTTAATTTTTGTGTGAACAGGTCTTCTTGAGAACTTCTGCGTTTACTCAATTATATCCCTCATTAATAATAATTTCTATGCTTTTTTGGTTTGAAAATTTTCCATTTGGCTTTACTATGACATTCTGCACATTTGTAATTGCATCCCAATAGGACAGCGTAATTCAAACTTGTAACGCAATCGAAGGATGTAGTAAGATATTTGGACGTTCAGTTGGACAAATTTTTGTACTATTAAGAACACATAAACACAAAGTTAATAAAAGCTAGGGATGCATTTATGTCGCTATTATGGGCTTTTCACACCAATTATCTAAGATCCGATATGAAGATCATTTGCTACCAAGCCATCGTGCGTCCAATTTCGACATATGGAAAAATACAGAATTTTCGAGCGAAAATGCCTACTAGCCTGCACGGGATTATATAGAAGCGCGCATTCCGACTTTCGGCATAACGTCTTTAACAAAAGACTTTTGGATGCTTGCGGTGTGTCCAGAATTGACAATGTTAACATGTGTGAGGAATCATTTCAGGCGATCAGCGAATGCTACTGATAATGAACTCATATTGGGTTTGTTTTATCGTAACCCTGGGTATTTAAGGATTCCATTGGATTATCAGTCTCTTGTAAAGTTCCTATTAAATTTCATGCTGCTAAAAGGGCCACAGACAAACGAATTCTCGATGTGCCCACACATTGTCCTTTAGCGCACCTGATAGAGATATAAATAATGACGTGAAATAAAGGTCAAACAATGAAAAATACCGGTGGCTAGATTGGAGAGAAGCTGACAGTATTAGTTATGTGAAGTTTTTCTTTTGTTTTTTTTTTGTTTGTTTTATTGTCTTAGGTTGTAGGTTTTCTATGAAAAAATATTAATTTAGAGAAGTTTTTTTGCCTCCACCTTTTCTTCTCTGTTAATTCATTATTTAAATATATATTGTTATACGAATAGGTTTATGCTATTGCAAATTAAATAATTAGTTCAGTAATGGGAGCCAACATCAGTTCGGTCATTAACAATAATGTAAAAAATAGCGTTTAAGCGTTTATCTTGTTCCTTGCTAAAAAAATGTTTATATAAATTGTGGAAATAAACAAGAAATTAAGAAAAGATACTCAACAGTTGAAAACACAGCGGATCAACGTTTTTGTTTCATGAAGCATGGAAACGTTGCTTTTTTTTATTTTCACAAATACCAAGCGAATCAGACTGCAACAAAACACAACGTTTTGTTTTCATGTTCGGTTTGGTGTTTCTTGGAAAACAACAAAATTTACAACTAGCTTTAAGTGTGGCTTAAAATCATGAAGCACAACGCCTTCTCTTCTTGCATGGCGATGTGATCATTCCAGGATCATTCCGCGGCCGTATTTGAACTTTTTTTTATAAATTTACAGCGACCTTCGTTAAAAATTCTTTTTCTAAGAACTAATCTGGATATTTACACTTGACAATTTTCTCAATTTTACGCCTGAATGTTTAAAAGTTATTTTTTCTTTTGACTTCATTTTGCATATTATAAAATATTGCAAATCGATGACAAAATAAAGAGACTGCAATCCCATGAACACAGGAATGCTAATCGATGCACTATATGAACTAGGCCCAGTACTAGTACACTTAAATAACAGTTCAATGGGGCCAGAGGAAAATTTCGTGATACATGGAGGTTTGCACCTCAGTTGAGAAAATAAAAGGAACAGCAAATTGTAAAAACTTTCGACCAATTAACTCTTTACCAATATACGAGAAGGTATTTGAAAAAATAGTCCGTGGACTACTTGAAAAATATTTCGCATCACCGACCTCTTTATGGAAAGTCAATCAGGTTTTCAGAAAAGACATTATATACCTTGAAATACTTATCAAGAAAAGTTCAAAGGAATGTAAGAGCCTTATGCAGGAGAAATGGATAGTATTGAGGCCTGGCTGGGTCAAAATAAATTCAGGCTTCAGTGTTAAAAAATCGAAAACGATGACGGTACGCTTTTCTCCTCACGTTCGACTTATAATGTAACGAGAAGTCATTAAAGTTGTTGAACATATGAGGAACTTGGAAGTTATAGTGGACAGCGGCTTGAAGTTTAGGGAGCATGTGGATTTTGTGTGTACGATGGTTGGAAAAAAGGTAGGCTTCATGAAGCGGATAAGGAATTAAGTGTCGGTTTCTGGTTAAATTAATATAAACAATGTAATTGTTAAACCACACTTTGAACACTGCGCTACGATACTGTTTTTAATGGAGAAGCGGAAAAAGCAAGGCTACAAAAGATGCAAATTAGGACCATGAGAATTATTATTATGTACAACCGATTGTCACCGATTAATTCTACGCTCCAAATTTTAATATGGATGAACATTGATGAAAGAGTTGAATTCAAATCACTAGTTTTTTATTCAAATTGAAGTATAGAATCGCACCGAAATATTTTTCTGAGAATGTTTACCTAGTAGTTTATAGTCAACCAAATCCATTTAGGAACGCGGAGTATATAAGAATTAATTTCTCAAAATGGCATGCTGTACAAAGACTTCACCAACTGCCAAAAGAGATAATGTCTGCACCTTCATTATTCATATAAACATGAATGATAAGTAAATTTATTTTGAACAGAATTTAAATTAAAATTAAATTAAATTTTACAGTGTAAATTTTCTTATCTATTTAAATTTGAAATAAAAAATTTATTAATGTATATATTTTATATCATTAAGATAACAAGTTGCCTAGTTGTAATATAAAACGTTGGCCCTTCGTTTTTTAGTTTTATTTCTTATTTATTGGCTAAGCGATAAAAGTGAATGTAAAAAATGTTTATTTGTATTCAAAAGTAATCAAAATTACTAATAAATAAATAATCTTATCTTAATCTAAGGATGGTCGAAACATTTAATATCTTCGAACGCCCAGTAAAACATTTATTTAAGATATTACCTTTGTCATCCTACCTTTTACGTACAGACTGGCCTGTTGTGTGAGTTTTATCAACAATTCTTAAATTATCACCGTATTTTTTATTCCCTTGTCATAATTAAATAATTAAATTTCGAATTTCTAATGGGACTTCTTTCCTACTCGCCATTTTAGAAATCCGTTTTTGCTAAAAAAGGAATCAAGGCTGCTTTCACATGAGACCTTAAGTAGTTCCATGGCAGTTTCTACATCTAATTTCTTGTCATCTTAAATACTTACACAACTGAAATTTTTTTTGCTTCTTTAAGGAGATACATTTTCAAAACTTTTCATATTGTTTTTTAATGTTTTACGTTTTCGTTTTTATTGTGCGTTCCTTTTAGCTCACTCTTATATTGGTTCCTAGCTTTTATATATCTCTTCAAAAGTTCTTCGCTGTAAGTGAATTAAAAATTTTGAAATTTCGAGATTTTGTCCGGTCGTAGAGTCGAATAAAATGTTGTTTTGCAAAAAATAAAAAGTCAGCGTGTGGCAACGAGATATGTACTTCTGTTTTACTTTGTTTTTTTAATGTTTCGTTTCATTTGCTGTGTGCTGCTTCAAAAAAACTATAGACAATTATTGACAACAGCGCTGATAGAAATCCCAATACCACGAATTGAGTGAATTTAAACAAAGCCAGCAAATTACATATACCCTACAAATTTGTTTATTTTTTTTTTTTTACTTTAGTGAAACCGAAGGAGTGCCTTCTACGGCGATAAGGGAAATATCTCTTCTTAAAGACTTGAAACATCCTTCAATTGTCGAGTTGTATGATGTAGTGATTTCAAATGAAAGTGTTTACATGGTTTTCGAATATCTAAACATGGATTTAAAGAAATTAATGGACAAGAAAAAGGACATATTTGTTCCAGCTCTCGTAAAGGTAATATTAATAACAAATCAAAAATTGTTTCTGAACACCTTAACACACGCCTTAGAGTTACATGTACCAAATGCTGGATGCAATAGGATTTTGCCACACCAATCGTATATTGCACCGTGATCTGAAACCACAAAACTTACTCGTCGATACAGTTGGTAATATTAAGGTTTGTATACACATGAATACATGCGTATATATTTAACTCTTAAGCAAAAATCCATACGTAGTTGGCTGATTTTGGGTTGGCACGACCCTTCAACGTACCGATGAGAGCCTACACCCACGAAGTAGTTACACTATGGTATAGAGCTCCAGAGATTCTTTTGGGAACTAAATTTTATGCGACAGGAGTCGATATTTGGAGCCTTGGTTGTATCTTTGCGGAAATGGTATAAAAAAATCCTAAATTACAACCATTGTGATGAATTTCATTTATTTATTGGCAGATTATGAAACGATCTTTGTTCCCTGGTGACTGTGAAATTGATCAATTGTACAGAATTTTCAGGACTCTTGGCACTCCTGAAGAAAAAACCTGGCCCGGTGTAACACAGATGCCCGATTACAAATCGTCGTTCCCACGATGGGAACCCAATATTCCTGAGACTATAGCCAATCACGAAGCCTATGACCTTTTTAAAGTAATAACCATGCAGAAAAAAATTACCAGCCACTTAAGTTTGTTCTCTCATTCTAGGCCATGATGTTGTACAACCCAAATCTCAGGATTTCCGCTAAGACAGCTATGCAGCATCCGTATTTTGACAACTTTGAACGTATTCATCATGTGGCATTGCCTATTGCCAGTATTTAGTAAATAATAACTAACACAAGACCGATAATTTTGTGAACTGAACTTAGCTTAATCTTTTTTTTTATCCTAATGCTTTTCAAATGGTTGTAATAAAATCGTTTACACTCATAAAAATAATCTACTCTTATCTTAATCTTAAGAACACTCAAATTTTGACCAATGAGTCAATATTTGAGAAATAATAATTTTCCCTATCATAATAAAGCCACTACCGGGACAGTTTTCTGATTTTAGACCTCAGATTTTGGCGACCAACATCTTTCGTCTTCATATTTTTCTTTTCTACACGTTGAGCCCCGCCAATTTTTCATTGTGGGACATCTTTTGTGGTGTTTCTTAGTTGTAAGTGATCTCGTTGATATTTACAAGTGCTTTATAAATATGTTCTGTGTTTTGCGGTTTTATGTTGTGACCTTTTAAAACCACTTTATTTTTTCACAAGCGTTTAAATCAAGGGGAATTGAAATGGGCAGCAGACTAATTCGGAAAGTCGGGGAATTCTCAGATAATTCCTCTGGTGCTGATAAGGATTTCTCTGATTGTCAACGAAAAATCGGCACGCTGCACAAAAAATTACTGATACACCAAATCAAAATCAAAATTACCGAAATAGACGGACAAACACTGAAAAAATTCGAACTTTGTTAGGATTAATTCAATGGATGGTTCTTGCTCGTATGCCTTAAATAAGATTTTTTAGATCAAAAAACATTTTTTATGAAATTAGGACATCAAAAATGATGAGCAGAAACCGAAGAAAAAGTTTGCATTGACGCGAGTAATGTCCGTTTTCGTGTGCGAATTTGGTTTCGTCATGTTTGCTTTTCCTTTTGTTCAACTTTAATTTGTTTGTGCACCAGCCGATACGTGGAAATGTTGAATGGTGTGTATATGAATCGGCATCGTAGTATGGATCGTTGGTTAAATGGCAAGAAATATTTCTTGCTCGCTTATTATGATCTTTGAAATGACAACTGAATGTATGTATGTATGTTTTTAAACTCAGATCCCTAGCATCGTATGGAATGTTATTTTAATTATCGGCCACAAGTCTTAAATTTATTATAAAATACGTAGTTTGAACCAATCAAGAATTTTTTTATTTCTAGTTTGAAACTACGATTTTGGTTGATAACGATAAACTGTGGTCATTTTTACCACCCACCCCCCACTTTGTCATATATTTATTTATGAACCAGTATTCTAAGGGAGAGTGAGAATACTAGTGGTGAAAAACTGCACATCTAATCGAAGAAAGAAAAAGTTGCTCGGTGTTTTATTATTTTAATTTTTCGGGATTAAGATATTTCTTAAAACACACATTAATGTATTTTTGTTTCTTTATCGGTAATTACTTACTTTAGTTGAGGTGACTGAAGATTGGAATTGAAAAGCTAGCTTAAAGAAATTTTAAACTTTTACAATATTATTACTCTAAGTCTTAGTACGTATTAAGCTTCGAAGTAGTTTCCAGGGGACATGGACGAAGACGTGGATTCCAACCTCCCAATAATAACAATAAATTTATAAAACAATTTCGTGTAAATAAACATTTTTAAGCGTTCATTACACTTTGCAATATTTGAATTTTTTTTTTCAGATTCCGTTGTTTGTTTAGGTTTCTATCAAGAACACATTAACCATTTTTCCAGAGCAGTACCACCATCAAAAAAATTATAAAATGAAGTTTGTACTCATAACATACATCAGAGACATTGAACCAATTTGGAAAATTTTCTGTATTCTTTGGTAGGGATGTGGAACATATGTCTTCATTTGTTGCGTAAGCTTTCCAAATAACGTGTTTTGATTCAAATTATTTAGAAACACAATTGTATTTTAAATCATTATGATCCATAAATAATACTTATCTTATTCTAAGAACGCGCTCAGTTGTTATGGCCAAACCTTTAAAAGGGAATGATCTATTTCTTGCGTTAATGGGGTAAATGATTAGTTCGTAAAGTTTCATACAAAGTTTAAGCGACAAATTTTATTCAATAGATTGGTTTTTAGTTTTCCATTTTCTTTTATCATCTTTTTCAACTCAATATTTATTTTTTGTAAGCTTGTTTTTTCTCTTTATATTAACAGATTGCCTTTTGCTCAATTAAATTCAGTGATATTGAATCTTTTTCTTGATAACGTTTTTGAAGCTAAGTGCGATTCTCCTTCACTCACTGCAATGAAGTCCGTCATTCGCAAAAGAAATATTATCAATTTATTTCTAATTGAGATACTGATAAGTATTTTGTTTTTTGCAAAAACTTATCATTCGTGATATCTGGCAGTCAATATTTGGAAAATCAAATAATTTTCCTACTGCAAAATCGTTCATTATTGCACAACAATGGGAAATTACACATTCCTTTCGAGGACATGTTTTGTTAGTTAGTATATCTGTGTATGCGTCTATAATATGTTGAGATTAAATAAACCCTAAAATCAGAATTATGTTTAGTTAATATGTATATTTAGGTGTAAGAAAAACTATGCAGCTTTAACTCAAAGAACGACCGAAGATCAAAAAACTAATTCAATGTAAAAATAAAATTGGAAATATATGTACGTTCAAGCTTTTCAAAAAGTTCTTCTTATGCCTTTGAAACTTAAGCTTCCTTAGGTTTTTGAACCACTTGCAGTGTGCAACATAGTGAGCAGAGGAGTCACATCAAGAGCAATCTCAGTTGCAGAAGATAGTAGTTTCTTCAATGATCCGTGATCACAATTTGTTTCGATTATCCGAATAATTAAACATTTTCTAACCCGGGCGGTTCATCGCATTAAATGCTGAATTACCAAGTATCGAAGGCGATGTTCTTAAGCTCTGGCATTATTACCAGTCTCGATTTTAAACCACGGAAGCATGGAGACTGAAAAGCTGGGAAACCGTCAGCACATTCAAATAAGTGAAAATACCGGCACCGTGACGAAATATCCAATAGTCCGCGATGTCTGTCTGAGTTCCGATGCGGACTTCATTACTGACCTCATCACGTTCTTCCAAAAATGGCTTTTGAATTATGGCGTTCTGGTAAACAATCATCACCAAAGGCAGCCTCTTTTCACTGTGAGCTTGCCAAGATTCTCGCAAAGTATTCTGCCCAATCGCAGAAATTCCGTCATAAATACATATGCCATATGTGTGTTGTTGAGTCGTCTTTGTTTTGATAAAATAATGTTTAATATATAAATTAAAAATCAAAATAATACTATAATCTATTTCTAGAATGAATAGTAGACACTGTTTGGTTTAATTGAGATAAAAAACCTAAAAACAAGCTAATTACTTAGTCCGCTTTACTGGTGTACTTATATGCTTCGGTTTCTCCAACTTTGTATGCACAAACTTCCATTATAGTCTGTTTGGAGATTGCTGTAACTTCTCTTTTACTTCACGTCATGCTCCATAATATTTATGGTGTGACGGCAGATTAAAGAGCGAGAAAGACTGCAATTTTAAAAGAATACAACTTTACCCATGCTGTTCAGAAAATTAATCAGCCGAGCATCAGAAGCTGTTTGGGTATTGTTACAAGTTGTGACCCTGTTCTTTCTTGTGCAAGTCAAGTGGTTAGTGTGAAGGCAGCTAAGCACTTGACCCAGGGTTTAAATCAGAGGAATAACATCAAACTTTCTACACGGTCCCATTCTCGCGGGTCCTACTACATTAGCGATATATAGTACGCGCGCAACGCAAACGGTGACAAGAAGATAGATAATAAGACGTGTTTAGAGTAGTCTATTATCGCGCATATTTTTTTATTTATTAAAATCATATTCAAGTACAAAATCATTTCTCTTTCTTATGGTTTCCAAAGCTTTAGCAGCCCGTCCTCACCGTAAGTTGCCAATAGATTCTGATGAGGGTGATGCGATAGTCCAATGACATCCTTTTCATGCACCTGTTGTTAAATTTAACGGTTGAGTTTTTTTTTTTTACTAGCATTTTCATAACTACTTACATTAAGAGTCCTTTCGAGTTTGCCTGACGATACCGAAAAACAGTAAAGAACTTTGTCTTCGCCAGCACAGTATATGAATTCTCCTCTCGGTGATAACGTCGCCGATATAAATGAGCCACCCTCTCGCTTACCCGAAGAAAACGATCGGACTATCTGCCCCTGCATGTTCATTATGACTACGGTATTGGACCTGTTGCAAACGATGAAATGCTCTGGATTCTTTGGCAGGATTAATACAGTGTTCACTGCCAATTCATTGCCCAGGGGCTTGTAGGTAGAAAGACATTCAGTAGTTTTGAGCGACCATATTTTTACGGTTCCATCTGAAGACGCGCTCAGAAGACTATGCCCATCGGGTGTAAACGTAACCTCATTAACGTACGACTGATGTCCCTTGAACTCTTTTAACATTTTTCCCGACTTAAGACCATGAAGCCGAATGGTATGATCAAAGGATGCACTCAGAACTTGACTATTGTCGCGGGAGAACTGTAAGCATGTGATCCCTTTAACATGCGCCTTTTCGAATTTTCTCAAACACTGTCCCGTGGTGATGCGCCAAACTTTTATCTGGCCATCCTGAGAGCCTGATGCTACCATTTCCGAGTCTCTCGAAAAGGAAAGCGCCAAAATTGCATGCTCCATCATCATAAAATGATCTTGCGCTTGATACTTTAAATCTTTTCGTATTTTGCCAGTGGTGAAGTTCCAAACCTCAATAAAGCCATCCACACTTCCAGTGATCAAATACTGACCGTCAGCAGAGAACTGCGCACATTCTACGTGAGATTTCTGGCCAAATTTTATTTGTCTGGCCATTTGGGTGGGATACATTTCTTCCTCTTGATCCTTCATTGCGGCTTTGCCGCGGAACAAATCGATAGTTGTTCCGGGCGGAAGAAGACCTTGATGCTGCTGCCACTTGAGTGCTTGACCCAGCAAAGCCAAAAGACGTGATGATGGCACAACGTGTACTTCACCACTTAGCTCCTGAGCGATAACAGTGCGGCGTTTTTCTTTACTGCTCCCCTCCGGATATGCCTCTCTTGGATCAAAGTATGCTCTTTGCAGCATGTTTTCTGGAATGTTATGCTCCTTATAGTTTTACATTCATATGAGATCTCTTAACTCACCCAAATGAAATACCGCTCCGGTTCCTGCTGCTTGAGCATTATCATCGGATCCGTTTGCCGTAACAAGGATCGAGCTGCGCCCAATTCCCGAAGCTCAATTAACTCCAAAATAATCTGCTCGTACAAGTTAAGGAGTTTCTTATCCGGCAATTTAAGCGACTGAATAACTTTGAGCACCGTGTCCCAGTGCCCATTCTGAATATCCTGAATGAACCCATCAACGCTGTCCACAGTATTCAACGAAACTCCAGTCTCCTCCTTTAATATATTTGATAAAGCCTTGTATTCAGCATTGAAAAAAAAAACAAATGCAATTGTTTACCTGGAGGGTTTGCAGGGTTTTGCAAAGGTTTGATTCCTTTAGGTATTGCTGAATCAAACGAATCACACTGGAAATTAACAAATATGAGATCAGGATAAATAGGAGTTAATGCTATAATTTACTAACTCAGCTGATTCGATTTCAATGGACATGTTTTAAATTAAAAATCAACTCAAACAAATTCTGTTTATTTTCTGTGATACCGAATTTGTCTGCACTCATGTATTCGTCAAATGTCAGTTTGGCAGCGCAAACGTCAAATTAGACTAGTGATGTGCTGCACCAGTAAACTACAGTTTGGGAGTGACTCGTTTTTGTGCTCAGATTTGTGCGCACTTCAAGCGCTAGTTTGCAAAAAATCTTTGAGGTCGTTGCTAGGAACGGCATATAGGACGACGCAAGACAGCAGGTTGATAAGGTAGACCAGGGTGCTCTTAATTTGGATTCATTGTGAGTGCTGTTAATCTTATAAGGAACTACCTAACGAATAGATTCCAAAAAATTGTTGTTGGAAACGACAGCAAGCAGATATTGCTTCCTGGAGTTCCTCAATTATCTGTAAGGGTTCCAATCGTTTTCAGTATGTTTATCAATGACCTGCCAAGTGTATGCAAAATTTTGCCCTACACTTATCCAGGCCAGAGCTGGGTGGCAAAGTAGATAGATAGTAGATTCAATTGATAGGTCCCTGGTTCATAGAATGGTCTTGTTTTTCGAATATGGTCCAGTCACCATTTTCCATTTGGATCAAGTAAATGGCGCTATCACTGCATTGATCGACCAGAGATAGTAGTCTGACTAATGGGTGGCGTTGTTGCAGTGTTTGTTATATCGGCTTAATTTCTAATTAGTGTTTTCAAAATAATGGTTTGTGTTGAGTGTGTACAGATGGCTCTGCTGTGAAGGCATAACACTGGCAGCGGGGTGTTTAAGCTAAATCTTCCAAACTTTCAAAGTTCATAAATCATAACTAATGCCGAATTAAATCCTGCGAATTTGGTGAAAGCTAATAGGTCGATATCAAAACCCTCCCATCCTGTTTCGGGTTCCACCCACGGAAGTGAGTTAAGACCAAATACACCTGAGTTTCTCAAAAGTTGAAGTACTATTCCCCAATGTTGACGCTCTCTCGCGGTGTAAAGTACAGGGATCATTCAATGCTATGACCAGGTATGCTTACGGGTTGCGTAAATTGGATTATATATCTTCATATAAAAGAAACATTCTAGTTTCTACATTGGAACAATATTCGAATTGCCGTAATTTTCATTCGCTAATCTAAACAAAACAACCGACGAACATATACAAAACATTGCAAATCACGGTAGCCACAAGAACATTGAGCCTAATACTGCGCAGGTACAAAGATTTTAATACGTCGCGTCGTCTTTTCTTTATTTCCACCATTAAGTTGCGGAGATCTCTCCCACTTACTTTAAAGAATACAATATGCCCTGATAAATTCAGGCATGCTATGTCCAGATACTTGGCAGAATAGCAGCAAAGTTTATCTTTTATTAAAAGGGCTTTTCGTGGCGACTAATTTTGTATCATAAGTCGACGAAAAAACGGAACCGAACGCAGACCGAATGCATTTTCTGCAAACGCTGCCTTAACGGTAGGAAATATTTAATTGCTTCCTATGGAAAAGTTGAAAAGTCTGCGTTGTACATCCGTCACGGCACCTATCGTTATTACTTCTTCTTTGACGAAACAATACAAAACTGGTGTGTGCGCAGACTGTGTGTGTAATGTGTGAAGTAAGCATGTTTGTACATACACAACATACACTAGGCCTATAATTTCCGACATTTAAAACACATTTTTTTAGGCAGCCCTAAGTTAAACCCATAGAGCGTCGGATGACAGTTTTGTTTGACGTATGGGACTGAACAAATATTAGCTCTCGACTATTTCAACTATTATTTATCCTTTATTTGAGAAGAAAAGTTGGCAAAAAAAATCCTCCATTTTATAAATTTAACATAAAACACAAACCCGAAAAAAACTCGTGGCTCAGTGTCAAAAGCGCTAGCTGCTGAGCCCGAGGACCCGTGCTCAAATACGAGTAAGAATGCCTTGCATTTTTTCAAGACTGAAAATCCTCCGATGAGTACAACTGTTAACATAAAACTTCTGGAACCGTTCTGAGTCGACAATAAACTATAGGTCCAAGACCCGCCTTTTGCTAAGCAAAGCCGTTTCCCTAAAAAAGGTTGTTGCGCCATCAATGACGGTTAAAACTTTTAATTTTTTCTTACTTAGCTTTTGATAAGCCCAAATCCAAGCACAGAGCCAATGCACTCGCAGAGTCGTCGCAGACAACAGAGAATACAAAATCTTGAGCGTAAGGAGCTTGAGGAACTAGATTATATTTTTGATTATTCTTTTTGTTTGTCATGGACAAATATTTGTGACTAGATCTTAACCATTCTGGGGCACGCCCAAACACATACACATAAATGCATCAAAATTGGTCCAGCCGTTTTAGAGGAGTTCATTGACTAACATACGTACAAAAGAATTTTATCTAGAAAGATAAAAATCTATTGCTGTATCATCTAAATTTAAGTGAGTAGATTGTTTACATAATCTGGAGTCCGCTTAAAAACTCACAGCGCAAAACTATTATTCTCCAAAATGCAAAAAGGGCTTTTTGCACTTTAAAAGCTAAGTAGACCAACAACTTTAGACTAAGTTGAACCTATGTTTTGGAATGCGCCCAATCTACAGCGCAACTGTGTGTCCTTGTTTTGAAAGATAGCGCGATTTGAGCCCATTATTTTGCCCACTTCACTCGCTGTCTAGCAAAAACTCACTGAGTTCGTTGCTTGGAACGGAAATATCAATAGTTAGTTAGTTAGTCAGTTAGTAAAGTTTATTAGTATTAATTCAATACTTTATATAATCCATATTTACATTCGATTAGATCTATTTAAATTCAGTCTTAGGCTCTTTAATGTATTTCAATTCATTAATTTTTAAATATTGTTATCACTTTACATAATTCATATTTACTACAATAATCTATATTTACATACAAATAGATTTATTTAAAATTCAGTCTTATGCTCTTTTAAGAATTTCTTTTTATAAAATCAATACATTTTTTTTTTAAATATTCTTAAATTCTTCTCATTTTTTATATCATTTGGTAGTGTATTGAAGTTTTGCGGATGATCTGAAATTATAAATTTGACGTAGAGCAACAAACTGACAATTTCAGTTCGAAAGGACTCTTGGGTCGAGCTCAAGTTCAGTCTTTATCTGTCCGAAAAAAATATTCAAAAATATCTCAGCCCTCACCAAGAAGTCGCCATGCATCCCCAAACCATCACAGAGGAAGTGGCCTACACTAAAGAACGCCCAGAAAGAAAAATAATTTTAAAGATTAACACAAGGCAGAAAATGGCATGAACAATAAATATAAAAGCATTAGTAAACTTTTTTGGCAAAACATTTTTTCAGTATGAAGTATGTTTTAATGACATTAAAATACAGTGAAAGTTCTGTAATTGTTTGGGCATGTATGATGTATTCTGAAGTCGAAAACTTGGCTTTTATTGTTACGGCAATGGATTAGAAAGGGAACATGGAAATTTCACAGAAAAAAACTGGCGGGGTCTTCAAAGAACATCGGTCTTTCAACACGATAATGACCCTTAGCATACATCGAACATGATAAAAGAATAGTTGTTTTATCATACCCCAAAACTATTGGATCCTCTTCCCCAATTACCGGATCTGAATTTAGTTAAACATTTGTGGAATTTTTCAAGGCCAACGGATTTGAAAACAACAGATAGCTTTAACCACGGAATGGACTTAAATTCCAGAAAATTTGAGAAGGAAACTCATTGAATTGATCCCTTGAGGACGGGAAACAGTTTTTCAAACAAAGGAAACCCAATTCAAATATATATTTTTAGTTCCCAATAAGATTAGTTTGTTTGAATAAAAGTGGACACTCACTTTTGACTCGTGGTTTTAGCAGTTGTTTTTGTCAGTTCAAGTTCAACTAAAGAGCTTTAGTTTGATATACTATATATGTATCAGCTGTAACTCATTCCTGTAAATTTCAAATAAGAAAACAAACTTTCAGCCAGCGACTGTACACTCACTTTTGACTCTGACTGTATATTGCACAAACTCAAAGAGCAGTTGAAAAACCAAAAAAAAGTTCACAAATATTCTCATGAATTCTCAGTCTTAAACATTAAAATGTTGTCAAAGATGAAGTTTGGCAAAATGTGCCGTGATTCAAAATGAGCTGTTTTTGTTTCTTCCCTCACTTTTTCTGATTCAAATATCAATTGTCTTTGCAGCATTCAAAAGAACCTTCAATATTTATCAAACCTTAAATTCTACCAAATGAAATGTCGAGAATATTAATAAGCACGGAGTTTCTATATACCGTTTGCAAAAAAGTTTCTCGACGTCTTTGCCGAGCGAATTATAGAGCTTTAATTCAGCCGTTGAAGCAACTGTCACGTAGAGATGGAGCTGATGGCCCGGTGTTTTTTAACTGTCAAAATTCGCGCCGAGTTTTTACAAATTCGCAATTTACAAAAAGACGCAGGGTGAAATAACGAGTGCACTCTTGCGAAATAGAAGTTGCGTCGTTTGCCAATTGTAAAAAAATTATCGTTTTGTTTTCGTCCGAGTGTTGTTTTCTTTTCATTTAACGAAATGCCGGCTATAGCTCCACTAACCACAGGATGCATGGAGGTAAAATATTTTTGTTTTTAAATGGACTAAAGAATTGCAAGTAAACATTTGCAGACCATTATGACCGGTCGCGATTGCGAAAAGCCAGTTCTCCAAATTTTGGGAACAAAGAAAATATCTGGAGGTGATAATGAACGCTACAGGCTTCTGGTGTCCGATGGCAAGTATCTAAACAGCTTTGCTATGTTGGCCACACAATTGAACGACTTGTACAAAGAGGGCAATCTAAGCGAGTACACAATCATCCGAGTTGATCGGTACATAACTTCAATGGTTAACAAGTCCGATAAAGTCGATAAGTGAGTAATTTGAGCGAGTTTCTTTCCAGTTTCAATTATTTGCTTAAGAAAAGTACATGTTCGTTTTTATACCAAACACTTCTTTGTCTAGTAAAACATCTTTTTTGAAACAAATCCACAGCAAGCATTTAATTCCTTCCTTGCTTTCTTATTCAGACGAGTTTTGATCATACTAGAGCTCACAGTGTTGAATCAGGGCACTGAGGTTGGCAAGAGAATTGGAAATCCAGTACAGTTTACTGGTGAATCATCAATTGAGAATAAGCCGGCTGCCCCGCCGCTTCAACAGCCAAAAACTGAAGCAACTTTTGGATCGAAGCCCACCAGCAAAAATACTTATGCGCCCAGTGTTGCGATGAATAACAACGACCCAATGAATTCGTCTATGAGCGCTTCGATGACAGTCCCTATTGCCAGTTTGACTCCTTACCAAAATAAATGGGTTATCAAAGCCCGTGTCACAGCAAAGTCGCCAATACGAACGTGGAGCAATCCCAAGGGTGAAGGAAAACTTTTTAGCATGGACCTATTGGACGAATCTGGAGAAATTCGTGCAACAGCGTTCAAGGAAATGTGTGACCGGTACTACAACTATATCGAAGTGGATCGTGTCTATTTCTTTTCCAAATGCCAGTTAAAGCCAGCAAATAAGCAGTACTCCACCCTTAAAAATGATTATGAAATGACATTTACTGGAGATACTGTTGTTGAGCTTTGTAAAGATGAAGATGAAGGCATTCCACAGGTACAATACAATCTAGTGCCCATTTCTCAAATTGCTACTATCGAGCCCAAAGCTGCTGTTGGTAAGATTTGTTATTCATCAAACGATTTACACTTTAAATTTTGTTCGCGTTCAGATACGATTGGCGTGTGTCGTGATGTTGGTGAACTGCAAACATTTACATCCAGAGCAAACAAGGAATTTAAGAAACGGGAACTTACCCTCGTGGACACAAGTAACGCAGCAGTAAGTAATTTCGTCGTATATTATTTCTTGAATAATTTAAAAATATTTTAAATCAAAAACTTTCGGAACATTTGAACAACTTGGTGAAAGTTGAAAATTCGTATTATTGTATACCTTTTTCCCGACCTCTTCACTCTTTCCTCCATGTTCATTGCGAATTGTGGAATATATGCGCGAATGTAAGTTGATGGAGTTCTGCATTTCGCAAATCCTTGTTTTCGTGTGAATTGAATTCACTTACTTTTGTCTTGCGGATGAAGATAGTCGCTGTTATCATGAAAAGCAATTTTATTAATTTGCATTCGGTTTGGTTTATTTTTCTTGGGTAAATCCCCAAAAAAATGAATCATCTTTTTAGTAATTATCAAAATTAATTATGAACGCTTTAAATTTAAGTTAAGCACAGTGTTCTTAAATATATTGTTTTATGTATATTGCAATCAAAATGAACTTAATTACTTAACCTTCTCCCGACCCGCGGAGAGTTGCTTGTTGAGACACTGCGGTCTTCTACTCTTCTCGATCCTGGGGACGCTGCTTCCAGCTATCTATCTTTTTCGAGCCATGAACTGTGATTCGAAGATCATCTTTGCTGGAGCATTATGATCCATTGGCTCGATGTGTCTTCGTATTTTGGCATATGCGGTGCACAGATGTTTCATTGTTGACAACATGAACTTGGTTTAGTCCTCGTTTACTTCAAGGCGTACAAGCGGTTCCAGCACGAGATTGAAGAAGTCACATGATCGCGCATCTCTTGCCGAAATTGGGCGGATATTTGGAGGGACTGTTTCCAATCCCGAATTCGGCCATCGCCTTGTAGTACAGTTCAAGGCGATGAATGCTATCGACTGCGTCTTTGAAGTCGATGGCAATGACGAAATGGTAAGTCTCGACTTGAAATTCGTTGGTCTTTTCCAGGATTTGCCTTAGTGCGAATATTTGGTCGATAGTCGGTCTGCCGGGCTAGTATGTTGCAGAGAGGTTTAAGACGTTCACAATGCACGTTAAATAGGATCTTGAAGGCGACATTAAGCAGGAATATGGCTGATGATAGTCCAGTCTTCGGGCATGGCTTCATCCACCCATACCCATTTGGTGCATGCACCCTAGCAAAGTATCGCCACCAAACTTGAAATGCTCCTCTGGTAGGGCATTAGAGCGGGTTCTCTTCTTTCCCTGTCACTCTCTTTAACCTGATGCCCACTAAGCAACCGCTGGAAATGCTGCTTAAATACATCTTCTTTCCCTCGTTCGGTGACAGGGTTTCCTTCACTGTTTCGAAAAGCCCGAGTCCCGGCCTTGAATCCAGCTGCAAGTTTACTTTAAAAAAAATATTTATGCTTTATAATTTATTTTATTTTCCTTTGTCGCACTGTAACAAACCAAAGCTAGAAACCAACTAGAGCTTGCGCTCTTTTTACATTTACTCATTTCTACAGTTATTTCGTCAATGGGATATGCGCACTCGTTGACAAATTCTGGTAAATTTGCCGCAGAACATCGAGGTATTGAACCTTTTTCATGATTTTTCCCTTTAACTTTCACTAAAGGGTCAATATTCCACCCCGTGAAGCAACCCCACACCATTAAACTTCCTTCTTCGTACCTCATCGTTTCAGTTACATGGTGTTTTTGAAGGCTTTCATTTGTCGATGCCAGTAATTCTCTTTCCCATCTGACTAAAACCGTTTAACTTTAATTTCATCGGACCAAATTACTCGCTTTCAATCTTCATCAGTCCAATTTTTGGAGCATTGTTAGCAGTCTTTTTCATTCATTTAGTTTTTAATAAACTGAAGATATTACTTACAATTGTTCCTTTAGATATATTTACATTGTTGTTATTTATATAGTTGCTGGCTCAACAAAAGAGGCCAAACATAAATGTTTTACATGAATTGGTGAAAAACCACCTTTTAGGTGGTTTGGTGAAAGAATTCATTCTCGATGGTACCTGAGTTCCATTTCTTCGATGAAAGCTGCATCCTCATCTGCATCTGGGGGAAAAGGACCTCTTGCAGCAATGCCCTTGCGTTAAGGTTTCGGTGTTCGGGTATGTGCCCTTGGTTGGCCATGCTGTTGACGAGATGATTTGGGTTGTCCTTGGCGGTGGCTAGAATTTTTTGGAATAAACCAACCATGTACCGGGCATTGTTAGCAGTCTGCACATTTCTTCCCTTATTCACCAGAAGATCAGTTCTTTGACAAAGGTTTACTCTTTTTGCAATAAATCTCGAAGAAATTCCTTGTTCAAATAAAACGATGCTGTTTTCCACTTCAATTGAGTTTTTTCTTCATTAATTTTGATAACTACTAAGCAATTTTTGGAGTTCATAGGATGATAAAGTAATATTAACAATATTTTCAAATGGGAATAAGTTCATTATTTAAATAAATAGCAGAGAAAGTGTTTATTTACAAAAAAAAATGTGGTTACAGGAATGACGAGAAGGAACTTGTTTACTTAACAGTCATAGTAAATAACATGTATTTATAGCTCCAGTAATAATAATGTGCATGTAAAATGCAATTGAAGCAATTGACTAAAATTTTTGAAACATGTACTCGCCACTGCATGTTGAACTTATGCTTCGGGCTCCACCACGGAATTGAATTGAAACCAAACACATCTGAGTTTCTCTAACCACACATAATTAATTTCATTCGTAAAGATTTTGTCTAGCGTAATTTTCGACACATATTTTTACCCTTCGTTTTTATTTAGGTTCAGCTAACCCTTTGGGGTGACGAAGCAGAAAACTTTGAATCGGGAGCACAGCACGTGATTCTTGTTAAAGGAGCACGTGTTTCTGAATTCAATGGAGGCAAAAGCTTAAGCATGGGAGCCGGCTCTGTCATGAAATTGAATCCAGATGTACCAGAGGGCCATAAGCTACGCGGCTGGTTTGATAACGGCGGAGGTGCTAACATATCAAACAGCGTATCTGCAAGGTAACAATAAAACATTTCTTCAAATTCTCTGTAAGATAAATGCTTGCCCTTACTTTCAAGAACTGGAGGCGGTAACTACAGCGCCGATTGGATATCTTTCCATGAAGCACGTGTTAAGAATTTAGGCGCTGGAGAAAAACCCGATTATTTCCAGTGTAAAGCTGTGGTCAGGATTATTCGTAGCACAAATGCAACATACAAAGCATGTCCGCAGCCAGATTGCAACAAAAAAGTTATCGATGAGAGCAATGGTCATTATCGATGTGAGAAGTGTAATGCAATGTTCCCTGACTTCAAGTACAGAGTATTGATAAATGTAATTTTAAATGAGTTTCTGAAAATGAAGAAAATATAAAACAAGAGTGCCTTACAGATGGAGATTGGCGATTGGACATCTGGTCGTTGGGTGACTTGTTTCAGTGATTTAGCCGAACAATTGCTGGGCAAAAC
This sequence comes from Orthonevra nobilis, assembly GCA_963555765.1. NCBI lineage: Eukaryota > Metazoa > Arthropoda > Insecta > Diptera > Syrphidae > Orthonevra > Orthonevra nobilis. The sequence goes on from OY743225.1 coordinate 76,241,463, forward strand.
GGCTAAGGAAATTGGCGAAGCCCTGGAGAATGATCCTCAGGAAGCGGAACAAATTTTCTCATCTATAAATTTCCACGAGTTCGTATTTAAACTAAGGTCTAAGGTGGAAGTTTATGGGGTAGGTTTTTATTTGTTTGTTACAATAAATATTATAATGAAAATGTTTTTAAATAGGATACGCATCGCAATAAACTAACTGTAGTTGCGGCCAATCCAGTAAACTATAAAGAATACAACAAGTATTTGGTGAACAGTTTAAAAGAACTTACTGGAATTGGAAATTTGTGAATTATTTAAAGAATTCCATTCTTACTTTTTGTATTGTTATTTGTTTATTTTTTTTTATTATACCAGCGAAATGAATTATTAATTTTAAAAACAAGAACTGGTTGATGTTAATTTACCCGCTAGACAGTTTGAGATTCAACCAAACTGGATTTTATCTTTTTCAGTTTTAACCAATGTTGTTGATGGTATTCATGCACTCTTATCTAAAACATGCTCCGTTCATTAGACGAAGGGGGCTCGAGTAAACATTGTAGTGCATTTGCGGAGTTATTCCATTTTCTCGCAAGAAGCACTCCAATTGAACAAAGCTAATTACGAGCAACGCCGACAAAGCTTTTAAAGCCAAAAAACATTCCGGCAACAAGCATGTGGCATCAGATCTCTAGATTTAACATAAAGCAAGAAATTTCGTATTGGCGCTAGCAAAATACTCAAAAGGGCAGACTAAAACGCATATTTATCGATTCACTTTTAAAACAGATTAAAAAGCAGAAAATTGTATATTAATTTTCTCGGATGGATGAAAAACATCACGTCACACTGGTTTCGCAGTGACAACACAAGACGGTACACTTATAACACAACGTTTCCTTCCAGGATATGCCTCAATCGTCACGGCAGAAGCCCACGCTCTTTTGCGAAGCAATAAAGCAAGACAAATTACATAAGATGGAGTTAAAAAATTGGCAAACGTTCAACCATCACTACAAAGCACCCAAAATGATGGTCAATTTTTCGACTGCGCTTGGGTCACACTAGCCGAACACAATAGTGCGTCCTAAAAAAAAATATAAAAAGTCCCAATATGTCAGGCTTGCAGTCTTGTCCTCAATATGGAACATATTATGCAACATCTTAACTCAATACTTCAAAACCAATCTATTGGCGAAATTCTTCGGAACTCAAGAATATTTTAATCTTAATAAGAATATCTAAAGAATATTTATAACTAATTACGTTTTGATTTTCATTTTGATCTGACCAAATAGCTGAAGTTATCGAAGTACCACAGTTTCGGTGCACACGCTTCATCGGAACCACATCCGGATTTCTCGCTGTTTTTGAATCAATTTGTATCGCAAATTTTTATGTACTCTCGTGTGTAACAGGCTTTTATTGCAAGAATCTGAAGTTGCATATGGATTTGTGGCTTTGGAACTTTACAAAAGTGTGTCAACGATTTGTTTCATTCAAAGATTTCAATATAGGGACATCTTAAATACCTCATCATAAACTTTCCATAAAGATGGAGAGTTTTGGAAGCATTTAAAAAAGTCTTCCCAAAGTACGTTTCTTTGAACCTTCGCCATAAATTTGTTTTATTTTATTTCGTTTTGTTTTTTCTGTTTTTTTTAGCTGTACGTTATGCAACACAAAGATCAAATACAAAGTATTTGATTGATTGAATGTAAATGCATCTAGTCCGCAGACACTCGAACCTGGTTCGACGAACTCTTAGCTCCGTACATTTATGATTTTTTGATTTTGGTGCGACCAAATTGAAGGAGTACTCGAACAACGAAATTGGTAATCGAACAAGCCTGCAGATATGGAAGTCAACTCGAACATGGAACGGTACCGAGCTTACTCGTACCATGTTCGAGTGTCTGCGCCCGGCTTTGACCTCGAATACTAAATGACCACTGATGGACACAAGTATTCGTAATGTGCTGTAACTCACAATATAAAAAAGGAAAAACACGTCAAAATAGGTTTTATTTCAAAAACTTTTTTTATTTTATAAAAAAAGGCATAAAGTTATAGAAAATTAAACACAACAAAAGTATTCGGTATTTCAAAATCAACTACGATATTTTTTTTTATTTACTTCTTCAAAAGCCCGAAGAAACAGTCTCGGTAATATTAAAAAAGAAGGTTTATCAAAATATCTATTAATAAACTAGAGTTATGGAACTGTAAGGCGGTAAGAAAGTTGAATAAAAAAGGAAAATATAAATAAAATGAACTTTATAATTCGACCTCTCGTAGCTTTCGGATCATTCCCATTGCTTTCAAACGATCGGAAATGGTTTGCTGAGCGACGCCAAGTGATTTTGCAAGTTCTTCTTGCGTTTGTGACGGATCTTGATCGAGCAATGCCTCCAATTCATGGTCTTTAAACTTTTTCACCTTGCCGGGGCGTTCTTTGTCTACGATGTCGAAATCACCATCTTTGAACCGCTTAAACCACCGCTGACACATTCTAACGTCTATGGTACAGCCCGGGTAAGCTTCGGTAAGCAATTGATGCGCTTCGGTTGCTTTTTTGTTTAAATGAAAGAAGCATATTAAACATTCCCGCAAATGTTGTTTTGATGGCACAAATGTAGACATTTTACAGCTTTACAAAAACTTGCGTATTTTCACTAATGACCAATAACTTAGACTGAAATAATTAGACCATGACATGAAGTTTCCGATGTGACAGCTGTCATGGTCGAAATTCACCTCAGAGTAATAGATATGAAGTTGTCTGCAATAACGACATGTTCAACCGGTAGTCCTATTAACATAGAAAATAGAAGGAAAAACTTAAAATTATTTATTTTTAGGTTTAGGAAAAGAGCTCTCACCGCTAAACTATTTAATAGTTTTTTGTTTTGTTTTGAAATTCATGAACTTTTTTTTAATGTAAATTTTAGATTGTATAGAAAAAGTTTTTTTCTGTTAAGTGTTTTGAAATCTGCAGGTATGGTGTTATATTTCATAATCGATTGGTGTTGAATTGTTGTGGTGACTAGATGAAATGTGAATTACGAGAATTAGCCCTTCTGTGCTGTGCTGTGGTATTGGACATCTCAGTTGAATACAAATTCGGTTGAACTATCTATCTTTGTTGTGAGTGATGTTTACTAGCTTTGGTAATTGTTAATTTGTTGTGAACTTCATGTATGTGCTTCGTTCTTTCTCTTATCGGATGTCAAAAAAGATTTTTTATTTCTTTATTTTAAACAACTTGCAGCTCTGCCATTTCATTTCTATTAACTGTATCCCATAAAAAAAGAGTTCTACGGAATGGTGAGTAAGTACTTTGAAATTTTCCGGAATACTCCAGCAGCCATTGATACAGAGATTTGAGATATCTCTAAATCCAGCCCGAGGTATTTAAGAAGGACATTAGTTCCTTAATATCCTTAGCAGAAATCTCATTAATTGAGTTGAAGAAGGGTCTACCAAGCGCCCGTTGTCTGACTCTAGCAAGAGCCGGACAGTCGCAAAAGAAGTATGTTAGGGTCTCCCTCTCAGCTGTGTTTTTGCAGCTGCGACAATATGAGTTGTGTGGGATACCAAGCTTAATGGCATGATCTCCAGTCGGCCAGTGTCCTGTGCCTGTGATCCTGTGATCTTTTGTTTTTGATTCATTGTATTCCGGCCATATTTTCCTTGATGTTGCACAGTTCGTAAGTCTGACCCATCTTAGATTTGCTACTTCAAGGAAGTATGAGGATATATAAGCCTTAACTGCTTGTAGTGAGATGAAAACCTCACCTGCAAGCGAGCGCTGAAGGGCAGATCCCTTTCTAGCAAGTTAACCGGCCTTCTCATTACCTGGGATGGCACTGTGGCCGGGAATCCATATAAGGGAAATGAGCTGACCTTCTAACGACGCTATTTCAGCTCGGCATTCCTGTTTTAATTTTGAATGTGAAGTAAAGGAGGCAATAGCTTTGATGGCTGATTGACTATCAATGCATATGGCAACCTTCTGGCTTGGCAGGATATTTGGATGTAATTTGATTTGACGACATGCTTCCCGGATTGCAAATAGTTCGGCTTGGAAAACGCTGGAATTGTCGGGCAGTCTTTAGGCTTTACAGATGTTCAGAGATTCTGAGAACACACCCGCACCGACCGTATAGTCCGTTGGTGAAGATACCAAATCTCTCGGTATAAGATCAAGTATAGCGCTATGACCATAGGGTTTTGACGTCCAGCATCCAGACTCTCTGAGCCTAATGGCGCTGTGAGCAGTAGTGTTTTTAATGTGTAGGTCCAAAGGTAGGAGATGCAGCATTACCGTCAGAGCATCCGACGGAGTGGAGTACTAAGGCAAACCAAAATCGTTTTGTTGTTCTTACCGATCGGATGGACGTGTTCTAATCCGGATAAATGCGCGCAAAAGAGTTGAACACAACTAAGTTATAGTCAACGGTCAAGTCACACCCTTTACTTTTCATGTTTTTTAAAATTGATACAAAAATACATGTATTAATAAATGTATTTAAATAACGATACTAAGTGATGCAATTCAACATTAATAAAAAAATATAAAATCATGCCACAAAAGTAAGTACTCAAGAAAAGTTTTAGATAATTTTTACCAAAAAATTTCACAATAACTTTTTTGTGGGGTAGCCTTTGGCTTTCATAATGGGAATCATCCTGGATGACATCGAATTAACTAAATTTCGGGTGATATCTATCATCATTCTTCCTGATTTCCAATTTTCTGCTCCAAATGTTCCCACAGATGCTAGATAGCATTTTTGTCTGGTGACTGGGGCGGTGTCTAGAAGCTGCTTTCGAGCAGGTTGTAGAGCAACCATTCTTTTACTTTATGCTGAGTGTCATTATCCTGTTCATATATGGCCCTTCTAAGCCTAAATTGTTAGCACTCTAATCGAGGTTGCTCTAAAGAATGTTTACGTATATTTATCGATCCATTATTTGGTCAATGTACACTTAATTGCCTATCCCAGAAACCGCCATGCATCCCCATACCATAACAAACCCTCCCCCGGGTTTATCAGTAGCTGTAATTTTTGTCGGATCTAGCTCCTCATTTGGTTTTCTTCAAACTTTACCACGTCCATCCGAGTCATGAATATTGAATTTGCTTGCATCCGTGAAAATGGTAGTATTCCAAAACGCTTGATCGCATTCTAGATGATTTTTTGCAAATTCCAGTGTTTTTTTCAATTGACATTGCAAAAACATATATTTCTTTTTTCAAATAGCTTGACCGTGATTACCAGCGCTGTATTGTACACGGCGAATTGTCTGAGGTTTCGTTCGATATCTCCTTTTGTATTTTGGAGCACTTAGTTTTGTAACGATAAGCCGAGTTTCTTACGCATTAAACTTACGTGGACGTCACTTCGAGCCTTATTTTCTGTTGTCCGAATTATTTTATATTTTTTCTAACTACTAATAAGTCTTATAACGTCTTTCCTATCTTGTGAAAGTTGACGTCCTCGTGGTGCCATTATGAATTATTTTCCTTAAGTAAAAGGAAAATCGCTCATGAATTTTGCAATCGCAGGATAAACACTTACTTAAAAATGTTTCCAATTTAAAAACTCAATCCTGAATTCCAACTTGAGGTGCAAGGTGTCAAATAATATTTCAATTCTATTTATCTGTTTCAATTTGAAATCCAAGGCCGAATAAAATTGGTCTTTTATAAAATTCATTTATTTTGTCATAAGCTTACAGCTATCATAGATCTAAACAAGTCAGTTCTTACACACGAACATTATAAAAAAGGATTATTTTTGTTCAACTAATCATTAAACAAACTTTTTAGGAACTTTTTCTTTTCCGAATCATCAAGGCAATCAGCTACTCCCTTCGCGAGCATATCCAGCAGTTCTTCATTACGAGTATGCTTAAGGCAGATGACAGCATACCGAACAAAGATTTGAAAAGTAAACATGTGCTCTCGTCGCGTCGTTGGCTTAGCCATAACCAGGATTTTTGCCAAATTGTACCAATCTCTCTCCAACAAACAAACCCGGGCTTCTTCGAGTAGTTTAAATGACGTGTTCTGGTAGTTATGCCTTATATGAGGGCTTATTTGATGAATTAAGGCAGAACACCTCCGTTCTGAATATTGATGCCCCCACTCAACTTCGTGCTCGATTTCTTCCAATATTTCAGTAAGTTTTTCTTGCGGCATATAATAGTCTTTATATTTCATGTGTCTTTTATTGCTTGATTGCTTTTTTGTCAATTTTTTTGCTATCGGCACAATTTTCTTTTCATTTGATTCTTCATTTTCCTCTAATTTTTTCGAAGGCATGGTCAAAAATAATTCTTGTAAACAAATGTAAAACCAAACAACCTGCTTATTGACAGCTAGAGATGAGAGAATTGCCGATGAGCAATATACAGATAATGTTTTTAAAACAGTCACTCCACCGTGCTGTCGTCATCCGAGCTGACTTTATTCGATGTTTTCTAAGTGTCTGACCACACGATCATGGGATTGAAAGGGATATCGGGTGAAACAGTGAGCTTTTTAGTGAGTTGGAAAGAGAAGGGTTGATTGCACAGAAAATCCTCAGAAAGTCATCTTCAGAAGATGTTTCTTTCCAAACCATACCTATTTCAGGTTACTCATTTTGCAATTGCCGCGATGAGGGAAAGACCTCTTAGGTTGAACGCAACATGAAACATGAACTTTTCCTGGTGGTTGTACTCATAAGCTATATGTATCAAAATGATGGAACCTTCAGGATTTGATCGATTCTCTTATTTCTTTCCTTCCAAGCAATTTTTCGTCGTAAGCTGGACAAAAAAAATATATATGGTTTTGCGGGTGCAAAAAGCAGTCGCTGCTAAAAACCAATGGTTTGTTTCAGATTTCACTGTTCCCCTATCAGTCAAAATTACTTTCATTCAAGAAACAAACAATAGACACAAGTTAACGAAAATTGGATGAGCTATTCGACAAAAAGTTAAATACAGTTCAAATTAAGTCACAAAAGTAATTATACGCATGGAAAAAAAAGAATGTTTGAATAAATAATCCCTTTTAGTAGCTTGTAGGACATCCATTTAAGAAACAAGCCTTTTAATAACATCTGGGCTTATTTTTCCCATTCGTTTTGGATAATGGAATTAAGCTCGGTTTTGGTATCTATCTCGGGCTTTCGGATTTGACGATCAAGATGATCCCATAAATACTCGATGCCGAAGTCCAATATTAATACCTTGAGCACGTTCATGCTTCGTTTTCGGGTATCTTTATTTGTTCAGTTTTGCGTTGGGTGTGGTTATATCTTGGCATTGAAAATCAACAGCAAAATGCCTATCTCCGTCAAAATGCTCAATGACCAGCTTGAAGTAGTTTGCGGAAAGTCTCCACAGTTTATTGGATTCAATGCCAAAGCGAATTCATGACGTCTTAAAAAAAATGAGGTGTCACAATCCAAATGTTCATGTCGCTGTGCCTGCTGCAAATAGTTCTATGTGCAGTTTTTATTTGGTACCAAGGTAATATGGTTTGCCACCAAATATTGCAAGACTCATTGGTTCCCTGCTTTTTTGTTTTTCATTGACAAAGTACGAAGAACTGAAAAAAGATGTGGATTTTTATCTTGTTGCGATTTCTAAGCACGCTACTGTGTCCAAAAAGCGATCCCATAAAAATCTTTTAAATCGAAAAAAATAACAAACTCGGATAGCTTTATATATGTTCTTCGCTACAGGCACATTATCAGCAAAACTAAAAGCCGGCATATGTCCTTATATATATTGAAGAACAAGTAGAAAACCCTCTCGTGCGACAGTAAGAATGACAGATTTATGTAATGAATTTTATTTAATATACAATATTTTGCAAATATTATGGTAAATGCCTTGAACCTTAATAACATTAAAACTGGTGAATTAACGACGGAAGCGTCTGCTGAAGGTGTAAAATTATATACATCCATGGACATGGACCTCCTTCTGTGTGTTATCTATTATATTGTTTAAATTCATTTTTCATATTTAGCTCATTTCAATTTTCACAGTACATATTCCTTTGAATACAACGCTTTTTGATAATTTTTTTCTCGAACCTGAAATTATTTTTCCTAAATTTTAATATTGAAGTCACTTGCACGACGAACTCTGGATATTGCAACATAGATGTGGTTCTGGCTATTAAATACTGACCTTTTCAAATATTTGCACTTGTGACTTATTGATTTTCATAGCTAGTGTTAATTTAATTCATTAATAATATTTATGCCCCAACTTTTCCGGTAGAAAAAATTGTGGATAAACAATTGGATCTAAATCCGGGTCAAGAACATTTATCCTTTTAGTTTTTCTTTGATTTGGGTTATTTGGATCAGATCAGCAGCGAACCAATTCATCATCAGCATTTTGTAAAACCACCGATTTTTCGTAATATCTTGGTTAATTATAGCGTCTTAAATCAGAATTTCTATCTTGTCAAATAGCCATAGTAATATTCAGTGCTTCTATTCGATGCATTTGTGTATCTCTTATGCTATCCTTTCCATCGCAACTTCTATTTTCATTCAAACTCATTCTTTGATCTGCAACAACTGCAAAAATTCTTTATTCACCGATGTTGAGATAAAGAGTTCCAGTACGATGATAAACGTTTTCGTGAGTTTTGAAACAGGAGGTCCCATATATAGGTGGTGGCGCTATATTTGCACCCAAAGCAGCGAAAGCCAACGAGCTGTTAAAAGACCTGACATATTTTATTAAATGTCGAGTATTTGAACGATGATGGGATTTGAGTCTAAGTTTTCAGTCGGGCCCGCTGTTTTTTTTTTTTTGTCCACACTTATCCACATCACATCATCACATCAAAATATTTAGCTACAGATTTCCCATCTGCGCATTTAAACATACCTAAGAGGGAAACACTTACGTGAGAACTCACATTCAAAAAGTACACTTCATCGTTTTCAATAAGAAACTCAATTAATTACTTCTGATGGTAAATTGTTCTATTGATACTGACAACGAAACATTGGAAAATGTTATAAGAAAATTTTACCCAGTAAATCTGAAGTTGCTACGATTAGATTGTATAACAAAATGACAAATATTTGGATATTTTGGCTTGCACATATGTTTTTTTATGCATGAAGAGTCAAACAATGAAATTGAAAAATTTATTTTTATCAAAATTTAAATAAATTGTAATCCGTGACATTCGATTTGTAGTTATTTCATAAAAGTCAACGCATCCAATCATTACTTTACACAAATGGGACACAAAACGTGCAGAAAAAGACGATCTTATTACCCCGATAAGTAATGTTTCCAGTGCCCGAACGATCCTTTGTTTTCATCCTTGTCACTACCATCCGTCGCATTCGAAGAAAATCCCATGTGCCTTCATACGATCGAATTTTATATTCCGTTGGCAAAAATCAATCAAAATTATCATTCTCCGAAGGTCTTAAGTGTTTTGTTGTCGCTCCTCTTTTTCGGGGTTTATACGATCCCGCCATAATGTATATTTTGTTTCTACCACAAATTTCATTGTATATTTAAGTACGTATGTATGTGTATTCATGCTTACGACAACAAAAAAAGGAGCATTGCGTATAAAAAAGGAAGAAAACAAAAACAAACCATCCCAGCCATATTCGAACCTTTGTATAACCTGCAAACTGCGAAAGACGTGATCCACGCACCAATTTTCAATTTCAATTTCAGTGCTTTTTAATTTAATTAGAATATTTTGTACTCAGACTCTGGAGTTCTATATAAATGGAGACAAGCCCTAAGACATCGTCTCTCAAAAACCCGTATCTTTTCCATTTAGCTTGTTCCCACGTTAAACCAAACGGGACAGCCATAGGCAAGGACAGGCCGAATAAGGCCCGTGTAGCAGATCACCTTTACCTTGTCATCGAATTGATTACTGTGAAACAGCCTCTTTGTCAAGGCAAAGGCTGCTTTGGCTCTGGTCAGAGCAGCATCTATATGTCAAAATAAAGATATTGATCTAGCTAGATCCCAAGGTATCTGACAACACTTCCATTCGCTAATGGCTGTCCGTTTTGTCCTACAATAGAGAACATTCGCCACTTCTTTCTAGTATTTCTAGAAGCCCCAGACAACGGAGTCCTAAACAGAATGGTCTCGCACTTTTGAAAATTGATTTTCGACTTCCAATCATCTCAGTATTCCTGAACCATTTTGAAGTCACGCTGCAAAAGACTTACAATGATCTCGATCTTCGGACTTGACCTGTACGCGATCAAGTCATCTGCGTACGCTATGGATTGGCGGAGAGATCCTACAAGATCACTTGTGAAGATTGTAAATAAAATCGGCGAATTAACTACACCCTGTTGTAGACCGTTGTTAATTTCAAAAGTCCCAACAGACGTCACACTGCCATTTTTCACAATAAACTGTCTGCTGGTGAGCATATCTAAGAGAACGTTCAGCAGCGGTTTGTTTATGCCGAACTGGTCAAGGTTGAAAAAGAGCTCCTGCAACCATACAGTGTCAAAGGCCTTCTCCAAGTCAATCAACAAGGCAACCGTTCAAGGCCAGTTTAGACGCGGCATGTATGCAATCATGCCCCGCTCTGAAACCGAATTGGTTATCCGGAATAATATTTGGGAAGGAAGGATGTTGGGAAGGAGACTTATCGACCGGAGATTTGCCGGATTGGATGTGTCTGTATTCCGTTTAGGAATTGGTTGCACCACCGCTGTTTTCCAATGAGCTGGATAATGTACATTATTCAGCAAATTGTTAAACAGGGTAGTGTAAATGTTTACCGCTTCTAGAGGAAGGTGTTTAAGAACAATGTTTGGTATTTCGTCGATTCCCACAGATTTCTTACTTCTCAGTAAAACCAGTGTTCTCCGATCGCCAGTGCTCAATGTCATGGTCCACGCACCAACCCCTTAGACCAAGGATGTCTTTTTCCTTTGGCATTCGGTATAGATGTTACATACTGACTTACATAGCGCTTTATTTTATAGGATTTTGCAAAATCGAATCGATAGTAAAGCTCCAATAATCATCTCGCATATAAGGACATGTTTCGATTACAATTAATCAAATAAATCAAATTAAACAAATGTGCATGTCATATTTGGGTATATTATATATTTGTATCTCTCTGACTAGTTTTACAATATAAAAATATACAATAAAAAATACGTTTACTTGCGGTTACACGCCACGGTTATTTGATTTTGCCTCGTTTTATATTTCTATATGAGATTCGTTCTGTCGCTGTGGTGTTTTGATTTATTTATAAAATACAATCGCTTCAAAAAACAAAAACATTATTGATCAAAATGTATTCATATCTAAAAAAAAAAACAATATTGCATATTTTCAACACATAAAAATAAGAAAACACAAGTGTCTTCTGAATATAAAGGAGGAATACTGAGATTCAAATTGGGGATACACAAATTGATGATTATAAATACGCTTAAATAATAATATTATTAATACATATGTGTGTATAAAATAGAATATGAATTCCTTAATTAACTTAAAAAGTAGGTACAATAAACAAATCTACAATAAGCACGATTTTAACACAACCTTCGGTAAGTTCTTGGTGACCAATTTGTTACCAGGAGTGTTTTATTTAATTCCATAGGCATATTCGAAGTAGGTCGATTCAATTAAATTACGTTTTAAATAATTTTTTGGCACAAAGAACGTAAAACTAACTTAGGACTTTTTTTTTATTTATTCAACTTTGGTGCAGAACAGAATTGCTAATTTATTATAATTAATTTTATTCTAAATTATATAAAAATAAAGAGTTGTTTTTGTAATAAATCGTTTGAATCTTTAATTTTTTATTCAATTTGGTTTGACTTGATAGCACTGCTTTCCCGAATATAAAAAAAATCGTATATAAAAAGGACGCCTGATATTGTTTTTTTTAATGCTTTTTTAATAACGATGCAAATTATTAGAAAGAAAATTTGAAAAAAATATTTGCTTACGTTTATCTTACAGAAATATCCTACACGAATGTTAACACCATAGACAGACTTATAATAAGAAATGCTTTAGAATATATAATAGAATACGTAAGTTATGATTAACAGGAGTTTAGGAAACTTTACTTAGGACAGTTTAAGTCCTGGCTTGACTGGTATAAATCTCTTCATGTTGAAAAGATTGAAAAAATTGTAACCTCCTCGCTTGAAATGAATATCCGAACTATATAAATAATTACTATTTGCAAAGGAATATGCGATTTTACTTAATTCGAAAAAGAGAACATTAGAAAAAAGCATAACTTTATCTCACAAATAACTTTAGGTGATTGAGTTACGTGCAAATCCGAGTTACATGTTTAGTAGAAATGAGCTCATAATGCGTCAGGACTGAACACATTTTTTGAGTTCTTTGGTGTTATATATCCATCGTTGGTGCCGTTTTCTTGGCAGTGCTGTGAGCACGAAGAAGGAACACGGTCGTCGCATTCAGGAGTGCTGACGTTAAGGGATTTTGGTGGAATCGGTGGCGGTAATGGTAGATCTAATTCAAATGAATTAGGAACATGTTCGTTGTTTATATTTAATCCAACTTCGGCATCCTGATGGTTTGTGCCCTCGAGTGAATTCAAATTGTTCAATTGATTGAGTTCGTTTGAGCTGGTCGATATACCAGAATCACGGAAATCATTTGGAGGATAGCAGATGTTCATGTGTCCCTCAGCGTTCATATGTTGGTTGAAGTCTGCTTCGGGTTCGTCAAAACTAATATCAACAACTGAATACTTTTGTCCCTGGCGTCGTGAAGTTGAATTAGTGTTAAAAGATTGATCTGCAAAGTCATTGAATAATGGAGGATTTGATGCTCTTTTGTCTGGTGTTATACCACGAGGTGGTAAAGGCGGTGCATTAGGAGATGAACCACCACGATCTCGTGGTAATGTCTTTGGCGGTACTTCCGGGCTATCTATATTTCCAACAAATCCCGCTGACTTTGGCCTGTTAGGTATCGGGGGTGCCGGACTCTTTGAATCGGATTGGGAAAGTTCAATGATGTTAAGGTTTTCTTTGCTGAGTGTCTGATACGAATTAACAATATGTCCGAGTGAGAGGTTCTCCACAGGTCGCAATGTGTCAGCGGGTCTGGTATAAATTTCATCATGCTCATATATACCGTATGAATTTCCACCTAAGCTAAGTGTGCGCTTTTGTGTCTCTGTTGGCAAAGGTGGCAGCGGCGTATTAACTATGCTCTCGGAATGTTGTCGTTTCAAACGACCCATTCCTGAAAGACTTTGCCTAAGTTGTGAAAAACGTTCAAGTAAACGATTGTGCAATGGTTGTACGCCTGGTGGAGCAAGCTGTCCGTGCAACTCCAAAGCAGTTTCCAAAACTTGGATTTGTTCCAGAATTAGGCACTTCAATTTTTGTACATTTGCCTGTTGACCAATACCCTGTGCTGACTTGAGAAAGTTCTCTGTAAAAAATGCTTCTTGGTATTTGCTAATACCACCCATAACGTTCGCATCGATGATGCCCTGCAGTCGCATTGAGAATGGATTAATATTTCTTTTTGGATCGCTTCTGTACTGCACGATCAAGTCCCAAAGTTCCTTTCCCACATTGTTCATTGTCTCGCATGCAAATTCTACGGGAGTGATTTCCTGAACAGATTTCGAAACAACCTCGAACCAACGTAAAATACCAGGCAGGGGACTTTCTATATCAAGCGTTGTTCTTTCAATCCATAAGCTTTTAAATTCGTTGTCCTTGTCTATGGGACCTTTGTAGATAGGTCTGTCGTATATAAAGCGCGTTACATCGTTCACCTGGTAAGAAAAAATGCAAATCATGACTTGTCATTAGTTTGCCTAATGTGACTCATACATGTTTTATTGGCTTATATATTTTTGTTAAAATAAGAAACTTATATTCTAAGCTAAAATTTTAAAAAGGAAAGGATTGAAATTCAATGGGTCTTGCTTCACAATTTTAAGGAATTTTTAGGGTTCCATTCCCAAAGGGTCAAAAGCCAGCATTAACTTCCACTGGGGCACATGAGTCCCAACAGTATCGTATTTGTTAAGTTGAAATTCAATTGTTTCTCCTAACCAGCGAATGAAATTCGAAAAGAAAGAACCAGAGGGTTATTGCCAAAGATGGCATTCGAAACTTGTTGGAAAGCTTCGACTCAGAGAGCGGCAGTGACTTCGATAATGATAGAGTTGTTGATCCGAATTACTTCGAGAAGACCGATAGCTCATCTGAAAACGATTTTGATTTGATAGAGAAGAGCTCATTTTGCCAGAAGGGAGATCTGTTGGGATCTATTTCTCAATAAAGTTAACCTTGCGCAAACAACGGAGTTTGGTTTAGTTACAGGCAAGACATCAAAGTAATCGTACTGATCAGGAATTGCCACACTTACATCGTCGCATCCGTACAAAGAACAAGTAAAAGAGGTAATAGAGTTATGGAAGTTCCGTGTCCTGACGCCCTTGCATTTTACAACTAATTTATGGGTGGAGTGGATTTTTCAGATCAATTTTCATATTTTTATAATCCTGACCGGAGATCTGGAAAATAATTTAAGAGAGTTTTTTAAAAGCATATCAAATTCTTGGATTCATTTTCAAAAAACAAGGCTTATGCTTATGCTTATGCCGTTAATTTGTGTTTCGCGTTGTATTGACGGCTCAGGTTCTCGTATACGGAAAAGAGTGAACAAAAGTTGAAAGTCGAAGCAAAAGTAGACGCCCCTCTAAGCGATGAAAAATGTTGTCAGAAGTTGGAAAATATCTTCCGAAGTTGTGCAAATAAGAAAATCAAGAAAGATACCAAAACATATTCAAGTTATGTTTTGCCGAGTATCATTCGAAGTTACTTATACACATATTCATGTATATGATATGAGTACAAATTCATAATCATTTTAATCAATAAACAAAGTTTCGATTATAAAACGATTACCATTCGAAACACTTATATTTCGATTTTTTTTTTATTATGACACTAGTGGGACACAGGGAATTTCTCCGTCCTTAGAATGGTTGGTCCATAACCAACCAATGCACATAAATGAATAATTCGTATCTGTAAAAAAAACGCATTGAAATGGTTAAGGCACTTTTCCAATCCCTTCTTTAAAGAAATTTCTTGAATACTTTGACTACTTTTAAGAAGGCTCCAGAATAACATGATACACTTGTCTTTAATTATTTGCTTTCAAGAAAATAGCTTTCTTTTGCTTCACTTACTCCTCCGTATTCATGGGCGATACTTTGAGAAATATTAAAAAAAAAGATAAGGTGTTACATACTTTTTGGAGGCGCGCAACCCTTCGTGTAAGATTCAACTCTCACTTGACACTCGTTACAAATAACGGGGAGAAAATCTTCGGTTTACTGTTGAATTTGGACCACACCGAAGACTTCATATGACAGTAATAATCTCGAAAGACTACATAGGTTCGTTGGAAAAAGGAGACAGACTTAAGGCTGCGGGAATTTATATTGAGAGAGAGAGATCAATCGCAGCAGCGCGGGGCAGTCGATATTCATAGTAAGAAGCTAGTGAATTTAAAGAATATCAGCAGTGTCACAACGTTGCTCAAGGGACTAGAGCGGAAGATTGTATCTGTCCGCCTAAAACGAAACGAATTCATCTTGCGCTGGTCGGCCCCGACTTGGGAAGCATATTCGAGAGAGGAGGAGGAGGGGAGGTTCGTTGCAGATGAAGTAGGCTCTGGAAGGTTGTGGAAAACGCATGCGTGTATATGTGATGGCATGGCAAATGCTGATATTAAGATCGAGGATTTTTTTCTTCGCACCATATGGAGAACGTGGTCAGATTTTCTTGCAGGAGGCATATCTCAGCGAGGGATGATATTTTCGTTAATATCTTCATATCAGAGGCATATACACATATATAGGCGTCTTGGATAATAAGATCGACATCATTTATTGTCAAGATGAAATCCATTGTGCCAACATCATTACCTTGAACGACTCCTGAGGAAGCTATAAATGGATTGGGCTTGGATGATCGGAAAAGGACGATATATTGATAACGAAAATGCTTGCTTGCTTATATTTGAGGAGTTGTATCGTAAGTGATGCTCCTCGAGGAATGTACTAGAGATAAGCAATATCTCTAGGTCTATCGTTCGAAACATCAGTTTTGGTACCTTTTTTTGTAGATGGGGATAATGTATGAGCTTTCTAGAGCTGTGAAAAAAAACCGTGGGGTTACGGGTTGGACCAGCAATCTACATTTTCGGATGCTGCCTTACGATAATTAAAGCTGTTAATTTGCTCTGCGAGCATTGGTTTCAGTACATTCTCTTATGAGAAGACGAGGGAAAAAGATAGGTGACAACGACCCAATATAGACAGGAGATGTGTGCTCTGGGACAGAATCCAGTTGTCGTCAATATTAGCATCAATTCATTGAGGTAGGTTGTGAGTCATTCTTGCTGGAATGAGACTATTACATTCGTTTTGGGGTTTCCATCGATACAGGAATCCGGTTGGTCATGCAGAAAATTTTATAAACCGCGAATTTAACGCACGCGTCTCTTAATTTTTCACCCATAAATCCAGAAATTTTGCAAAAATAGAACGAACGATTTTCGAGGCAATCATGATAGGAAGGTCTTGTAGAATTCTCGTAAGAAACCACTGAAGGAAACGATAAATTCACAGTCCCTGTAGGCACGCATACGAACGCCCATAGCTTGCATTTTATCATAGGAAAAATTATCAATTTGAATATAAATTATTCATATAGAAAGGAATATGTTCACAACAATTTTTTTTTTCTGATAACATAATATTAAGTTTTATCTAAACTCACCTCATAAAAACGAGCTATTTTCTCCGGCACCGGAACCATGGCAGTCTTTAAGGCTTGTGCATTACCTACAGAACGAATATTGCTTATTTGAATGTACTGTTCGGGCGCCGATAAAATAGATGCATCCGGAGGACTATTATTCGTTAGAATTTGAGCTTGTGGAAATTCAGTTTGTAATCGTTGTGTAAATGCTCCTATTCGTTCATATTCCAGGCCACGATACACGAATTGTTTGTTCTAAACAAAAAAAGAATGAATTAAATGCATACATATGTATTTGATAATAAGTAGGGCCTTCCTTACTCGCACAAAAAGTGGAAATCCCATCCCATAGAAACCGACTCGAAAATATTCAGGTTCTGGCCTCAGTTGCGTTAAAATGTTTTGAAAGAATTTCGCTTCCAGATTAAGTACCTCGCTTAATTTATTGTAATCAAACCGGCGAGTTTCATACAAATGCGCAAGTTCCTTGCACAGAGGGATTCCTTTTTCCCAACATTTACCTTTATCGAAATACTTTAAGATCTAGAAAGGACAAAAAAAAACATACATAACTTATTTATAATTGTAATAAACTGTAGTATTATACCTCATGATAGAGTTTTTCTTTTCGCTGCCACTCTGGTTGACCGGTATTGTCGTTGGGTGCGAACGATAATGATTCTCTGTCCCAAGCCAGCATCGAGGCATATAGTTTCAGGGTGAAACCAGCTTCAGTATAATTTTCAGCTTGCAGGTGCAGGTCATGTAGTTTATAAATATACCTTAATTTATTTTCACAATTATTCTTTGTCATAATTAATCATTATTGATCAAATGATTGTTACCTGAGATACATTTCCTTGCGATTTATTTCATTGTTATAAAAGTTAAGAAGATTTACTGTGCACGACATGCGTTTATCGCGGTTCTCTTCACCTTGCATTACACTGCGGTAGTCCAAAAGTCGCTCAAGTAGCCTTGTTACCGATTTGATGAAAGCGATTCCCGAATCTTTCCAGTTTGGATTTTCATTTTGCACTTTCTCCAGCAAACTAGAAAAATTGAATCAATTAGACTATGCTTAACTTTTACTGATTTTTTGTTCAAATGCAAGCAATTTTCTTTTTAATTTTTTTTATGTTTATATTGAAAAAATGGTATTTGAATTGACAAAAAAAAAGAATAAGGTCGGGAGACTCGCATTCAATGGGAATGATAAGAAAATTGTTTTTTTTCGGTCGGTTTTTAAACTGGCAACACTATTGCTACAGATTGTTTATTTGCAAGTTCGTTTGTGATAAATACGGTTTGCCATTTTACGATGAATAGATTAACGCCAGAAAAATGTGTGCGAATTGTGCAAACTTATTTTGAAAATCGTGGTTCGCTTCGTCCATAATCGTCCATCTGAGCGAGTTATACGAATCACGATGAATCATTTTTGCACCACGTTCACTCTAGTGGATAATACACATCCACAAAGACGATCAACAGTGGGAACAGAAGAATTAATCGCCGTTGTGGAGTGTAGTGTTGAGGATAATCTGAATGAATCGATTCGCCATCGGCACAGCAATTGGAGCTATGCCCGTCAACTTTGTGGAAGATTTTATGGAACGATCTTAGCTTAGAACGTCCAGCTTATGCAAGAGTTGAAACCATGTGACCATTATACGCGCCGTAGACGTAGGTGAATGGGCCGGAAATATGATTCAGCTACATCCTCATTTTCAACGCAAAATTTTGTGCACTGGTGAGGTCCATTTTTGGTAGGACGGATATATAAATAAGCGAAATTGCAGAATGAGAAAAAATTGCAGTGGAGAAAACCCACGAACCTTTATCGAGACATCCTTGCGCCATTTACCTGCTCAAGCTTTTAGATTACTCTCTTTAGGGGTATGCGAAGTCACTGGTCTAAGCCGATAAACCACAGACCTTGAACGATTTGGAAGTCAACATTCGCCGCATTATTGGTGATAAACGGGCCCAATTGCTCGATAGAATTGTCGAAAATTGTACTTTATGATTGCGCTTCATTCGAGCTAGCCGTGGCGCGCATATTCTCGAAATCATTTTAGAACAGTTTTGGCATAAAATTATCTATTAAAGCTGATATCGTAGACATTTACATTAGATTCAAGTGTTTTATTTAATTTGTATACCTCTTAAAAAACATTCTTTAGAAGTTTTGGTCGATCAAACCCGTTCAATACTCTAATGCATCCAGTTTTTCATTTGCAACCCATGTTTCGGGTGCTTTTTGCAGATTTATTCGAACCTGCTCCAAAGATTGTACTGGTAGGGGATCAATTGCCATCATGAAGTCGCGGTTTTACACAAAGAGATCATTTGACCTGCCAATAGCTCATGTAAAAAGAGAGACTGCATACGTCGAAGTCAATCGGTTTTATCTTGTGCAGAAAGGGTTAAAAATAACGATATCTACATTTAATTCGGCTTGATATCGGATATGTCTACGAACCGAAGTCAGTTTCATATGTAAGATCATCATGATGAAGCTGAAAGCCTGCGAAAGGTTGTGTAACGGCCTGCACCTGGGCCGGGTGACAATGAAGCACCAGCGGCATCTTCTTGCCACGGGTGTTTAGGAAGATACTCGAGACAACGAAGACCCACAAAAACAACGCCACCAGCAACATGGCCGATCAAGAACACATAAAAAACATAGGTACCTTAATGCAATGGCGATATTGCAAGAAGACCTATTTCGTGCTGACGTTTACGAAAGACCAGCAGCATTTTACAAGATAGTCAACTCAAGCCAAGTCAACGCAGATGAGGCCGCATATACAACTGAACATCACACCAGCATCACTCGGATGTGGACAACCAGAGGTAGTAATAACATAAGAAAAAAAGCGACTGTATTTAACTGGGTCCCTTTATGTTGTGCCAGTACACTCTTAAATTATGTAAACCATTCCATCTATTCCACAAAAAGGGAATGAATTTCACGCTTTTCGATGTCAAAACAGCGTCAATTCATCAGACGGGGGGAATCTGGCTTATAGAACAACTTGTCCACTTTATTTGTGAAAAGTGACGACGTGGCGTGACTGAAGCACCATCACCCTCTTTCTCAGTCAAAGCAGTGAAAAAACTCGATGCATAGTTGCCATCACATGACAAGTATAAAAGAAATTTTGCTTTGTCGAACAGCCGCTTACTATTTTGGTGAAATCGTTATCGATCTTCATTTAAGAGTTTCTTAGTTATTGAACAAAAAAAAACATTTTAAGGATCTTTCTTCCAATTAAAAAAAAAAACAAACGATACTCATCAGGAATCTCCCTTGCATTTACATGCGCAAAACATAAAGGACTTTCGAAGAAAATGGCTAGTTGCATATGCATAGTCTTCCCTTCCCTTCTTAAAAACCTTGAGTAATTAAAGAAACATGAATGGATTTCCAACAATACAGTTAAAGCAATACACAGATTGAAATTTATTTTCGGTAGCAATACTTCTAAACCCTTACTGATATTTCGTGTATACAGATGAATACAAAACTGTTGACAACACATCATTGTTAGTGGCTAACAAACACGGCTTCTTTTTCTGTACAGGTCTATTACAAGTTCATTCATTTTAACAGACGAACCAACTATACAACAAATTCGACCTGCTTCGTACCATCAAACTCATCATCATCACTTCACTTCTACCAATACAAGCAGTTCCTAAACAATTTTCCCAAATACCAAAAGATCAAAATCGATGTCAACAATTTGCTTCATAAAAGTCAAGACTAAGATTAATTAAAGTTTTCTTTTATAAGTAAACCCATCTTAGAATAGTGTAAAACTATATAACTTAATTGTTATCAGCCAAGTATGGGTGGATGAAGCCATGAAGCCCAATGGTTGGAATATCACTTCCTTTTGTGCCATTTTCAAGAAAGGCGTAAGAACAATCGGGGGATATCCCTGCTTAATGTCACACATAAGCTCGCATCCAACGTAATTTGTGAACGACTAAAGCCTTTCTGCAACACACAAATTGGCACGTAGCAGTGTGGCTTCCGGCTCGGCAGATCGACAATTGACCAAACATTCACACTAAGGCAAATCCTGGAATAAACCAACAGTTCCTCAGAACTATTCCAAACATTCGACGGATTTCGACAAGGAGATGCGATATCATGTGACTTCTTCAACCTCATGCTGGAACGCGTTGGAACGGGTTCAACGCTTCTAACTCGGAAGATGAAATGCATGCTCTGCAAAACATTGATCCTTTATTCTGAAGTCGAGTGCTAGACGATAAGCAGGAAAGCAGAGCAGATTTTGAGCACTTTCGAGAGAAAAATTCGTCATCCAACATTTGGTCCCGTATGCGAGAAAGTTGAATGGAGGAGAAGAAATAACCGCGAACTCTATGAGCCGTATCAACATGTAGATGTAGTTCAAAAAGCCAAAATACATCGACTACACTGGTTCGGCCACATCGAGCGAATTGACAATAATGCTACGAGAAAAAACAATCTTCGAATCACAGCCCGCAGGTTCGAGACGACAAGGAAGACCGAACCTCCGTTTTAATGACCAAGGGATAGCGGATGCCAGAGCGTTTGGTCTGGGTAACTGAAAGCAGCGTGCCCGGGATCGACAAGAGTGGAAGCCTGCCGTGTCTCAGGCAGCGACTCTTCACGGGTCGGAAGCCTGTTAAGTAAGTAAGTAAGTCATTATAATATAGTCCTTAGTTTGTCTGACCATGAGAGAGAAGTTTTAAAGAGAATCTTTTTAGAATAATTAAAAATACTAAGTTCGAAATACAATAAGTTTCATAACGAAGGGAGTAATATCACACAATCGGATGGAAAGAAGTCCTCGTATATACAAATAGATTTGTAAGGCCTTATTTATTCCGAAAAGCACAAAAGTAGGAGCAAATAAGGATGAGAATGAAGGGATGTATTTTTAACAATAAGTTAATAGTGTCGTTTTTATGGCAAAGTTTTAAATAAAAAGTGCAAATATGCAAACCATGCGCGAGTGATGAACTTATTTACTGTGCTTATGATAAGTAGCTATAAAGGTGATCACAAGTGGCTGCGAACAAGCACTTGTTTGCGAAAGTCATTATTAAATAAGCTTAAAAATGCTAAGGACGATCATGCAAACAAAAGTAAACGAAAAACAAAGCAGAAAAAGTTAGATATTGACTTACACCAAGCTCAGATGTTCCCTTTTTACGTATGAACAATGGAAAAGCGTGAATATGAGTAAATTTCACACGTGTACATGTTATGATGATCATAAAGTTTATATACAATTATTAGTTGAACTTAAGCTATAATATTTAAAAATACTTACATAGTACTAAACAGCTCCCGATACTCATCATCACCTTTGTTTTCGCTTATTAAAAGATCAAGCTTATCAATAAGTTCACTTTCGACAAGTCTAAATGAACCACGTGCGCTCTATTGAAAAAAAAAAAACAATTACTGAATAATAATTTCCACAGAATTTTATTTTTTTGTACCTGTTCGCATTGCATCATGTCATAAAATACTGAAAGGGTAGCCTTGCGAAGTGCAGGTTCTGGTACAAGTGTGACTTCTAGAAACGGTCCCACCATTGATGGAATGAAATGTAATTTCTGCTCCCCCAATTGCGACCACATACTGAGAATTTGGAATCCCATGAGAACCCGCATATCACCATGCGAGTGAAGAATTTTTCTTCTTTTAGGCTCTCGGTACTGCTCGAGTTGTAACGAAGGTTGTGTTAAAAAGGCCACTGCCAGACTAAAATATGACCACCATAGCTGTGAATCAAAGGAGTTGGGCCCCAAAAAGCGATATACTAATGGTTTTGCAAATTCTTCTAGAGCCCGTCGAAGGACATCGTTTGCTGCGAGTTTCATTACCAACCAGTCGGTGGGAAATACTAGCCAGTCCTGCGTTAGCAACTCTTCGAAAACAAGCAAACTCTTATTGAGAAACTCTTTAAGATCTCTAGGGTCCTTATTTGCGCTCAGTTCATCCCAATACCGCTTGTAATGTGTTTCATCTAAGAGTTGTAAGAGCCCTAAGAGACAGGCTACTAACTGCGAAAGCACTGTGTTTGATCCATCCATCATGATTATAATTGTTTTCATAAGGATACCCAAGATATTCTTGCACAGGGAATCCAGATCGTGCTGCAACGTGTTGGTTACTTTTTCCCTCTGCTCTCGTTGTAAGTCGTAAAGATGGGTCAATATTTCCGAAATTATTTCAGAACACAATTTCAGTTCATCCCGACGGCCGAGGTGCATGCGAAGGTGCTTACATGCTACCGACAGCACTACAGTTCGAGAATCTTTAAATATAATCATATTAAAAAAATCCAAAACTAGATTATAAAAATATTCTTACCATCCTCATGAAATAATTCCCCAGAAACAAGATTTTTCACCGCGTGTAATTTGGCTTGGATCAGTCTAATTGGCGCGTCTCTTGGAATAGCATCTAACATGTTTCGAGCAAGCATGCCAAGCTCTGGTGCGGGGAGTGTATCTTTTAGCTGCTCTAAGACCACACCCGTCGAATGCAAGAGCGCTTCTTGAGTTGGAATGATTACATCATAAGATGGAACAGCCAGCATGCCATTCAGGGCAGTAAACAACGAATGCAGATCTCTTCTAAAAGAGTCCTCGTATTGTCCTCCAGTTGCACGGGCAAACAGCTTTCGCGATTGTATAAGAAGCTTAAAGATATATTCCAGAGAACCAAAACATTTTTGAAATGGATCGGGGTGCTCAGCTTTCGTCATAAATACGGCCATATGCTCCACTGATGTTATTAAACCTTTGTAGACCAAGGCTGCGGCAAAGTGATCCTCTATGTACGCATTCATAACCGGCTTAAAGTGTTGAAACTTATTACTCTGTAAGAGGCTGAATATGCTTACAAGAACGTGGAAAACAAGACCAGAATACTGTGTGCTATTTCCTTCCTCATTCGAAAACATAGCAAACAGTGCGTCGAGAACGTCTTGCAGAAATTTGACTAGCTCCTCATCGTTCAATCGCAACACTCCAGTTAGTGAATCCTGTATGGTTTCTGGGTGAGCGCGCCATTGTAGAAGTGACAGTAAATCACTATTTTGAGTTAGCTTCGTGGAACATAAAAGTGAGTTGCAAATAAACACTTCTTTGGAACTGCGATGAAATAAAGAACTTGATTCTTGTTCTGCTTGAGGGTCTTTCGGTTTACATGGTAATTTCAAATAACTAGAAGTCGCAAGCTTACTCGCGTCTTCACATTTATAAACATACAATTCGTGTTGACCGTCTGTTAAAGTTGCTCCACTAGGATCCATCAAACGGGCGAAACTAAACCCGAATATCTTTGGCTCTGATTTCTCTCGCGTGGAACAATGTCGAAATTCGAATCGTACGTGAGCGGCAGAAAATTTATCGATGGGAACGCTCAGTCTGATCATTTCATTCCAACATGGCGCATTCTGATGATAGAGAATCATTGATTTATAGGAATTTTGAGACTCCATACCCGAGGCGCCCCACATTGAGTCCGCTAGCACGTTTCCCTCCACATCGAGCACCAAAACAGTAACCATGATATTTTTGGCTGTATTTTTTCCGCCACGTTCAAATTCGCCTCGTTCCAGAGCAATGAACATGTCATTTCGAACGTCCCCAGGCATTATTACATCTGGGAAGCCCATCTTTCTGGTAATGGTTGTACCTTGGAAAAGGAGAGGTTGCTCCTGACGAGCTTGTCCCAATCCACCATGCAAAAGTTTCAATGATACAACGATTCCGTGCGAATTTTGATTCGCGGTTGTAACCGGGCAGAATTTTCCGCTTGATTTTTTAATTATGAGTTCATGCAGCTGATGAAAGTCCTTTTCCTCACATTGGTAAATCTGCAAAGATGTTAGTAAAATATCATGACTCCTTCACTGCGATATTTGTTTTTTTTTATACCTTAAAATTGTACTCCTTTTCTTCGGACTCGACACTGTTGTCAAATTGACAAATGTCGCCTAAGGATAATACCCCTACACCGAAGGGTCTGCGGAATGAAGGCCCATTGAGGTTATTATTGCTTTTTTCGATCTTCTTAACTGATTCGGAAGGATTAATTTTCCCCACCCTCATAACAACTGCCACCAGGTAAAGTTCCTCGCCAAGATCAGCGGCACCTTTACATTAGTAAATCAAATTAAGCTGAGTTCAAAAAATTTAGATTGAAATTGGATTTGTACCTAAATCTGTGAACACTGTGCAATTACTGTGGAGTTTCTCAACATAATTTGAAAAGCCATCTTTTGAGATTTTAACTAAAAATCTCTCGGATAATGCTTTCATCTTGGAAGGACTGCCATCATATAAGTAAAAGTAAATTTCAGCTTCATCGCCGCCAATACGATGTCCAAAGTCACGCATACAAAAATATAAATGGTGGGTAAGAATTTTCCTTGTAGTTTTCCTTCGCAGCGTACCAAGACTCTGTAAGGTTGCACACAAAAAAAGTTTAGATTTTTTGTTTTTACCTTGTAATTATTTTGCTTTCTTACGGATGAAGCTTTAGCGTTGTCAGCGCTTCTTACGTGAACTTGATACAAGCGAACAATTCCGATTTTGTTTGGATCTACTGCTAGTGGTCCAACACGAGGTACAAGATCTAATCCCAGTTTTCTAAAATGAGAAAATCATTAAAGTGATAAAATGAATAAAATTATTATTTGTGTTTTGAAAACCAATCCCCCGAAAGTTATATATGAAGAATAAGCTTAAGAAAGTTTCAATTTAAAATTGGATTGTGTTCGGCTGCAGTACGTGGGTTCCCGGCTTCGAATCCGGAAAATGTTTTTTGATATTTTTCAGCGCTTAGCAATAAACCAAAAGATGGTTTTTTTTCAGAAGAAAATTTGTGGCCTGAGGGCAGACATTGATTTTCATTTATTTTTCATCCTATAGTAACGAAAGAGTTAATTATATCCTTAATTTTCGGTTGGTTCTTTGGTTCCGATGACTTCGTGCTCACAAAATGCAAATTCCTCACCTCGACCACTTTTGCTTTATGATTTAAGCTTTTGTAGTCGTGATAATGTTTTTAATGTCGTTGCGTAAAACAAAGAGGACTTTCTAGGAAAAACGCGTTCATTAGCCGGCTTGCTAGACTTTCATATCCACCCAAGCCTTTTTAAGCTGTACCATCTCAATGCTTCGACTTCAGCTGTAAACACTCTTTAAGAGACAAGCAGCCAGGTTTGTGAAAAATAACTCCTCACGTACTTTGCTTATGTTTTGAGGGAGTAAAGGAGTTCATTTACTCCGGAACTAATATATCCTCCACAAACGACACCCAGTGGAGATCCAACGGAGACTTAACCTAGGCAACCGTTGCAGCTTCGGCTTGTCGAAACAACTAGGAAAGAAACTCCTTACAGGAAGAACAGAAATACTGCTCTACAAAACACTTATTTTGCCAGTCCTGCCTTAAGAGCAATGCTGGACGAAAAGCAAAGCAGCTGAACAAATATTGGGATCCTTCGAAAGAAAAATCCTTTGTTGGATATTTTGTCCTAACTGCGAGGAACTGTACAAATATGTGGATATAGACCGGAAGGCAAAAATCCCTCGACAACACTGGGGTCTCATCGGGAACTTGTACAATAACACTCCAGCCAAGAAAGTCTTCGGATCCAAGTCACCAGGCTCATGAAGAACGAGAAGACCGAACCTCAGATGCAAGGATGTAGCAATAGTGGACGCTGGAGAGCTTGGTCTAACTGACTGGATGAAGCTTGCTCAGGACAGTCAAGGCTGGAAGACATTCTTTTTTTTAAATTGTGCAAGTGGTCAGGGGATTTGGAGTACCCTTAAAGTGATTGTTTACACAGTACGAGTAGAAGGAAAAGTGAAAGGGATAGAAAGAAGGTATCAATGCACGTTGGTTTTAAATTTTTGCAGGTTGAAGTGCGGGGAAAAATAGAGCGAGCAAACGCATTCCACATGCTCAGAGAATCTCTTAATTTCATAGTACGTCAGAAAGTAAGTTGAACTGGTTTGCATTCGATGAAGTGTAACAATAATCAAGAAACATTTCTACGATGTTCTAGCGAGTGTATTGAATTTGCTATGTCATTAGTTTTATCGCCCGCTTTTGTATTCTATCTAGTAGATGCAAGGTGGTTTTGGGAGCCTTGCCCAGATCTGAGTGTTGTACTCCATTTAAGGTCTTATCTCTGGCTCTGATACTTTGTGGATCGTTGGTCGAATTAGTATGAAAGCAAGTTAGTAATTTAGTGAGTACGTAATTGCTTATCAGGCAAAGATCCTTGGAGTATCTGAGCCTTACAGTCTCGGGCACGCTGCTTTCAGCTGTAAGACAAAGCTTCGCTTTCGCTTGCTCATTGCGTCTTGAGCCGGAAATTCGGTCTTTGAGTTTTTCGTGAAATTTGTGGCTAAGATATGAATTCTTTCTTAGTTGGAGCATTGTTGTCCAGTCAATAAGGAGAAAATATAACCTTCTATATGAGTGTTTCTTAAAAGCCACTTCAGAATTTGTAATAGCGCTTAACTTTTGCAACTACTGTTAACTAAGGCATATCTGACCATTATAACGCCATAAATATAGGTTTTGCAGAATTGATCGGCTGCATCGGAAGTCATTCATATGAAAATTTGAAACCCAAGGAATAATTCCCAAGATAAATAAATAACTGATGAAAACGCAGAATAAAGCTCAACAAAATTTTTTCATAACAATAGCCTTAAGTCGGCTTTGTAGCTAAATATGTGAGCAATGATGTGAACAGCCCCCGAATGCAGACCTTTTTACAATTAATGATATAACGATAAACAAAAGACCTGAAAGGTGCACCACATCAACGAGGTAGTATTCAAATTAGACATCGAGGAACCTATCCAATCGAACAACAATTGGTGGCCTTTTAAGATCATGGACATTTATATTAAAAAAGGTCGCTACTCAAAGTACTTCCGACTTGGAATAATCTCACGACTGACTTGAATTCTTACCACCACAAAAATTTTAGTTGGATTCACAGAAATGGTATAAAAGCATTGCATACGGGAATGATTTAGGTGTATGAACAAAGGTTTCTTTTCACCCGAAAAAAACGCGACCCCCGATCTGTACCCTAATCAAGCTCGGAAGCATGACTTTCAATACATCGATTGAAAAAACGTGCCTAGAAACTTCTTGGGAAAACGAATATGGAAGAGAAGTTGAAAAAAGGACTGAACACTTCTTAAGCTTATAAAATAATCTTCGGACCTTGATGATATTTAATTTTGATATATTTTTACACTGTTCGAGCAGGAGACATAAACTAGAGGTGAGACGTGTGTTGTTCACGTTGTTGCTTGTAAAAGAAACCCTAAACTTTACGGTATGACCTTAATGGTGGTAGGCTCAATGGTGATCCGAAGATGTGGGGCTGTTGAGAGTGTATTATTAAAAGTAACCCTGTAGTAACAGGGAAGGCACTGATTGCGTCAACTTGGCGATGCTCAGTGTTGTAACTGTTTACTAAACATCAATTGTGCTTATTTTGTTTCCTTGTGGAAGCCATTGGACACTGGTTGGTTTCAATCTAAACTTGGCTTGGAAAACTTATAAGCGCCAGAGTTGAATAAGAGCATGCGCCGGATTTCAGCATGGATGGGCGCAGACTCACTCCATATGGGTGGTATATGGAGCCGATTGCTGGACGATAAGCAGAAAGGCAGAGCAGATTTTGATCATTTTCGAGAGAAAAATTCCTCGTCCAACATTTGGTCCCGTATGCAAGGAAGGCGAATGGGGGAGAAGATATAACCGCGAACACTATGAGCTGTATCAGGATGTGGATGTAGTTCAAAAAGTAAAAATTTCGAGCGAAAGGACAATAATACTCCAGCAAAGACGATCTTCGAATAACAGCAGGAAGCAGCTTGCCCGAGATCGACAAGATTGGAAGGCTGCCGTGATTCAAACAAAGACTCTTCACGGGTCGGAGCCCGTTAAGTAAGTAAGTTAGTTAGCTATTTCGTTGGAGTATTGTTAGTAGTAATAGCAGTACAGCGACAAACAACTGACATTCCTAAGATGTTCCAACGAGTTTAATAATTTCACTACAAGGGCGTTACCAACAAATTTTATCACACGTTATTGAACAGTATAAGTGTAAGGTGGAATTTGACGCATCTGTCTAGACATGTGCGAGGTAATCTAACAAAGGCCTTGTTAATTGAAGAGGCACAATATTTCTTAGAGCATATAGTGGCGATCTTAGCAATATAGAAAATGTATGCAAAGTATTGACAGCTTTACGGTTTCAGTAACGAAAGTGCCATTCATGGAAATGACTGGATGCTAATATTTAGCTGTCCTCATTTGAAGATACCGTCAATATCAGAAATCAATAAGTTAAAAATGCATTGCCGTCCATGTCCGAAGAGTCCGAAGTACCGCCATCTTCGATGGATTACTTATATTGGATTAGATATTGCGAACAAAAGCTCATTAACAAAAATTAAACAGACTTGTATTGAACTGAAAGGAAGTTTCTATTCCAACGCAGAGCGTCTCATCGAATCCATATGACTTGGCTGGACGTGTGCTTAATAATTTCGTTTCCACTATTTTTTATCGGTTTCTACAGAGTGTCATTACATAAACGAAATCACCTTTCAAACATGCTCTATTCATTGAGCAGCGCCCCAAAACTGATTGTTCGTTCAATGATCAATCCAACCCTGGCTGTGGAGGCTGCACATATTGTATAAATTATCAGATAACTAAATAAATACATGTTAAAAACTCAAATAGATACATTCTAAGTTTGGGTTCAAAATTCAAACAACGTTTTTATCGTCATGTGCTTATGTATACATTTTATGATCCTCTGTTATCCACATCTAGGTATGTTAAATAAGTCCAAAAAATTTAGGTAGATAAATCAGTTCTTTGGAACTCTCTTATGTGAACAAAGCAATCTAACAACACCTTTTTTTCTTCTTTGTTTGTGATGGGCTCTTGAGGATTGAGCACCTTGTCCCTTGTTATAGATGAAAGAGAGAGAGAGAGGGAGACGTCACGGCCTCTGTCACAGGTATATCTTTATTGACTCATCTTCAGAGAGAAACTTGTTTTCTACCTGTGTTACGCGAATGCAATTTTTTTTTTGTATCTCCGTCCATAGAGTGGCTTCGTGAGAGACTTGAGTCTTGAGTGAAACCATTAATGACGTTCAAGATGCTAACTTACCAGGTGTATATGAATTTTTTTGTTGGCTTTGGCAAATGTACATAAATAAGTTAGTTTGAGGAGAACAAGATCTATAAAATGTATTTATTGGTCTTTCCCCGATCATTTTACAACGTCTTTATGAATATTCGAAACTGTTTGTGATCGTGTGCAGATTCATATCTTTGAGTTCACTATTTTATATTTGAAGAATACCTCTCAAGATGGTTCAGTGGAATTTATTTTTATTACTTTGACCACACCTACACTTATCTGGTACTGGAGTTTACATAATGTGAGTGTTGGCACAAGATTTTTTATGTCCTTATTTAATGGACTAACGTACGACAATGATGATCTTACGCGGAAAAAGATATGTGCCTATGTAGATGCTAAGCAGGAGAACAGAGGTTGAATGTATTTACCTTAACGAAGATCATGTTTTGGGTTCTTCAACAAATTATTTTTTTCTTTTTGCAGGGTTACCAAAATTTGTCAGAAAGTTATCTTAAATATCAAACAAATGAGGTTTTTAATGTTTTCATATGTTTTTTAAAAAAAAAAATTCTTTGGATGAGTGCCCATTTGATGGTAGACATTTTTCTTGTAAATAAATATAAGAGAGAGGTGATAATTGCAACTGTGCGTTTCTTAATGATTCCCTTCAAAGTCGGAAACACCTGATACCACTTACTTTGAACAGTTAGTTCGTGGTTAATCAGAACGCTATAAGAGTTCGAACGTATCCGGTAACATCTTCTGTATGTGCCATAGTCCATGAAGGCGACAATCCTATGGGAAAGACAGAACATGTCAGCGAGGCTTCTGAAGAGATCGTTCTGTACCTGTGGCCAATAATTGTAGTTAGGAAACTCTGGACAGTTCGTCATTGCCTTTACGTATTTTTATTGTGTGTGACTCAGTAGATTCTAACTTAACTATCCTCCAGAATGGTAAAGTTAAATCTAATCGATAAACCTCCGCTTGCTTCTGTATTACTTTGTTCTGAACCATACCGACTTGAATCTGGCCAGTAAGGCGACAAATGCTTGATTCCAAGACTTGTGCCTTCAGTTACCACAATGAAAATATTCTGGAAGTGTGATATCAGATGATCCATGAGGCCAATTCCTCGTTTCAAATACCTGAAATAAACTGATCATTGAAACGACTTCTCAATAAGTCCATTGTTTAAGGCGCTGATTGGCTTGCAGCGCCGTCTTGTTGCAACCAGATATCTCCTAAGTCATGGGCTTGAATTCCGAGTAGCAATCATGGCGCCACAGCGGCTATCCCGAAAGTCAAAGCTTACCGTACACTTTTCTGGACGTGATTGTTCCTCTTCGGGTTGTACATTAGACCAAATACGGTAATTTTAAATATTAAGCCAAAAATCACATTACTGAACAAATTAATGCGATAATACAGCTTATTTTCATTGAGCAGTTGAAGAACCCATTTAATGAACAGAGAAAAAAGGTTGGCGGCGTCTTTTGTCGCAAAAATTGAATTTCGTATGGTTCTGAATCAAGATCCTGACATGAATTGTGTGAGGTTTTTTATAATCAATTACGGCCATTATGTTCCCTTCAAAACGAGTTGAAAGTGGTCCACTCCAATGGTTATCCAACTATGAAGAAGTCATTTTTTGATGGTATAAGCAAAAGTGCATGCGGTGAGTTGATTATTCCGGCCGTAAGTTGCTTCATTTACAAAAAGTTTTGTGGTCAACAAAACTGAGTCAAACTGCTATGACTCACGCGCGGTCTGTAAAAAAAACCTCACTATTGTTGAAAGTAGCT
Source organism: Orthonevra nobilis (assembly GCA_963555765.1). Taxonomy (NCBI): domain Eukaryota; kingdom Metazoa; phylum Arthropoda; class Insecta; order Diptera; family Syrphidae; genus Orthonevra; species Orthonevra nobilis. The sequence continues at coordinate 76,273,316 of OY743225.1, forward strand.
AACAATGAATCACTCTGTGTTGCCTCAAATGTTAACCTTTGGAGGTGATTATTTTTCATATGCAACTTTTTAAAAAGCAGCAGAAAAAACTTAGTCTGCTTAGATCAGGTCAGTATCTGCATATCTTCGAACAGGTATTTTCCAACAAAGCTTGCTTTATAGCAAAATATTCGATGCCATGACAGAGGTGCTTTCCTACTTTGAAAATATGGGTTTTCAAGAAACATTTTTAGGCTAAACTTTATAAATATAGATTCTCAGTTCAAACACATAAGAAAGCGCACTGAACAAGCAAACTTCCTTTGCAAGATTCCGACTGAATTCTCTCTAATATAAAAGAGATGTATTGGTTTCTTTTTAAAAACTTTGACATTTGACAGAGAGCGTTATCGGTGACATTCATTTCGAGTTCATCGCTCTGGTTACCCTAAAACCTTAGGAGAGCCATTAAGGCACGTCCAGCGGACAAAAAATATCACATTCTCTAACGCCAAACAAAGAAAACATGCATAAAGATACAAAAGCAACGATACATATCCAAGAGATTGCATTTTTTGTGCCTTCTTTGGTATGTGCTAAACTGCATAACATGAAACCTCACCGACGACACGAACACATAGGAGGACAAGCATTTAGCATTGCAACAAGGAGAGAATACAAAAAATAAAAACACTCAATTTTTATATTTCTTTTATTCCCCTATTCGCATACTCTAAATACATAGCTTAAACATGCAGTTGATCAGGGTAACCGTTGGTAATTTTGGAACCAAAAACATTTTCCTTCTGGAAAAGATAAATCGCATACAAATTTTGACCTGCATTTTGATATATTTTTAAAATTATTTCAATACTTCGTGTCTTCTTTATGGAACGAGATCTAACTATGGTAGGATTAGCAAAGGGGACATTTTTTATTATTTTCCTTGTGTAAAGCGAGCATTATCTCACATAATAAAAAGCCTATCTATTAACAGCTCCGATTCCGCCGTCATTTTTTTCTTAGCTTGTCGATTATGTAAATATACTTATGAAACGAATTACATTTAAGCTGATTTAAGAAATATGTTGATATTTCTTCGGGTATTTTGCGGATGTCACAGAATCTTTTGTGGCATTCTTTGCTCAAAATTGTTCATAAATTGGAAATGATTAAGAACAATTTTTTAATGGATATAAATCTACTAGATTCTATTATTAGTGTTGCAGCCCATAATAGGAAAATTGGAATATATGAGGACCTGCAAATCCTCAAATGTTGTTCTTATCATTTGGATATGTGATTAATACCTACATCTTTGTACTAAATACTTTCAACACTGCAGAACCATATACTTATCTCACGGATTCAATTATGTTTTTTATGCAAATGATATAACGTACGAGAAAATATTGTATATGAAGAGGATAGGAAAGTAAGTGACAGATAGAAGTGATATATGTACTTATAAAGTGTACTTATAATGCAGAACCAAGATATTTAGTCTATCAAAGTTGAGTTGACTTAACATAAACTTGAATGTTATGTCAACATTGGTTGAAAAATCAAAATTTTGGTGTCCGTCATCAAAGTGATTTGTGTTCAAAACCAATAATATTAATAAGGATTCGTGATTTGATAATCTGACGTACAATTATGGTTGAATTAATGACTCATAATACCAAGAACCCTCCTTGTTGAAACAAATACTGGCTCTCATAATAAATCTCCTTCTCTCTCTCTCTCTCTCTGTGTGAACTACAAATTGTCTCTGATGATATCAACATACTTGTTCGAATACAAATATTTTATCATTGACGCGACCTACACGAATCTTTACATTTACATTTATTAAAAACTTTGTATCTATTACATTAGACTGTAGCAATCTCTATCATAGTAAAGGTGAAATAAGAATACATTATTATTAAAAATGAAGTTAAAAAATAAGAGTGTGATCAGTACTTAAATTCGCCCTGAAAATAATCAGGTAAAAGTCTGACCTTTCAATTTTTCGATTAGTTTCAGGGTCACGTGTAAATAATAAGCATGTAAAATTTGAAAAAGTCTGTCGGTAACCCTGCAGTAGATCTATCTCAACCCTCACTCATTTGAAAAGCAATGTAAGCAACGACCGACAGTAGCATAAACCGCAGACTCAACAACAGTGGGCATCGAGATCATATACAGTCTTCGGAGTCATTTCAGCCGGTAGCTTAGTCTCTGCGGGCTTAACATCACTCAGTCGGGATAATATTCACCAGTGATACATTCGTCACCTTCACGGCCGAATGAATTCCCAGCTATCCGGATTCAAATAATCATAATACAATAGCTAATGTAAGACTTGTATATTTACATTAAAACAATTTCGAAGTTTAGACAACCTAAACATATTTTGAAAAAAGTTTTTCTAGAATCGTTTTTTTTTTTTGTTTTTTATTCGAGAACTGAGTCACGTTTTTTTCCAGTGACTCTTACCATACTCAAACCGGAGTTTATACAAAATCAAAAAAAAAAAGAAAACACAACAAGCGCATACCCAGCTTGAAACCAGTTTTGTCTTTTGAATTACCAACCACTAACCTCAAAAAACTGGGTACGTGGTACTTGTAAGAGGCGTTGTGATTTCCGATACAGATACATTTCGGTTTTTAATAAATTCTAGATTGTGAACAAAAAAAAATTATCCAATTACAAGGAGCAGCTCAAAAGTGCAGTGATCTGAGCGTCAATTACATCAAATGTTTATATTACTAAATTTTATTTGCTTGGTGTAAAAAAATTAAGTAAGTGTAATGCCGGAGAGAACGAGATTACGCGCTATATACTCGTAGGGTTGTGTCAGTGACTTATATATCCTCCCTTGTATACATCAGAGTGGTATACCCCGGTGTTATAATTGAAATCGCCAACTGAGTTGCTCTCAGCTTAGGTTTGGTTTGAGTTTTACAGATAAAAAAAACAAAAACTAAACAAAAGGCAATTCAAAAAAATAGTGCGTTTTTGTGTTTCGAGCCGAATACTAAAAGTAAACTTATTTCTAATTTTATGTAATTATTCGAAAAAGAAAAGTATATATAATTGCGGTTTCTTATTTTAGGCAGCAATTTAATAATTCACTGATTGAATGATATATTAGAAATAATTCTAAATAAGGCTGCTTTAAAATAAACTAAAAGTGAGAATTTTAAAATTACTAGTGATGTAAAATTGATTGTGTTACATGAAGAAGTTAAAAACGGTCATTGAAAAGACACCGAGACTGTGCAGTTTAAATTCGACTTACTTTACGTAAGAAAAATGTTTGTGGCAACCTTGATATGACTGACACTTGAACACCGGCAGATCTGGCTCTTAAACGTGTGAGAGTCTTGTTCGCCAAAAACACCCCTCATAAATGTGGTACTAGAACCAAGTTTAGAGTAATTTTTTGTTTCGAAAATTATTTCACAGAATACATAGTTGTTGCTTCCGTACGACGACGATGGTTTCCCTCACGTACGACAGTAAATTATAGGCCCAAGGGCACTTTCTTGTAGAACTCCGTCAGGAATATCGTAAAAGGAGGAGAGATATTTACCGAACTTAACATGAAGGAATGTATTTTTTTTTTGACAAGATTCGAACCTGCCGCGGGAAGCGTCAAGAAATGCGCTGTAACATATGTTTTGTCTTTGCTATGACCATCCGTTGAGAGGCCATCGGGAAATAAGTCAGCCAAATATTTCCTCGACTTTCGTGGACAAAAGAAATCTAAGAGAACCGGGGGTATCGCTAATTCTGAGATTGCATACCGGGTTAACTCGAAATCGCATACCGGTCCCATAGACATTTTTAACTTTAAAGCAACTACGCTTTGAGCCCGAGATGATAGATTAAATATGCCTTGAGTTAAAATCTTTGCCGAAGACATACTTTCAACTAAGTGATTTATAAATATATAGACTGTGGGTTTCCTATCTATTAAGATAGTGCGATAAACTGGTAGCCGTAAGTTGCCTGGTTCAGATCCAGGGAAGATAAACCGGCTAAGTGCGAGTTGGACGAAGAGTCGAAGAGTTTTCTCGCTTTTGGTTGGATGTGGTTTCCCTTTAATATGCGACACACTACATATTTTTCTAATTTTAAATTTCATAAACAGAGCAGCCTCCTTTTTGGCGTTAAATTGAGTCGTTATGTTTAAAATAAAAAATGTTGTGATGAAAATTCAAATGAACGGTTTCCCTCTACTTGTACTATAAGGCATTGACTCTTTTTTATTTTAACTTGTTTCCTCGAGGCGTTCCTGAGAAAAAGGATGGGGCCGGCATACATAACAAATTTATCCTTCAATTGTTCCGTTTGTCCTTAAAAAACAGATCTGTCGCGAGAATTATATAGCTAATATATTTTAAGGTTAAACCCCTTAGTTGTGAAAAGTAGAACGAGAACACACGATTGGTGAAGGTTGGTCTTGGCTCGGAAAAGAGCTGTCGCACGAACAGTTTGTATAAGTAAATATTAACATCGATTCAACAATTTGGAGTCAGATACTCGGCCAGTTTATAGGATCGGAGAACACAGATGTTTAACGAAGATTTAGTTCTATAAAAAATACATCACTTTCTCGAACTTGGGAGTTTACGTTTTTTTTTTAATACTTTTAGCATTCAAATATGTTTTACGCAACACCTTTTCTTTATTATTGATCAAATCAATCCATGTAAGTTTAATGATTATCCTTAAACTGATGCAATTTAATTCCTACAAAATTGTAATGGAATTTAATTCAAAAATAAATTTAAAGTTAAAATGGAACCTAAACTATTACATTTGGTATCCGAAATCGTCCTTCGAGACAGGCTTAACAAAATATGATTTGTTTTTTTTTTTAGTTATAACAATAATAATACTAAGGTTCCTCAACGAAAGCTCCATGTAGCGCATCAAACACCATAAAAAAAAAACTGGTGGTGCAACAGATCTCGGAGGCCATCGCCTAATTCTACCATTTGTGTTTGTGTCTTACATTTTATGGCGTGGGTTGGAGCTTCGGTTAATTGCCGATTCCGAACGGTCACAGAAGCATTTTCTCATCGAAGGGATTGTCAATCATTCGCGAGAGATGCGGTCTTGAAAAAATGGCAGATGTTCAGATGATCCACGTTCACCCGCATTAAATACAAGTCGAAATATTAAAGATAATTTGGTACTTGTATATTTACTTTACAAAATTGAGTACTCAAAACCACTAATACCAGGAGAGATTTTAGAAAAAAAAATGACTAATGGCTCGCGAAGCTTAAGATAATAATGGTAATTCTAGTTATAATTAAATTGCTGCAATAAGTAGATTGTCTGTCCGGACACATTTTCTAACAAAGCCCTATTTTACAAATTTAAAACCTTGTTGCAGAAAAAACGTATGACAAGTCCTATTTAATTGTTTTTTTTTTTTAACATGTAAAAGGAACACATTAAAGAATCAAGCGACTTTGCCAAAAAACCTATTGAATTTCATAAAAATTATGGAAACCCTTAACAAGTGCACTCCATTTCTATGATATTCATTTTCGTGTGCATAAAAGCTTTCATATGTTCCCGTGACGCAGTGGTCAATGTTTTAACTCGCGCCAATGAATTTAGCTGCTTTTGATATCTTTTATTTTTAAGACTGATATCGTCATCTGCAGATTAATAAATTATTATTATTATTATTGTTACTTGAAATAGCTGGATATCATATTCAAATATAGTATGCCAATAGTTGTTTTGCTGGATTTCGTATTACACAATTTCACGAAACTGGTACCTGACTAAATTTAGCAACTTAAAATTAAAGGAGAATATTCCTTAATCTGATACATGTTTAAAACAGTCGCATACAGCGACTGGTGACGTAAACAGACAGACAACAGACTTTGTCAACTTATCATATAAACAGGTGAACGGATCCACTGGATTCAAAGTGACATTACCGGTATTTTCAAAATTAAAATCTTAAAACATTTTGATTTTATAAACGAATAAGAGTATATTCAGATTTATATTCTAATTGATTTTGCTTGAATCAATTGCAAAAGGTTAACAAATTATCTTATAGTTGTTCTTGTGTTTTTTTTTATAGAGAGCCCGAGAAGAATAAACTCACAAAAACAACATCATGGCGGTGCTAGGAATGGTATCTGCCGTTTCCGGCTTTGTTAAAATAAGATATCTTTTAGATAGAGCAATCATAGACAATATGGTATTTCGATGTCATTATAGAATTACAACAGCGATCTTATTTGTTTGTTGCATTATAGTAACAGCAAATAACCTTATCGGTAAGTCAAAGAAAATAATATATCTTTTTAAAATCTATTTGCGTCGTACCGTAAATTGCTTAGTTATAAGAGAGAACAAGAAAATGTTTCGACATTTCACTAATTTTAAATAATCGTGAGTAAGTAATTAACACATATTCAAAAATTCTTCTTGTTGAAGGTTCACATATAATTTAAAGACATTGGTGATAAATTTTAAATGTAAATGCGAAGGTGTTAATGATGCTTTTATCACTTTTCTGATGTAGGTATCAAAGGAGTGGATGTAAACTTTTTTGGTATATAATTTGAATTCTTATCAATATTGTTTTTTAAAACTCGGCCTAGCCAAAAACACTGTTGATTAATAACCTTCTTTTTGGCCGTTACTGCTTAATTGGTATTCAATACTTATTTATTGCGGTTAAATAAAGGGTTTTCCAATAAGGGCTTGACAACTCTTTTTTTTTTAATAAAATAAATCGATTAAATGGTGTACTGTGTGGCTTGTGGCACCATCCTGTTGAAACTACATGTCGTCCAAGTTCATATTTTCCAATTCGGGCCATAAAGAAACTCTAATCATGGCGCGATAACGCTGGTAATTCGCAGTAACATCACGATCGTTATCGTCGACGAAAAAATAAAGTCCCCGGCATTCAAACCAGACAGTTATTTTTTGTGGATGAGTAGTGATTCACGAAGCAAATGTGGATTTTCACCCGACTAATAACGCATTTATTCCTTATTGACGCACCCATTAAGCTTAAAATGAGCTTCGTGACTGAAGATGATTTTGCAATGAAACTCATCATCTTGGCTCATCTTCCCAATCGAAGAACGAACGTCGGTTCAAATGGTCCATCGGCTTCAATTCTTGGGTCAGCTTGATATTGTATGGATGTAAACCAAGACCCTTACGCAAAATACACAATAATGTCGTCTGAGCGATGCCCAATTCTTGAGAACGCCGTGGAATTCACTGATTTGGATCGTTTGCTACGGACACCTGAACGGCAGCGATATTTTCGACACTTCGACCAACCCGTTGTCTCACTGACACGGTAACATCTCACAGCGAATATGTAAACTTTAATTTTTGCACTTAACTTTATATTGCTTGTCTACTAGGGCGAGAATTACGAGCAAAATGTGGTGTTAACGCTGTTTAAGTTTCGGCCAGACTCCGAATTTCGGTAGAAAATTTTTATAATTCGCAGACATTGCTCGTTCGTGTACTTTACCATGATGAAAATGTTGAGTTTACTGAATAAAATGACAATGACAGTTCGTTGATTGGTGAAAGGGTGCGTTCACAAACTATATTCAAAGTTGTCAAGTCCCCATTTAAAAACCCGATACAGAAAACATCTTGCTTGAGACTTAAACAGGACAATGTTGTGCTCACTTTAAGTAACCATTTCGATTTTGCAGAAAAGACTTGCTTATTTCGGCATCGTAAACCTTTTCATCGCTCTTGTTTCAACGATTTTGTTTGGTTTAGAGTAAGCGCTGTATCATAGAATTTTGGAATACAACTTGTTTTTTTATTTGGCGTTAAAAAATTGGATTTTTTCATTGCTTTTCTCTAGAATAGTTTCTAAAAATCTATACATCCAAGCACTTGGTTTTCGTTATATGTAAAAAAACAGATGTTAGACACTTCAATGACCACAATAAAGACTTGCTCGTGCACTATTACTTGTTCCAGTAATTATCTTATCGTTTTATAAAAGACCAACAAACAATAGGCATGTGTTTTGCATTAATTGCTTGTTTGCGGTTTCATTCGTCTTAGTTGTTGTTTCTTTTTTTTATATTTTATATATTATTTTAGTAAAGTAATCTTACAATTTTCGTAAGTCTCCATAGTATTATTTCTGATTCTACTTCTACTTCATTTATTTTTTCTACGTTGAAGATACTATTACTCTAGTTAACTTGACACGTGTTTTGAAAAGAATCTTGACTTTAAATAGAATATATAATTTGATTTGTGTACTGTCTAACCAACGAAACATAATTGGATTCTTTTGCATTTTTTTCTGACCTCCCTCGTTGGAAATAAAGAAGCTACATCTCAAGCAAATGGTTATGATATGGTCCTATATGTAATGATTATGTTTTAGATTTCCAGATCGTCTGAATTTGAAACGAAGTCAATGAACCATTACAGCTTTTAGAACTTTACACATAACATACATATGAAGGATTTGGAAATGGAATATACAAACTTGCATATATGCAGATTTTCTTTCTCAGATTGATTTTCATGCAATAGAGCTACTCATCTGCGGGTATTTAAATATATCTCTAATTGACGCCCCAATTCACAAAATTGATTCTGTTACAATTTGGACCTTTGTTACAAAATCTAGTGTGGTGCTCCTTTTTAGGTTCCAAGTCCTTTATAAAAGGTTGAGTAGCTACCACAAACATTGGATACGAATACAATGAAAATCCATTCGAATAAGCATAACAAGCTGATAATATAATCCCTGCCGTTGCCAACCACTAAACCAATTGCAACTCGGCGAGTTATGATCGAGAAAAAATCTCTGACTTAGGAAATATAAATTGGTAAGGCAGTAAGAACTCCGCGACATTCTTATAACTTTCTTTTCCTTTTAAATAAGTTACCCTAGTCTATAGGTGTCATTAGGACATCAACGATGTTAAGAGCACAATTCAGAAATTGACTTTTAAATTTTGAGTTAATTTATGGAATTTGAAAATATTTTAAATAGTTAAACCCAAATGAGAGAAAAGTCTAGTTCTAATATTCTGGTGATCATGAGAGTTTTTTTGTTTCTCTGTTCATTGTTGATGTGAAAGTTTCTTGCTCACTTCAAAACTTCTCCATTACACTCATTAGGTAAAACAATCATTAAACAATAAAAAATGCTTGAATAATCTTAATATTAGAACAGTTCTTTTTGAAGGGTCACCCAACCCAAATATTGAATTTTAGTTTAGTTTGCTTCAGATAAACAGTTAACACTATTTAATTTTAAAATAAATATGGAAAGGAGTATGTTTTTAAGATATTTGTCATTTCTTTTTTAACTGTATGATAAAAAATTAATCATAAATATTCAAACAAGAAATAACTTTATAAATAATATATTTTGAAAATATATAAATACCGTTTCTACTTATAAGTTAAGGCTTTTATATATTTATTTCTGTGGCTTAGAGACGGTTGAGCTTATCCATTAAGAACGAAACATTATAAGAGTAAATATCTTGTCCTTACTCCAGTGGTAACAAGCCTCTGCTTGGTAACAGATTTGATCTTTTTTCTTTTGAATACGAACGTTATTCGTTGAAAACTTGACAATGTATCAAAATGAAAACTCTTGATTGCATTTAATTTGTAGCTCGATCCGTTTTTTTATAACTAATATTAGATTCAACTCGTTAAACACAATAAACTGCATTATTTTCCTTCATAAAATAAATTATTCAATGTCGCATAGCGACTTTTTAAAAAAGTATCCTTTTTTTAGTGTGCAACCTTCGTTTCATTCATGAAATCTAAACTCAGCACGGATTAGTTAATTGCATTTAACTTTTGAATATCTTACAAGAAGATGCTAAACAAATATGGGACTCTTAAATTATGTTCCTTTCATCATGCGTTACCATAACGATATTATACGCAACTAATACTACACTAAGACAAACAATAATTATTATTTAAATTTAAAATGAAAATGTTAAATACTAAACATAACAATCGGAATTTATCGAGTGAACGAGAGTACTTCTACAGTGCTGCTTCCTTTGGTTTTGCTCACCGAATCGTAAATCACACAGAAATACGTTCGCAGTACTGAATCGCATGAGAATAAGAAAAAGAAATTAACGTCTTTTTTCGACATAATGCCCTAATGGTTTAAACTCCCTCGGATTAATATGCGTTAAATAAACACAGCTTAAACAAAAAATAAATTTTATCATAGCTTTAAAAGTTCGGACCAGTCATGAAACCTGAGCCAAAGGTTCAGGCAGGCAACGATCTTTTAGGACGCAAGTGCATCTTATGACAGACCTTATTCTTAATGGCTGAAGTGGAAATTCGATACAAAACAGAAGAATTATCCTATACGGAACGTTGATCAACGATGTAAATTTAGATTCCGTTTAAAACAAACCATCTGTGTGTGCTACACAAATTTTCATCAACGCATGCTGCAACTGCTTAATTGACCTAATCCAAAGGCTTACATTGAACTTAGCTCAATTTACATAATCATGCTTAAGTGATATGTGTGCATGAACGATGTATAACTAACTAACCGTTGTTCTAGTAAAGCCATATCTAGAATGATTTGTCAAGCACTAGAATGTAGATCTTTCAAATAATAACTCATTTCCGCTGCTTATGTGTTCAAGTTCATTAAACTTACAAAATTTTACCAGGCTTCCTGATCGTTCTGATTAATAGATTAAGATTTTTGTTTTCGCAGCGATATCATGTTCACATTCAAATTAATGATTGTATTATAAGAGTAGTGGAAGTTCTTTAAGAGTCAGAGAATAATGATTATCTGTATCTAAAGTACCTTCCGAAGGCCGTTTCTTTTTAAAATAATAAATATCAATTTGTTGCAGGTGATCCTATATCTTGCATTAATGATGGTTCGATTCCCATGCACGTGATAAACACATTTTGCTGGATTACATATACGTTTACTATTCCTGGACAACAGCATAAACAAATTGGTACTGATGTTGCCAGCCATGGTCTGGGAAACGAATTTGGCCAAGAAAAACGATATCACAGCTACTACCAATGGGTGCCCTTTGTGCTGTTCTTTCAGGTAAATTATTTTTTATTTTAAATTGAAAAACCAACAACCAAGTAACATAATTGCATTTCTTTGCAGGGAATAATGTTTTACGTTCCACATTGGATTTGGAAAAATCTAGAAGATGGCAAAATGCGAATGATAACCGAAGGTTTGCGTGGAATGGTCTCTGTACCGGAAGATTATCGAAAGGACAGACAAAATCGCATTGTACAATATTTTATTGACAGTCGACGTAGTCACAATGGATATTCGTTTGGATATTTCTTCTGCGAGTTGCTCAATTTTTTGAATGTTATTCTGAACATATTTATGGTGGACAAATTTCTTGGTGGGGCATTTATGACCTACGGAACTGAAGTGATTAAGTTCTCGAATATGAACCAAGAGAATCGATATGATCCAATGATAGAAATATTTCCAAGATTGACCAAGTGTACATTCCACAAGTTTGGTCCTGGTGGTTCGCCACAGAGACACGACACTCTGTGCGTGTTGGCTTTGAATATATTAAACGAGAAAATCTACATTTTCTTATGGTAAGTGAATTTATGAAAAATTTTTCGAACTCTTTTGTCAACCTCTTCTTGTAGGTTCTGGTTTATTATTCTTGCAATATTTTCGGGAATGGCTTTACTTTATTCCTTCGTTCTTATTATGATGCCAACAACACGTGAAACCATCTTAAAGAGACGTTATCGTGAGGGTACAGGCAAGGAAATTGAAGGGTTGGTGCGAAGCATTGATGTAAGTAGTTATAGAGTCTTATTGAAATATGCATACTTAAAAAAAACATTTTTAATTTCCTTTTACAGCTTGGTGATTTCTTACTCTTACACTTTTTGGGACAAAACTTAAATACTAAATACTACACTGATATGTTGCAAGATCTTTGTAGTAAGATAGATTGCAATATGACGCCATCGGCACCATCTACATTGGAAATGCATCCAATTTATCCTCAAGTAGACAAGTTCAGCAAAGAAACTGAAACATAAATCACCAGTGTAACAAAACAAGTCATCGTAACTAAATTATCATAAATATTTCTATATAATGAAGACTGTTTTGGATTAAAAATTAATCAAAAAACTCAAATCGCCATGATACGAATAAAAAAAAAACATTTAAGCAACCGAGATAAATACGAATTATGTTTATAGGAATATACTTATGTAGACCTTTCGTGACGTATTTTTGGAACACGAAAGATTCAATTATATTTTTATAAAACACTTAGAGTAGCGAAAACACATATAATTTCATTTTAAATTTCTCTTTCGTATATAAAGAAACAACAAAAAAATTGTTTCATTTTTTTTTTGTGAAGTAAACCGTTGTGATTGTAAGTAGAAAGGCTCTTTTTTTTAATAAAATGTTTTTTCAATGAGAATTGTAATTTTTAATCATTGTTAAAGTAACAAACAAACAAAAGTGACAAAAAATAGGTCAAATGCGAGTCGGACTCGCGTAACGAAGGTTCCGTACAAACCTGCAGGTATGTTAATAGTTTATCCATCACAGAATTCGAATTTCGAAGAGCGGGATTGTTTGTTTTGCTTCCATTGCGAGAATCGATAGCGGCATACTACTACCACTTACTTACTTACGATCTCCCGACCCGTGAAATGTTTCTGCCAGAGACACCGATCTCGCTCTCGCGTCCGCGATCGCTTTGTCCTTAAAACGGAGGTTCTGTCTACCTTGTGTTGAACCTGTGGGCTGTGATTCGAAGACCTTCTTTGCTGGACCATTATTGTCCATTCGCTCAATGTGGCCGAGCCGGTTTAGTCGATCCACATCCAAATTTTGATAAAGCTCATAGAGTACACGGTTATACCTTCTGCTCCATCCGCCTACCTCGTATTCGACACAGAATTTTTCTCTCGAAAGTGCTCAAAATCTGCTCTGCCTTTCTGCTTATCGCCCAGCACTCGGCTCCATACATGCGTACTGCGTACATTCTTGCCGAAATCCGGCGCATGTTTGGAATAGTTCGGAGATGGATCAATTTTGCCAGGATCCCGCATTCGGCCATCGCCTTGTTGAGTTCAAGACGATGAACGCTATCATATGCGGTTTTGATATCGATGAAGAGGTTTTGATATCGATGAAGATATAAGGTAAGTTTCGACTTGAAATTCATTGGTCTTTTCTAAGACTTGAATATTTGTGAATATATGTGAAAATTTTGTCGAGCAGAAAGGCTTCAGCCGTACACCCAGTACGTTGGTTAGGCTCTAATATGCGACATTAAGCAGGGACATGTCTCGATACTTTTTACAAGACATAGGATCGCTTTTCTTGAAGATGGGGCATGTAGAACTGATAATCCATTCATCGAGCATGGCTTCATCCACCCATACTTGACTGGTAATTTAGTGCATGCACCTTACAAAAGTATCCCCAGCATGCTTGAAAAACTCCGCTCGCAGGTCATCAGAGCCGGCGGCCTTGGTTTTCTGCAGTTTTTTGATAGCTGAGTCAACCTCTTTCAAGCTGGGAGGGGGTGAGTTCTTTAATGACTGGATGCGCGTTGTCTTCTTGTCTTATCAATCTCTCTACCTGATTCCCCTTAAGCAGATTCTGGAAAAGTTGGTTAAAAACATCTAAAATTCCATATGCTTCGGTGAATGGGTTTCCTTCACTGTTTCGAAGAGCCTGTGTCACCAGCTTGAAGCCAGCTGCCAGCTGCTTGGCTTACCTGAAAAACATGCGCGCGTTTTTCCTTACGCAGGCCTGTTCGATTTGCTTGAGATGGGAGGCTCCGTAGACCCTGTCCTTTTAACGCTGGTTTTGCTTCTCCTCCCTTCTGGCTCAATACTCTTCTCTCGCTGCCCTTGTTTTGCGTAGAATCGCTTACTTGTGTGCATGTTCTGCCACCTTTTCCGTCGCACGCATTCATTATCACACCAACGGCTATTTTTGGGTAATGGCTGGTAGCCTATGGTTGTCTCGGCTACGTCCTTGATGATGTCGCGGTACTGATTCCACAAATTATTGTCGTTTGTGGATGGTGTTTGCACAGCGGAGAGACTCTCGCTAAGGCGCTTATTGTAATCTCTTCTTACTCCACCTGTTCTAAGACCCTGGACACACAAAAATGAGATTGAAAGGCATGCCCATGAACGAAGTGGCTACACACAAAAAAAAAGCGTCATGGGAATGAAAGTAATTTTGACTGATTGAGGAACAGTGTGATCTGCAACGAAACATTTGTTTTTTAGCAGCGTCATGAATGTTTCCAGCACCCGCTACTGTATTTTTTTGTGCAACTGAAAACGAGAACCGAACACCAAAACAACGCAAGAAAAAAGGGAAAGGATTAAATCCTGAAAGCAGCATTATTTTGGCACGTAAAGTTTATGAGTACAAGCACCAGGAACAATTATTCATGTAACATGTTGCGTTCACCCGAACAGGTCTTTTCCTTATTGCTTTATAATTGTTTTATTGCAATAAAACTTTATTCGTGCTATGAAAGACCATCCTCAAATGTAAATTTATGAAATAAACAGAAACTGGTAAGACGGGCGTAAGACAAAATCGTTTTTGCCTCACTTCTCGCGATATATTAGAAACCTTACGAAGAGAGTTACTATTATTATTGAATGAAACAGGGCCGTTCAGAGTTGGTCATTAATAGAAGGTCAAACCGCCATCGTTGGGTCAAGCTGCGCCAAAAAAAAAAAAAAAACAATAATTTTACGAGTTGGACAAGTGCATACAGTTAAGAATAGCTATTCTTTCCCGAAGTTCTTTGCCGGAGTGTAAAATCTCTAATCTCTAATTCTTCTATCTTTTTACGAGAATGACCCGTAGAAGCCCGTCCAAAATCAATAAAATCACATTTTGAGTTAAGCTTATGAGTGTTATCCTTACAAAGTTTACCGTAATTTTTAAAGGAAAAGCCAATAAATACTTCATATATTAATATGGACATATTCAAAAGCAACACTGTGCTTCTCTCTTCTCGCCATGCATAATTTCTGTACTGAAAAATAAAAACTGAAAGCAGATGTGTAATTTTATAAACACGTATGAGGGTGAATGTGGTTTTGGACAGCTTATTAAATGATTTGTCCATGATTCTTTTTAAACTTTTATTTAATTATATCGTAATGAAGCCAAAAACAAATTCTTTATGCAGGCTTTATAACGCGAATTTTCTATTCAAATATAAATAAAAGCTTCTAATGCTTTAATATTTAAAATTGACCGCAATTTGGCCCGTATTTAAATCTTGGATCATATTTAAATATTGAGCCAAAATCTAAAATATCTAATTCATGAGTAAAGTGGCATGAGCTTTTTTTGGCCCAACATTTAAACTAATTTTCCGACACGAAATGTTCTTAACAACAAAAGGAATCTTTTAATAAAGCAAAACATTTAGGATTTACATAGCTGGGCAGACATGTGAACAAAGCTTCGGCCTCGCTCTCTATGAGCCATACTAAAAGAATTGCTGACCGTTAACGTCTTTCCACAGCGTATTGTGCATTCTGAAAGTTAATAGACTTACCGATTTCCCCAATCAATTTTTGATACTACAACCATCTGTAGCTCCAATGTTTGATCTTGAGTAAGTGTAGCTCCAAGCAGTTCCTTCCGACTTTCTAATATTGAAAGCATTACTTTTCGTAAAGTGTTGAATTTGTAAGTTTCTCTGTCCTAAAAAAAAAATCAACTGTGAGAAATGCTTTAAACAACCCGCTTCTTACAGATATATTACCACATAAAGCTTTTTCCATATTTCGGACCATTCTCGCAGGACTTGGGTGCATTCACTCACTACGGGATCAATTTTTGAGAGGTCCTTTATATGGATATATGATTTGGGAAAAAGGCCAACCGCTCTTGATTTCCTTGGACACGTTCCTCGGTACCATTCTCCATATTCTTCCAAAATTTCAACAGAATCGCCAACATCAAGAGATAATCCAAACCGAACTTCGCCATGCCAGTTATGGATGGCTGGAAGGAAAATAGAAAAGGTTTATTAATTTTATTTAAGAAAACAACTTAATAATGAGCAGAACGAAATAAAAAATGTAGGAAATTGATCTTGAGGCAAACACGGGTTCTCTCACAAACAAATACAATTGTATACAATTGTTACAAGAAAAAACCGTAGTGGTCAAGATACAGGACTCGCTTTCATTAATCAATAAAACACAAATAACTTAAATTGGAAGGATCCATGCCAGCATGAGAATAAGGGAGGTATCTTTGATTGCAGCAAACAAATCCAATCAGATTACGGCAAAGGGGAAAAAAATTCCCACATGTTTTCGATGTTGACAAACTATAATCATGTGTACCTGAAGTAGCAATGAAAATAAAAGATGCTGAAAAAATATCAGTTGCAGGAAAAGCAAAAAAAGGCAGCAGCAAGAACATGTTCAGGAGATGAAAATCGTCCAATCCGTTTACACATCAGCCTTTTAGCAACAGTTTTGCTTCTCAGTTACATCTTAACGGTGGACCAACCCAGGCTCGATAAAACACAAAATGCTGTCTATCCCGAATCCCTCACTTATTCAAGATCACTCCCAACCAAAAGAGTTGAAACGCACATTAGAAGACTGCAGAAATACTACTTAGATTCGTATCAGTCGCAAGATAAAGGAACTTATGTACTTCCTCAGACCAGCTTATTTTCGTAGAACAAAATCCACAAGAATGTGCCACATCACCACATTCGGATTTCAGGATGTGGTGTTGTCGTCAAAGCTTCGACAAGGGTTAAATGAATGGGATTCAACTTCTCGGAGAAGTTCAAATCACAAAACTTCGCTTTCCATCTGGTATAGAAGGAATGAAAAAAAATGTAACGAAGACAAAAGAAGAAGAAAAGATAGTTCGCAGCCTGCCAGCTCAAGGAGATCAACGAGTTCCGAAAAAAGGAATGCACCAAGGCTCTTCGAAATTGCGTGGGTAATCTTGTTACTGACCTGCCAACAATAGTGGATGTATTTGAGCAGCACTTTCATCAGCTTCTTAACGAGCATAGAATAGGAGTGATAGGGAACGAAGAAATCCCAACTCCAGTAAATGAAGTAGTCTTACCACGCAGCATTAGGCACAGCTATTCAATAGCTAAAAAACAGGGATGCAGGGTCAAATGGCCTCCCATAAGAGCTCGTCAAGTTTGGCGGCGATGTTCTGGTAGAGAGCATGCACCGGATCATATGCAGAATATGGGAAGGTGAAAGCATGGCCGACGACTTGAATATCAGCTCTATTTGCCTCATCAAAAAGTGAGATTCTACCTCGTGTGCCAATTTCCGATGTATATCGCTGCTTTTTTGTTGCCTACAAAATACTATCTAGCGTGTTGTGTGGACGTGCAAAAACTTTTTGTACCACACTAATCGGCACGTACCAGTGCGGCTTCAAGCCCGGCAAATCGACTTTAGACCAAATTTTCACACTGAGACAAATCCTGGAAAAAATTTGTAAGTTTCAAATCGATACGTACCATCATCATTTCATCGATTTCAAAGCCGCATATGACAGCGTTTGTCGCACACTCGTATAATGGGAAAATTTATCAGGTTGTGTCGCACCACGCTAAAATATTCGTGATGCACCGTGCATGGATCGAAACTCCTCACTGGAAGGACCGAAATAATGCTCTACAAAACCCTTATCCTGTCAGTCGTGCCTGGACAATAACCAGGACGCTGTTTCTTGGCTCCTTAGAAATTGTGCGTCAGGTATTTGATCCTGTCTGCGAGGAAGGCGAATAGAGAAGAAAACACAACCGCGATCTCTATGCACTGGGCAACGATGTGAAATAGTCCGGAAGGCAAAATTTATCGACTGCATTGGCTCGGGCATATCTGAACACCGACGCTCCAGTTAAAAGAGTCTTCGGAATAGAGCCGGAATAGAGAAGCGGTGCGCCTGTCCGGACTCAGTAGCTTCACCGGGCGCTGGCCTAAGATGAATATATGTATGTATGTATACCCTTTGATTTATAAGCAGAATGGCCAAGACCATTCGAAGATGCTCAACAAAAGACTGCTCTTCAGGCCGGTGATAACTACGGATTTCTCATATGGTTTACAGCCTCGAAGATCTGCATCAAAAAACTTGCCACACTCGAGAGGAAGATTGCTAAGAAGCATGTGAGCAACAGGATACTCTACAACGAATCAGGAATCACTTGAAAGTATCTCATCAAGAGCCATAAAAATAAACTGATCAACAGCACAACAGCATGGCCAACCATGCGCACACTGCCGAACATCGGTATTTAAACGCAAATGCATTGTTACAAGAGGTCCTTTTCCCCCAGATGCTGATGAAAAACCATTTTTTTCGAAGAAACGGGACACAGGCATCACCGAGGATGTTTGTGTAACCTAAACACCCGAAGCCCAGACTTAAACGCTTTGCGTAGAACACTTTTTCCCAACAATGGCCCAACAACCTTGAGAACCCGAAGTTCAAGTTGATTTTCTATTTATTGTTTAGGGCTTTTCTCCTATGTAAAGGATATTTTAAGTGTTAAAGGGAGGAGAAGAGACTTTGCCGAAAAGCAAATTTAACATTACATTGTTTTAGACTTTCGTAATATTAAAAAAAATATTCTAGTATTTCGTCCAGTTAGCAGGACATTCGAAAGCACAGTATTTTGTTCGTCATAAGTGTATATAAATCTATATCTGTCTTCTATTAAAGGTTCTGTTATTGCTCTGCCATAAGTGTTATACCTTTACAACTTACCACAAGAAATCATATTTTCAAAACATTAATTTAAAGCTCCAGTAATAGTGCACTTATATCGTTGGGAAATGGTTACTAGACCGGGTTCGCAAACTGCATAACCAAAATTCGAGCCTGAAATTTAGTAATTGATCCAATTGGAAGAAAGTTGCCGTAGAAAAGGAAGATCAATCATATGGGAACTCGCCATGAGGGCGCAGTAAGATAATGATTGGACTGGAATGGATTGATTGACGCCCATGAGGACTGATTTAAAAGATCTATATATATATCATATAAAAGATATGGCACCGCTTTGTAAAATTGACATATCGTGTAGATTATTTGTCAAGTGTATTCTGTCAATATCTGAGCCAAAATCATTTAGGAGTGTGCCAATGAATTTCGAAAAAATAGATTAAGAGTAATATCGGCCAGTAATTCGGGTTTTGATTTTATAAGAGAAATCACTCACCGAAGTCATAGAGCAGTTGGACGCCGTGAGGCCACCTCAAGGAACTTGATGGACATTATCCGTCGTTTCATGACCGTGGAAGAAAAAAGAATTTCGGATACGCAAGATGCGATTCTATTCTACTTCTTTGAGAAGTAAAAAATGATCACTTGCACTTGCAGTCTAACGATTCATTTGGAGAAGAAATTGCTTGCACAGATGTGCACCTTATACGAAAAGGCGACGATTGCTCTGGACACATTGAGAACGTATCGTCCTACAAATATCTGTGAGTAATTTAAAGTGAAACCGACATATAGAGGCATAAAAAAAACCTTCGGAAATCTGCGTATGCGTTATACCATCTTAGCTATGTATATCTGCTCACCGTAGGTTCTTCGGAAGTGTTACTATGGATTAGTAAAGTCATATTTGAGATATGGCATATAAGTGTGCGGAAGAGCGTCTCAGTTACAAACTGTACAAAAAACTACAGATATGGTTTCTAAAAATTCTTCAAAAAAGCTCAACTAAGCCAGATTGACGAGGAACAGATCAACAACAACAAGACAAACAAGATGTTTAACAACTCAAAAATTTACAAACTGGAAATCCTGGCCAACTTTTACAACGACACAACTTATAAAAATCCAACGCAATAGACAGTTAACACTAGAAGACGCCAGCGACAGTTATTTCCGAGGTACTGAAATGAGTATGGCCGTAAAAAACTAGATAGTTTTTTTTCAGCTTTAGGGGAACTACAGAGACTCTGCATTTTCGTTTGTAGATCAAGTACTTCTTAATAATATTTAGATAGCATTCAAAGTCGGTTTTAATGGTAAAAAAAAGTTGGTGGCGCAACAGCTCCTTTGAGGGACACCTTCACCATTTGTGCGTGCATCTTATATTTTCCGCAAATAGCGGGGGTTGGACTTAGAATTTATCGCTTACTTCGAACGTCCGCATAAAATTTTTCTTGATAGTTGATATTCATTGGAGTGAGCAACTCGCGAGAAATGGAGCCGTGAGAAAATGCGAAAGGTTCTTACCCGTATTTGAACCCGGGTCTCCACGCTCAGGAGCAAACGCACTCCCCACTGAGCCACGGCACCACGGTTTTAATGGTGATCCAAAATTAAATTTAGAGAAATTATTTGAGTCATCGATTGAGTCTATTTTAATTGCGATCACTCAACAGTGATCTTTGTATAGGCAAAGATGTTATAAAATATTGCCACAATGATCAAAAACGTAGCTCGTGAACATTTTGTTTCAGTCATCAGGAATACCAACTTGATCATAACCACCGTGTGGCGCTCCCATCGTTCCGATTCGATTACTTTTTTTTTGGTAAGTTGGTACATCTGTTGTTGATATTCCCTCTAAATGTTAGCGTCATAACTACATACATACATCTCTGTGTGTGTTGGCGATTTTTAACAATTTAGAAATGGACGTTGCAAAAGACATGATTTGTGAGGCTGAATCCGATCAAAAGGATCATTCTTGGAGCCGAGACATTGTTTATGAGTACGACACACAATCCAGACATCAGGCAAGTGAATGGCGTTTACCAAATTAGCCGACATCAAAATAACCACGTCGTTTTCAGTCAAAAAAGAAGGCAATGCTCAATCCCAGAAAGAGATCAGAAAACTAGTGGATTTTGCACCATGATATCGCACCGTCACATAGTGCGCTCATTATTCATAATTTTTTACGAGAAATGCAACAAATACAAATCCAACAGCCACCGAATTCACTTGATTTGGCTCCTTATGACTTCTTCCTGTTCAATCGAGTTAAAAACCAATACGGGGAACGCGTTTCAGCAGCCGAAAGGAATTACTGATGGACATACCAAAAACCGAATATAAACAATGTTTCAACGATTGGATCAAGAGCTGGCATAAGTGTGTTGCACTCTATGGGGATTACATAGATCAAGATGAATAAACTTAAATTTCCAATTCGTTTGAATAAATTCCGGTAACTTTTTGATCAAGTTGATAATAATATAAAGGGTGATTTTTTAGCTATCTATCTATCTATCTTTTTGGCAACACTGGTTTAAACAGCTGACGCACGTTTCGTGTTTTGTTTCACTGTCAAACATCTTCAGTTTGGTCTATAATTTAACCATGATTCGTCTTACAAACGAACAACGCTTGCAAATTATTGAATTTTATTATCAAAATGCGTGCTCTGGTAAGAAAGTTCATCGCGCGCTTTTTCCATTTTATGGTCAGTTTAATCGACCCACTGAAGCGGCTATTCGGGCTATTGTCACTGAATTTCGCATCAAATTTACATTGTTGGACATTAAACCACCAACATGCTTACATAGAGTGCGAACTGAAGAAAATATCGCAGCTGTATCGGCCAGTGTTAATGATGTCACCATTCGCAGCAATTGGGACTCTGTTACTTAACAACGTGGAAAATTTTGCGAAAGGATTTAAGTGCGATGCCTTTCAAAATACAGCTGGTGCAAGAATTGAAGCCGAACGACCTACCGCAACGTAAAATTTTTGGTGAATGGGCTCTTGGAAAGTTGGCCGAAGATCCACTTTTTTACCGAAAAATTGTGTTCAGCGACGAAACTCATTTTTGGCTCAATGGGTATGTAAATAAGCAGAATTGTCGATTTTGGAGTGAATATCAGCCAGAAGCAATGCAAGAGCTACCAATGCATCCAGAAAAAGTCACAATTTGGTGCGTTTGGACCGTACTTCTTCAAAGATGATGCGAATCGTAACGTAACTTTGAATGGTGAGCGCTACCGTGAGATGATATCCAACTTTTTTTTGTCCAAAATGCAAGAGCTTGACTTGTATGACATGTGGTTTCAACAAGACGGTGTCACATGCCACACAGCACGCGCAACAATGGACTTATTGAGAGGCGAGTTCGGTGAACATTTTATTTCACGTTCGGGACCGGTCAATTGGCCGTCTAGATCGTGCGATTTAACGCCTTAAGACAATTTTTTCAATTCAATTCAATTCAATTGACGCATTGGAAGACAACATTAAAGCATTTATTCGTGAGATACCTGAGTATGCCAAAATTGGGCTAAGCGGATGGATCACTTGAGGCGCAGTCAAGGTCAACATTTGCATGAAATAATCTTCAAACATTAAATCATATGGACCGTACTATCGATTCAAATAAAGATTTCATGCAATTTTCTGAATTTTATGTGTTTTTTTTTTTGAAAAACTTTCCTATAGCTTTTAAAAAATCACCCTTTATAATTGATTATTCAAAAGCAAATAAAAAAATGTATTCATGAGTGTGAACATTAACATTGAAAGTCCCTATAATATTTAAATAATAAATAACACACAGATTAACAGAGTCCACATTCAAAAATAGATTGCGAAAAAAATAAAAAATAGAAAGCAGCAAAGAACATACTTTCCCTTAGTAAATCTGATGAATTGGTCTCATCACACAAAGCGTTTTAAAAACAAACTTGAGTCATAAAAAAAAAATAAAAAATAGAGAAATCTCTTATTATGACACTCGAACAAGTGCTCCAGTTTTTGTTGCGGATTTCATTACGCATTTGAAGCATATTCCCAGTAGCAGCTTGAATTTCTTTACTTGTAAGCAAAGACTCGAGTACGACAATATCACGTGTTTATAACTTCGCACGTTTATTGAACCTAAATTATTTGATGCCTTAGTGGACGGAAATCATTGCTTTTTTAATCATAATCCGATATTTATACTTCAGTATGTCCAGTTAAATCCAATATATACATATATATATAAAAGAATCGAAATGGCAGTGCAGGAATTCGAATACAATAGAGCGAGTAGAATAGTGGACATCATTCACATTTAGCCTCTAACTTTCACATTATGAATTCTGTGCACAAACATCAGATATCTTGAGAGCAAGAAAAGAAAAAACAAAGACCTGTTTCCTGTTTAGTTATGCCTTCCCCTTAGTTTTATCATGTGTGCATTTTGTTAGCAACGCTACTGATATACACCCATCACATTTTACAATAATGCTCCGTGCTCTATGCAGTATTATATTTTTTTTTTTATTTTTCGTAAATAGAATCTATTTTGCATTATTCGAATGAGTTTTATGGATACTCTCAAATATTCAATGATTTCACTTTCAATTTCAACTCAGTGCTCTGCAGCTTCGATTGAAGAGTTTAAGTGTCGTTTGGTATTCAAGTAGTCGACCTTGTACATGTATCTTGGATTTTGTAACTACAAATTTGCTTCACTTCACACAATCATGTATCGATTGAATTAAATGCATAAGCAGATTTTAGAAGTGCACACTTCGTGTCTTAGATTTAAAGATGGCAAAAGATTGGGTCAAGTGCAAGCTTATTACATTGGCTTGAGTCGTATCTATTGAATAGATCTTATTCAGTTGTTTACAATGACTTTTCTTCGAGCTATCTCGTTGTTAATTCCGGATCACCTCAAGGCAGCCATTTAGGTCCGATTGTATTTACGTTATTTATACTGACTTTGCTAGGTTGATGACTGTTTTCAACATCATTGGTTTATGCGACTTACGGTGAGTTTTAAATGGGTTCTTTATTTGGTGTGCCAGTAACTATTCATTTTCAAATGAATATAAGTGCAAAATTAAAAACGCTTTCAGTTCTGCTTATAAAACAAGCTTTGTAAGTGACAGTGTTACTCATAGAGTAATACCCACCTTGTCACAGTCATCATTTAACGTAGTTTTAATTGTTAGTAAACATAGTTATACAAGGATCCAGCCGAAAGCCATACTTGCTTGTGCTGTAGAATTTAAGTTACTACATTGTACATTTATGTTCAGTTTACTAAATTTATAATAATACTAATAATATGAAGATTTCATGACTTTTGTCGCACAATTTACACAGAGATTCGATACGAATTATATCTTACAAGTGATATATTGTTTTTTTACATAGATACAAGAACATGGAAAAATTTCTCAAGAATCTGAAGGAAAACTACGAGAAAAAACCTTCATGTAAGAGTATTTAAATAAAAGGTGTTGTCTAAAAAATTAAATAATTAATTAAATAAGTGTATATATATAATAAATAATAATAATAATAGGACTACCTGTTGAAAATGTCGTTGTTTTTTCAAAAATCAATGCTTTATTGAGGAAAAATAGATATAAATTCAATATTCAAAGTATTGCCCATCGCTAGCCATACATTTTTCCCATTTCATGGATACCCGTTCTGAAAAATTCGACCGGTTTGGCCGCAATCCACGAATCGATCCATTTTTTGACGATCGGAAGAGATAGTAATCGGATTGCGCAAGGTCTGGACTATACTATATGGCGGGTGGGGTAGGACATCCCATTTGAGGGTTTCAAGGTAAGTTTTGACGACATTTGAAACATGTGGCCGAGCACTGTCATGTTGCAAAATAACTTTATCCTGTTTTGCGACCGTTTCCGGACGTTTTTCCTGCAGTGCTCTGCTCAAACGGATCAATTGTCGTTTGTAGACCTCGCCTGTGATTGTTTCATTCAGTTTTAGCAGCTCATAATACACAACACCCTTCTGGTCTCACCAAATGCACACCATAACCTTCAGTACATGAATATTCTGAACGGCCGTCG
Organism: Orthonevra nobilis; assembly: GCA_963555765.1. Lineage (NCBI taxonomy): Eukaryota > Metazoa > Arthropoda > Insecta > Diptera > Syrphidae > Orthonevra > Orthonevra nobilis. Next base: position 76,298,183 of record OY743225.1, read on the forward strand.
ATGTTGAGGCAGGTCCGGGGTATCCATACGTTGCCCGACGTTTTGGATTATCGTAATGTACCCATTTTTCATCACCAGTGACGATTCGATGCAAAAAAAGACTTCTTTTTGTGGCGTTCAAGCAGCATTTCGGAAATGCAAAATCGGCGTTCGACGTCTCGTGGCTTCATTTTACGGCTTTACAAAAACTTGTGTGTTTTCACTAATGACCAATAACTTAGACTGAAATAATTAGACAATGACATGAAGTTTCCGATGTGACAGCTGTCATGGTCAAAATTCACCTCAGAGTAATAGATATGAAGTTGGGGGAGAGTACGATAACTTGGGCGCCAAAAATTGATAACGATTTGTTATCCACCAGCGAAAAGAGCATCGCTTTTTTAAAATATTTTGGTCTGATTCTCCACTGACCTCCTCGTGGTGCATTCTGGATAACGCTAAACTTTACTAACAAAGATGAACCTATCATTAACATTTATACTAAAAGGATCACCGTAAATACCAAAAAACAAAAAATAGTTTTAGTAGATCTCAATTTTCTCAAAAACTATAAGACATACAACTATTCGGTTTTTTGTGTTCTGTTCAGAATTGATACAAGTATTAACTACAAAAAGCAACTTCATTTCACAATTTTGAAAAGAATTGGTCTTAACTTGTTTATTTAATTTTTTTTATCAAAATTTTGAGTTTGCATGCGAATTTTTCAAAAACTATTAAAGTTAACTATTAAGTTTGAGTCCAGGATTAAAGAACATGTTTCTGGCTTTCAAAGCCGGTATAGTGCTTAAATGTAAGTGTTGCCGTTGTTGTTTTTCCATTTTAAGTCATTTATTTTAAATTGCTCCTACCTCCTAAACGGTGCGTGATAGACCCCCCCCCCCTCCCATAGTAAAAAATGTTTTTTTTGGCCCCCTACAAGAAATCGTTATCAATTTTTGGCGCCCGAGTTATCGTACTCGTGCCTGAAGTTGTCTGCAATAACGGAATTTTCAACCGGACTACCGGTTAATTTCAAAATTTTCTAGGTTGTTGTGTCTGTCGATGTTTAGCATATTTTTTGCAGTAAGCAAAGCTGCCCTATTGCCTGGCAGTCTCTAAGCTCGTTCTTTTGTAACCATCATCTTATGTACGCGTTTAGCTTTCGGAGAATCGCCTGAATGATGAGAGGATGAAGGTAGCTGCCAGGGACAGCTAATTCTGTACACTTTTTTTTTTTAACAAATAGAAGATGTTATGTAAGGGGTATGGCGAACTACAAAATCGCACTGTGCTAATACAAAAGGAGTTAAGAACTTTTCATGGAGTTCCTGTTTAAATATTTATTTAAGTGAAACATCAATTAGCACTTCCCGGCGTCATAGTTCGCCAATATGAAAATTAGGCGCTACGAATATCTCTATAATGCTAGCCTAACTAGGTGAGAGCATTTGAATAAATGCGATATAAAATTTGTGAAAAAATCCACAAGAGAAACACTAAATTAGTGAATTATACTTTCACATGCGAATCATACATACATGATCAGCTCGCCAGGGAGTTGAAGAGTGCAGGTTAATTAGGTTAATTACATTGTATGAAGTCAATGTTTTTGACGCTGCTATCTTTAGGTTTTAATTTTCGCGAAAAAATGTTATTAAACGTTTTCGTATGCAATTATAAGCACACCTTTTGTTATGGAACGGACTTTACGTTTAGTTTGTTTTTTAAACATTTCATTTTCATTCTTGGATAAATACAACATTTGCAGTTCATATCAAGTAGTTCATTTTGTCGTTTAAACTCTTCGTTTATGACAAAAAGGATAAGTGTATGCAGGTCCTCTCGCCACCGTAACAAGTAGTCCCTGTGACTTGTGAAGGATAATCGCAAATCAGGTGGCGGACAGACTCCTTTTTCAATTCAAATCAGATGCTATTCATTACGTGTGGCGAACATTTTTTGAAGCAAAATGAATCGATAATACTCGATATAGATAACGTGGAGTTATAGAATGAGTACTTTGCCTCAGTAGCACAGCTATCTTGTGACAATTCTATGTCTTGTAGGAGCTGCTCAGCGTCAGAGCTATTAAGTAGCGCAGTTTCCAGCAACAGCTTCGTATTCAATCCCATTTCAGGCTTCGAACTGAACGTGGTTGATATCTTAGCTCACATTTTCAATTTAAGTATTTTCTCGGGAACCTTTCCTGAATAACTGAAACCAGCCAATGTGATTCCTATTTTCAAGAAGGTCTAAAATTCTAAAATCTAAAATTTTTGAGAAAGCTAATATTAAATGTAGAGTTCTGAGCGTTTTTAATAAAATAAACTTTTTTAGCGAAAACAAATTTGGTTTCAACCGAAGATACCCTTCTAGATTTTTGTCAGTCTATTTGTCAAGAAATCGACGACAAAAAAACTTGCGCCGTACTCTTCGTTGATATAACAAAAGCCTTTGATATGGTAGATCACGAAATTCTTTTGGGTATATTGTCTCGCACAGGTTTTTGAGGCTTTTTCTTAGAATGGTTGACATCTTACTTTAAGAACAGGATGCAAAAAGTAAAATTTGGGGACACTGTGGAATGATATAAGATCATTAATATTGGCGTTCCACAAGGCTCAGTCGTTGGTCCCTTGTTGTTCTTTATTTATGTCTGGTCAATTTTAAGTCTTCCTTTTGTAGGTAGGCTGCAAGCTTTTGCTGATGACTTCGCTTTTACATAAAGCTCAAATATTCTTTTAAATCTTGTTGCTGATCTTAAAGTACTTAGGTGTGGTAATCGATCAAAACCTTAGTTGGAGTGATCATATTTCTGCTTTAAAACAATATTTGCTTAGTACATTGAGAAGTTTCTATCGGTTAAGAAAATATTACTCTACAATCATTTTAAAAAATATTTACTTCCGGATCTTCCATTCAAAACTGCAGTATGGTATAATCTGCTGGGGAAGTACGTAGGCTGCAAGATATATTTCTGACCAATGCAACACTAAGTGTTGCCAGGTGCAATCTGACATTTCCATTGGAAAGTTTGACATTTTTTAGCATAACATCCCTCAGAACGTGTTGTCATCGTGAATTGTTTTATAACAACACGTTGTTTAATCGTGAATTATTTTATTTACAGAGACTTGAAAAATTCATCTCGGCAAAAAAATGGAATTAACTCGTGAACACTTTCGTGCGATCATTTTTCACAACTTTCGACGTGGATTATCACGACAAGAGTGCTTTGATGAACTTAAATCTTTGTATGGCGATGAAGCACCATCCTATAGCACTGTGAAATACTGGTTTAATGAATTCAGTCATGACTCGCTCAAAGACGAATTCCCTGAAGGTTGTCTAAAAACGACCGTTGTGCGTGAACTGATAATGCAAGATCGTCATGTGACATACCGTGAGATAGAGGCATCCCTGGGCATTTCTCCCACAAGCATACTTTCGATATTGCATGACCACCTGGCCGTAAAAAAGGTTTGCTCTCGTTGGATTTCTCACTATTTGACAATCGCTCAAAAAAGGCTCTTGTCGATTGGTGCAAAGAAATGTTAAAAAAATCTGACCGCGGTGCTTCAAAAGACGTTTATAAGATTGTCACAGGTGACGAATCATGGGTCTATGCGTATGAGCCCGTAACAAAACAACAATCGACCATGTGGGTCTTCGAAGGCAAACGAGCCAAATCCAACAAAAGTTGTTAGTGGAAGAAGCACTTCGAAGCAAATGGTCGCCTGTTTCTTTGGCAAAACTGGTCTTGTGGCTACTGTTCCGCTCGAGCAACGTAGCATGGCAAAGAGAAGACGAATCATTGTTCACCATGACAATGCGAGCTCTCACACACCGGCTCAAACCAGCGCCTTTTTGACCGGCCAAAACGTCAAATTGATGAGTCATCCGCCGTACACCCCTGACTTGCCACCCAATGACTTCTTTTTATTCCCGCACATCAAGAAAAAAATGCGTGGTCAACGATTTTCGTCGCCAGAACATACTGTTGAAGCGATCAAAAACCATGTTTTGGAGGTGTCTCAATCGGAGTGGAAAAAGTCTTTCGACAATTGGTTTGATCGCATGCAAAAGTGTATAAATCATGCTGGAGAATACTTTGAATTTTGCATTTTCTTTATTAGGCCAGAAATATATCTAGCAGCCTACGTGCTCACTTAAACAAAATCCAACAACTTACTGTATTGCAAAAGTATGTTATCAGAAAAATATGTTACTCATCCCGCTTAGGAATTCATCCCTTGTCCTGTTTAGTAAACTGAGAATTCTTACAGTTAGACATTTGTAGATATTCGAACCATAAGAACATTGAAAAGTAAAACTATGGCTTTTGGATATTAACCACAATGACACGAGATTTTGTTGTATATCTTCACCTAATAAGATTTAAGATTACTAAATCAGAAAATTATTGTTGTACCTATTGTTTGAATTTTTTTTATATAAATATTAAATAATATTCATTCTGTGCACCCTACATTGAATCATTGTAATAATGAGACATTAATACTATTTTTTACTAAATATAAGTCTAACTAACTATTCCTCAATTTTGTGTTGTGATACTTTTAGTAAATGTATTTTTTACCCATGTAAACTCGTTTATTGAATTTTTGAAAAAACTTCAACAAACGGTTGACGATCCCGCCGTCTAATTTAAACGCGGATGTATTCCTTACGGTGAAATAATTTGAGATTGATGCCTCGTAAGGAGAACTACGAACTTTGAAGTAAACAAAAACATGTTTAAATGTTTAAATAATAATTTGATGCCAATGGCGGAAATATATTTCCCACGGACTAGCGATATGGCTTGTGGGTATATTCTTTGGTACAAAGAATTACCAGCGGAGTCGGAACAGGAGCAAAAAGTATTAAAAATAAAAGTTATAAAACTGAACGAGTAAAAATGTTGTTGTACATGAAAAACAAGAATGTTCATCATTTGTTTCATTTGTTAATATAAAATTTATATCAAGAAATGTTCCCGAATATTTTATTACTTTGCGTCTTGCTCGTCAACCCCGTTCAGTGTTGCTAAGTTTTTTCTGAGTCAGGGCACCGTTCCGAATATTTTCAACGTTAATTTTGATACCTGCGGCACCAACAAAATTATTTTTTCCAGTTTCCCAAAAAAAAAACACAAGTGTTACCAAGCTTTGTTCGTCCAATCTGACCTATGCGAGTCCAGTATGGTGGAACAAAATATAGAGTTTTCCAAAGAAAGTGCTTGCGAGCTTGCACGCGATATACAGAGGCGCTCATTCCAATTTTCGGTATGAGCAAAAAACAAAATCATTTTCCGCGATCGGCAAACTTAATTGAGAACGAACTCATATCGGGATTGTTTTATCCTAACCCGGGATGCATCTCAGCAAATACTGATGACTCGAAGGGTTGAAGGAGGTTTAACCCTTTCAGTCATGCTTTTTTCTACTGCGTATTTTGACCTGAAATTTTGTACTCGGTGATTTCTGGGGTCGCTGATCACCAATCTAAGGTTATATTGTATTTACGTTGAATTTTCCAAAGCTAATAGTATTTTTGTAATCAACGGCCCCGAAAACCCCCGACTACAAATATTTAGACTAAAATATGCAGTAGAATAAAGTTTGATTGGTTTGTCGAAATGATTAGTTCAATTTCACACATTTTTCCGCCATCTTGGATCCGCCATTTTGAATTTTGTTAATATAACTTAAGTTTTGTGATCTACGAACCTGAAAACCCTCGATCGACTTACAGAAGATGCCGATTTTGCCAAAAAAATCATCCTTTTCAGATGAAGCTCATTTTGATCTTGGCGGGTATGTAAACAAGCAAAATTGTCGCATTTGTAGCACAGAAAACTCGCACGCATACATTGAGAAGCCGATGCACCCAAACCGAGTCACTGTTTGGTGCGGATTTTGGTCCAAAGGCATAATTGGGCCATTTTTCTTCGAAAATGAGCAAGGAGTGGCCGTTACAGTCAATGGCGATCAGTATCGGGCCATGTTGAAGGAATTTTTGTTCACAAAAATTGAAGAGGAGGATATTGGCAACATTTGGTTTCAACAGGACAGCGCTACGTGCCACACAGCCGAAGCTTCACTCGATGTTTTGCGCCCTGTTTTTGAAGATCGCATTATCAGCCGCAGAGCTGATGTCGTTTGGCCACCTCGGAGCTGCGATTTGACACCGTTGGACTACTATTTGTGGGGTGCCCTCAAAGATAAGTGTTACACCGACAAGCCAGAGACAATTGACGCTTTAAAGGACAATATTCGTGAAGCCATTGGTGAAATACAACTGCACACAATCGATAATGTGCTTAAAAATTGGACCGATCGTGTAGGCTACTGCATGGCCAGCCGTGGCAGCCATTTGAATGAAATTATCTTCCATTGTTAACCGGAAGGATTGGACTTTCAAATAAAAAAAGAAATTTGAGAAAATATTCAGCAGTTTTTTTTATAGCATTATCAAAAAAGAAAAAGTTATTTGGCGGACCCTTTATTTGTGTTTGTATTTGTAATCCACTCCTACGATTGAACGAAAATAATATAAATAATAAATTTATTCATGTATTTAGGTACAGCAAGGAAGATGTGCCATTGAATAAAATCAGAGGTATACGACTGACTTTAAGGTTCCAATTTTGGAAATCACGCTTTCAGGAAAATTGTTACTATTACATCATTTTTGATTTATTTACAAACCAAAACGAATTCGCAAAATTGCATTTAACATCTCCAAACTCAGTTTATTTCTAAGCTTTCTTTTGACTAGGTTTACTTGACTAAAACCCCTTTCAACAACGAAATTGGTATGTGGCAAACAAAGCAGTGTTAATGCTAGTTCGCAAATGTTTGCATAAGGAGTCCACGACAAGGAGGATGTTTTAAGACAGCACCAACACTTTTGGTGGCTTAACGAAGGAGAGGAAACGCCGCCGTTTTTAACTTCACGCATATATTTTTTTATTCTTTTTTGTTCAGTTAAAGTATCTTTAAAATAAATTAAAGCCAGGCCGGCTTATATAGTTTTTAAGTTAGTTTTTAAGGTATTTTGTTTTTTTTTTCATTTGTTTTAAGTATTTTTAAAATAATATATATATATATATATAAATAGCACAACACAAGCAAATTATAGAACTAGATTAAATTTAGAGATAGATTAAGTAAAGTTAGAGCATAGGTTTATATTTTGGTAGTTTAATTAAGTTTTTATTTTTTTTTCTCAATTATTAATTAACTAACTAACACAAAAAGTTCCATCACGTCGAAAGACAATGTTTAAAAATAAGGTTAAAATTAGAGCACCCGTATAGGGTCAGTAAGTAAATAAAATAAAGTAATTAAGATAAGTCCAGTTAATTAAGCTAGTTTTAAGCCTTTTTTTTCTAGCAATGAAATTATTCTGATTAATAAATAAAAAAGCAAAAAAAAAAATGTTTGCATAAGGATTTTCTCTAACTGAATTCCGATAATTACTAATTTCTATCCACAAATCTTTGCAATGGTAGGTTTCAGTGTTAAAAAACAGAGTTAATGAAGCACTAAAAATAAAATGAAAGCACTAAAATAACGCCCGAGCACTAAAATGACATTTTGGACACTGAAATAATTTTTTGAGCACCGAAATTAACGCTGAAAGTACTAAATTGGCAACGCTGAGCCCGTTCTGTGAGGTAAAGCGGCAGCAGCAGGATCGAAAGCCTTCTACGCGCGCTTTTGCGACTTTTTTCTCAGTAGCAGACCTCTTGGCGTTCTTGGGTGTTTCTTCAAACATCTTCTTCGTTCTTAGCTGACAACTTCGGTTGTCTTTTTCGCAGTTTTGCGGCGGAGGTTTGTTTAGATTACGTCTTTACTGCGCTTTTTGCTGTTTTGTCTCCAATAATGTTTTGGTTTGTTGGAAGCATCCTCGGTTTCTTATCCTTGCTGCACTGAGATCAATTGTAATTGTAATTGTCACTTTACAATAGGTATCACAAGGTCATCACTGTCAGGTAACTTTGTTGACGTCATAACTTTGTTGACGTCAAACCCGCTCAGAAGCTGAAGATGATTTATGGAAATGCTCTCAAGACTTTCATTAAAAATCTTTTAAGGAAACTAGTATTGCTATAACTCGACTGTCTATCGTTTATTCCAAGGCATTGCTGAGCCCATCGGAGCCAGAAGAAATCCTTCGAATTATTTGCTGAGTCAATGATGCGCATAGATTAAAGGCTGCAGAAGTTCCTTATTTGTAATACTTGTGATGCTACTGCGAATTAAGACCCGGCCATGCTTAATTGTAATTGACTCTAGGCCGATCGACGATCGCCTGGTTATGGTTCGCATTTAAAAATCGTTTGAAAACATCGCCTTAATATGGAAGGAGTTTTATGACATTCTGGACACAACAGACAACAGAAAATGCGCACTTACAAACTCTGCAGAGAAATTGCAAAAGGGTTCCTAAAAATGTAGAGCTTGAAAAATACAGAAGAACAAGTACAAATCCTGCAATAGTTACAACATGCGGATGTTTAAATCCAAGCACATAGCACCTGGCTTATAGCCCGGAACGCACGCTTTTCATAAGGAGGCCTTATCAGAATAGAGATTGTTTCATCCGATCAAAATGCCGAATTCTTTGAGCTGGACCAAAAATGGAGATGTCAGAGGGATTTGTATGAAGTGTCTTGATGCGTATACTCGGGAAATCTTTTCTTTCGTTTCGCGAACTCCGTGATTTCACCGTTCCCTATTTTCTTGAGATCCGGTATAAGTACTGACCCCAATATTTTATATCGCATTCATGCTGTAGCTGGGCAGTGGCAGAGGAAATGCTTCAGATCTTCATCTTCCTGCTTACAGCTTTGGCATGTTGAGGCTTCTGCTAGACCGAGCCTATGTTAGTTGAGATTTAAGTTATTGTGCCCTGTTACCATTCCAACAATAAGCCGTAGATTCCTTTTGCTCGAGTTTAGAGCTCGTTTCGCTGTCCTGTTAGTCGGTTTTTCTATTATCGATTTTGCTGTTCTGCACATTGTTAGGTTGACCCAGTGATTTTTGAATTCTTGGATTGCCTTTTCGTTTATAGCTCTTTTAAAAGTAGTCAGCTGGACGCCTATTTCCCATGCAGGGTTTTGGTGGCTTTTTCCCGCTCCTTTACTAGCCAGATCGTCAGCTTTTTCGTTCCCTATTACACCTTCGTGTCCCGGTACCCATGTTAGACTGACGTAACCGATTGAAATAATTCAATACATTCTATTACTATTTTTCAATGGGTCATTCTCGAGCCCTTTTCTCTCTAGCCAGAAATGTAGAGAAAATGTTATTGTTGGATTTTTACGGACTTTGATTATACTAGTAATCGCCAACTTCACAGGTAAAGGTGTTAGATGCTGACGGTTTTTGATAGAATATTGACATCACGTTGGCTGACTATCTGGCTGGCCGCCTTAAACCAACTTTTTTTTTAAAGATATTAACAAGTACAACACGGGAAAGCCCCTTTTCTATTTCTGAATTGATATCAAGCCATGTCAGGCCATCAAATCTACTGTTCGTTTATGTTTGAGATAAGGATTTATCAATGTTCGTACGTATAAGTGCGAATTTTAATAATATCTATGTACGTACAGTTGCGGTCAAAATAAAAGTAGTGCTACTACAACATAATTAAAGGTGCATCATTTTCGTGCTTTGTTAAGATTTTTTCTAGTTGCCGCATAACCAAAGGATAGATGGCAGGAAGTAAGGAAAATGAGTTTTTTTATGTATTTAGAATGCTAATGATATTGCCCTTACAATTATACATTATCATTTAGAAGTAAAAAAACATTTCTTAAGATTTGGTATTAGTGTGAATATTTATTAAAGATAAGTAAGTGTCCGTCCGTAACAGGATTTTCAGCCGAAACCTTAATTGTAGCCGGTTTGGCGTTGCTGTATATTTTAAATTAATCCAAATTTTGTTACATAAAAGCCAAGTGAAAAAACTGTTTGCCAGGTATCCTGCTCGGAGACAGTATACGGATAGGCGGTGGTAAAATGTTGGGCAAAGTTAAGGCAGAAACCGCAGGAAGTTTTTATTAGAATAGCCCTTTCAGACACCACATAAACAATTGGATAGCAACTTGTCTCCATTTTTACCAATACGCTTTTTCATGTATAAATATTTCTTTACATTAAAGATATGAAATTAAATTTGTATTATAATAAATATTTTTTATTTCTTATTATTATAATAAATTATTATACTTATGTTATTAATGCGTGAGCAAAAATTACAATATTGTAGGCCTGCAACCGCACAATTAACAATACAGGGATTTGATTTAAATATAATATCTATCAACTGAAAAACTTAATTTATTTGATGACAAATAAATAAGGATAAATTCTCCTAAGAATCTGTTAAGGGGCCGTCCATTAATCACGTGATGTTTTTTTTTGACATTTTTTTTTAACCCCCACTCCCCTTAGTGATACATGGTGAGGTTTAAGACTTTCTTCAACATCTTGCAAGTCAGTTGTTGGCACAGTGCCTTGTTGAAGATTAACATCGGTTTCATCAAGCCACTCATCATTTTCGCGCAATATGCAGAGAATCTCTCTCGATCTACCGTTCGACCGTCACGTAAGGATGCGGGAAGGACGAACATGTGCATCTCTTCAATTTTTTTTGCTCGGATTCAGTTGCTTGTTACAAGAATTCACATGTGCCTTAGCTTTTTCTTTGAACAGAAGTACACCGCACACTGCTGACATATCCTGTACAAAAGTGTTTTACGATCCTTCTGCAGGCTAGGGCAATACAGGTCATAAATCAATTTGCCGAAGCCTTCATACTTTGGAGTAATTTCAAGAGACCGAAGCAGAAGAAATGGAGCAAACGTCTTGCCATCATGCTCTTAAGGCTTTGGAATATATAGGCCACTGGACAACTGCAAAATTGGGTAAGCAGGTATAACGAAGCGTTCCGGAAGAATGGATCGTATAGAGCTCCACTAAGTCCGGCGGACGGTTGTCGCGGTTCGCGGGAACTTCACTTCGTTCGTTGCTTGGCATAACGGCGAATCAAGGTCACACTACAAGGCGCTTTCGATTTTGTAAGCGTTTGCCGAAAATATAAATACACGTGATATATTACTACACCCCCCTCCCCACTTGTGATATTCCGTGATTTTAAAGAACCTCTCTATATGACTTTATCTGGGATCTGGATAACGCCCATGATGTCGAAGAGGTAATGCGCCTTGAAATGAAAATTTAAATGGGTCAGACAAGGATGAAGATGCCTTCTTACCGGGTCCGCCCAAGGTTTTGACAGAAGCTGCAAAAGATGATTTAACTGACAGTTATGAAGAGGAGTTGAATGAGAGGGCTTCCGATAACGGCAGTGGTCGAATACCAGAAAGACGATTTGGAAGTGCTCTTCATTTGAAACTATTGCAAGACCAAATCCAATTGAATCTGCTGCCAATAAAATACAAATATGTACCACCTGAGAACCAAGGGATGTGAGCTCAACAGAGGTTAAAGATTTTGTACGGTATTATATTTTGGCTGTATTAAATTTTCACGCTTGAGTTTAGTCATGGTTTAGTCATGCTGCTTCGAAAATGTCGATACACCGGCTTTTCCTATTGAGAAAGTGCCTTCACTTCGTACGTACACGGCAACACCACCGCAGGTCTTACTGCAAATGTCCTTTGAGAAGTGCAATACTTGATAGATGCAGTAAGGTTACGCTACCTCAATATTCCAAGAGATAAACAAATGATTCCATTTTTGGGTCGATGCTGGAATTCTTTTCGGCAGCAGGGTGTCAAAAATAAGACCCGGCTACCACCGTTCCTAGGTGGAGTAAAGAACAACGGTCCCAACAGAAGACACACGGTAGAAGTTGATGTCTGTGACCAGATGAAATGAAATGCTACAGATCTTGGATTAAATCCAAAAAGTGGACACTAAAAGTGGCTCTTCATGTCATCGACTAGGCAGTGGTGAACTCATGGATAAAGTACAGGAAGCACTGCCAGAATAACAAAGTTCCAAAAAGATTTGTCCAAGACCTACTGTCTTTCAGATTGGAAAAAAGATGAAGTTGGCTCGATGGATAGTGATGAAGAGAATCTGTTAAATAGCAACTATCAACTCTCACCTAAGATTGGTTGGGGCTGAGCATTGGCCAATTGCGGACAAGTTGAAAACAGCTCGAGCTTGTCGTTTGAAAACTTGTTGAACTCGATGCTAAAAATTTAAGGTTTGTTTGTGTCTTGAAACCTTAAAAAAAATTATTTAACCGACTTTCATATTTTGCCATAATTTGCTTAGAAATTTTATTTTGCCGATTTGCGGTTAAGCTACCCTTCAAAGATAGTCCTTTAAAATTGGGAATCTTTGGAAATAGCGCAAGAAAAGGTTCTTTTCGCTTGAGCGGAGATTTACGAAAAATCCAGAGCTTACATTTGAGTACACCAATTTCATTAATGAATGTTTGGAGTTGGGGCACATGTCATTAATAGAACGCATACAGTCTAACAAACCATATCAGTGCGTCGTTCGCCCTGAAAGTTCATCCTCAAAGTTACGAGTACTTTTCGATGTTTCGTGTCGAACTTCTTCATCAGTTTCGCTCAACGAATTGTTGATGGTAGGGACGTCTACCACCAATATGCGCTGACAGCTGATATAAAAAAATGTATCGTCAGATTCAAATCACTGAAGAAGACAGTAAATTTCAACTTATTGTCTGAATACGGTGACGTATGGAACGACTTTTGCACCATTCCTTGCAACTCGGTGTCTGCAAGAAATTGCTCTTAGGAATGCGGATTTTTCATTAGGCAGCCAAGCCATGCTGCGAGATTATTACGTGGAGGATCAGTTGAAGAATTGGAAAACATGTGATTTCCACAGGATGGTGCCACAAGCCACACAGCACACCTTGCATGTTATTTTCAGAAATAGGCCAGTCGATTGACCGCCTCTTTCATGCGATTTAAGGCCTCTAGATTTTTTTTTGGGGCAACGTTAAGTCATTGGTTTATGCCAAGAAGCCAACATTGAACGCGAAATAGCGGCCATCGAAAATTGGGTCCGAAGAATCGACCGCTGTAAAAGTGCCCGCGGTGGCCATATGAATGAATTCTAGTTCCATTCATTAACGTTTTGATCGTACTTCAAGCCGATAAATAAAGTTTTTGAAATATCTCAAGTAGTTTGCGTTTTATTAAAAAAAAAAACTACTATCTGTACCGCAGATGTATCTTAGTTTCTGTACTCGTGTGTACATAGGTACCAACCTACGAAAATGTTAACTTGATAAGTAGCCAACCGGATGATATGGAATACAAACAATCATTGAATCGAAAATGACTCATGAATATTTTCTAAAATGAATCTTCCAAAGCCAAAAAGCCGGTGATACACGTAAACAAAAGAGGCAGGCGCAAATAAAATAAACAACAAAAAATCAGTAGTTTTTTTTTCCATGTACTCGTATTAGTGTTGATTAATGCGAGTGGCATGGAAATCATATGAATAAAAAAAATAAAATGTAAATCTCCAAGTAAGCTTCTCTACTATTCTGTTGTTGTTAGTTGCTTCACCCCATATGGCCTTGTACTTCCGGTCAAAAAGTAACTGAACGTGCTGTACATGGTGCAGTACGTGTGTGAGTAACTTCGTTAACTACCCTATGCATGCATATCAGCATAATCCTTTGTCCAACTAATTTACTAAATCTTGTCAATTGAAGTCATAACGAATTTCTTTCCAATCAGAGTACTTCTCAATTATGCTAAATGCAACATAAAAAAAGGAAAACTATTCAATATGTTTTCCTGGTTTATAATTAGTCTATTAATCATTGCTATACGCCCATACCAAGTGGCGTCAATTTGAATATCAGAAGCAATCCATGTACATTGTCTTCTTATATCGCATGCCTTAGAAAAGCTAAAAATCTTTATGTTCCACTGCAACGACAATAAGTTAATTAAACAAAATATCGCATACAAGTTGCAGACAAAGAAATTTTGCTTAATTGGCGGCGAGTTGACCCGCCTTAAGAGAGCACTTGATATTTATTTTATAACTTACCGACTCCGTATTTATTATTTGAAGGTATCCACATATCTGCAGCGATTCCGACTGATTATTAAACATTAACCAGTATTGAATTGGGAATAAAAAAAAATTAGTAAAATTAACTTCTTCTTTTTTTTGTTGCGTGCGATCCTTGCAAATTTTAGCGGCGCACTTTTCTTAGCACATTTTGCATTTACTTTACACTTATCAATTTGGAAATTTTGGGGCCTTACGTCTAATTGTGGAATGAATTTCACGGGACACGAACAAAGAGGGAAAAAATTAAGTTAAATACAAACACTGAAAAACCTACGGCATAATAACACAAAAATCAATAAAATCCGCGTAGTAAACAGATACCCAGTTCCACTTTCGATGACAGTACGTTAGCAAATGTCAAACTTCTCTCAGTGGCGCTGTAGAACAACTGCAAAACTGTCTCTCTCTGTACAGAAATGGCAATTGATTGCATGGGGAGCGGAATAGAATTGAAACGGATCGGATATGGGAAAAGAACAAAACTTTTATGAAATTTGAAAATTATTTCATCAGAATTAAAACAAAATTTTTTCAAATGAAAATGTTGAGTCACTTAATGCAGTTGTTTTTCAAAATATGTATTTAATTGGAAATTGAGAATATTTTTAGTTTTAAAGTAAAATTTTTATTCCATCCCCGCAAATTTTGTTGTACCCTTATAACATGTCCGATTACAGACAGCCTGCTAGTGGTTAGTGTATTCACGGGGTATTCTCTTTTGTTTTCGCCTAGAGGTAGGCAATTATTTTCTTTCTCCCGGCAATTAGAAAAATTGATTATCTTTGGGATGGACAATATGCAAAAGTTGGCGAACGTCTTTGACCGACCCCCTTCCAAAGGAAACCCAATCTGGTTAGAACTCCAGAGGGTGCGGGACTACCTAAGAAAGAGGACGATTGGGTAGTCCTCTTCAGAGGATCTCCTTGTCAGAGGACGAACTGCTAGCATCGAGCCAGGAAACGTTAAAAGGAGACATGGAAGTGAACAAGCTATGCACGACAAGCTGTGTACGACGGAAAGGCGGAGATCGGTCAGCTACATTCCGCATATGAGAGCCGCGCTAAGTGCCAAGAATGTAAGAATGCAAGAAAATTTTCAGTTAAGAGCCTAAAAAAGTTTCACTTGCTTCGTGGTTTTATTATACCACACAATTATTTGGAAAACTGGAACCATTATACCGAATGCGAACGAAAAAGAAGTTACTAATTTAACAAGACTCCTTGGCTTAGTCAGTTGATGCGTTGCGCAGTCCGAAGATCGAGGTCATTGTAAGTCTTTTGCAACATGACTTCGAAAAGATTCAGGGATATTGCGATGATTGGAAGTTGAAGATCAAGCATCGCTACCATTTCCGGCAATACCAATTTGACGAAGATTAAGCCAGAGTGTTTTGGGTGACAGCATAATACTCAGTTTTGAATTATAAAAGTGTTGTTAAGCATCACAGACAACACAAGTAGTCAAATTACGAGCTCCCACAGTGGAAGTTTGAGTGAATTTACTACGTCATGAGTGAGGTAGGTAGGTAAAAGTGGTGGTCCAGTGAGAACCTAATTAGCACTAAGTGCCGTTTTATTTTTATTTATGATGTTATTTTGGTGTATTTGAGATATCTCTAAATCCAGCCCGAGGTCGGGCTCGCCGAAGGAGATCTTTTGTTTTTGATTGCTTGTATTCCGGCCATATTTTCCTTGATGTTGCACAGTTCGTAAGTCTGACCCATTTTAGATTTGCTACTTCAAGGAAGTATGATGATATATTAGCCTTAACTGCTTGTAGTGAGATGAAAACCTCACCTGCAAGCGAGCGCTAAAGGGCAGATCTCTTTCTAGCAAGTTCATCGGCCTTCTCATTACCTAGGATGTCACTGTGGCCGGGAACCCATATAAGGGAAATGAGCTGACCTTCTAACGACGCTATTTCAGCTCGGCATTCCTGTTCTAATTTTGAATGTGAAGTAAAGGAGGACATAGCTTTGATGGCTGCTTGACTTTCAATGCATATGGCAACCTTCTGGCTTGGCAGGATATTTGGATGTAATTTGATTTGACGACATGCTTCCCGGATTGCAAATAGTTCGGCTTGGAAAACGCTGGAATTGTCGGGCAGTCTATAGGCTTTACAGATGTTCAGAGACTCTGAGAACACACCCGCACCGTCTCCGCCGCTCATCTTAGAGCTGTCAGTGTAGATTGTCCAGTTAAAGTCCTTACATATCTGTCCACTATTCCATTCCGCTCTTTCTGGTATTAGAGTGTCAAAGTTATTTGATGGATAAATTCTAGGGACCGTATAGTCCGTTGGTGAAGATACCAAATCTCTCGGTATAAGATCAAGTATAGCGCTATGACCATAGGGTTTTGACGTCCAGCATCCAGACTCTCTGAGCCTAATGGCGCTGTGAGCAGTAGTGTTTTTAATGTGTAGGTCCAAAGGTAGGAGATGCAGCATTACCGTCAGAGCATCCGACGGAGTCGATCGTTGAGCGCCTATGGTGCCTATGTATGCAATTCTCTGTACCTTGTTAAGTTTGATGACATTGAATTTTTTCATGAGGGCCGGCCACCATACTAGTGATCCGTATGTTAGTATCGGGCGAACCACCGCCGTATAAATCCATAGGATCAGCTTTGATTGGAGACCCCATTTTTTGCCAAAGGTTCTTCGCAGGCGTAAAAAGCTATGCACGCCTTTTTAACTCGCTAATCAACGTTTAGCTTCCAGCTGAGTTTAGGGTCTAAGGTAACGCCTAGGTACTTGGCGCTGGTAAATAGAGAAAGCGGTTGTTCATTCAGACGGGGGAATGGGAATGTCATGAGTGAACTACGGGCAACTATTATTTCGAAAGGAAAAAGTTTTCGTTGGGACGCATTCATCAAATAAATGCAAGATAAAAAACTGGAACAGTATTTGCAAGAATCGAATGTGAATACTTTGCATTTTTCAGCATTAATAACATAGTCACCTGAAAAGGGCAATCAAAATAGCGTGCTATTTTTCAAATCCTTATTTCCATTTAAAGACGTTTGGTGCGAATACAGCTTTCTTCAAACGTCTTTTTTGAAGGGCCGTCATGGTCTTTTGACGGGGTAACTGAATCGAGAAGTTTGAAAACAGTAGATGCGAATTCACATTTTTTTTAAAATTGTATCTCATGCCTTGTTGATTTCAACCATATTTCAAAAATCTTAAAGTAAATTGAGAATTTGTATAATGGAGCTCGTTAACCTTAACATTGTGGCAGACTTAAAAATGGTTCGATGATGGGTCGATTTAGATTCTTTCATCTTATGTTTGAAGATGACATGATATTAAATAACTCTCTCCTTGTAAGAAACACATTATTTGAACCCGAACCTATTCAGAAATAAGACCGTTTAAGGAATATATGCGAATTTATTAACCAGGTTTTTTAGAATACTCAAATTTAAAAAAAAATCAATAAAAAAAGGAGCAGCGTTTTTATTTTGCATTATACATACAAAAAGTAAAGCCATAGTAAGAAATGTGGAAACTTATGGAGATTTTCATCGAAAAAAAGTCGAGGAGCAACCGATGTATAGAGGTTCTCTTTTCCTCCACATTTTGATGTTATGAGTGCCTTCCCCAACGTGCTAAGCTATATTGTAATTTAGAATGTACCAGTCCACAGTAGATTACTTCAAGATTGCTTTCCTTAGTTATGAAGTTTGCGTATTCCAATTCATATTACTATCAAACTCAAGGGCCAAGTACTTAAAGTTGGCAACGTATTCAACAGTTAAACATTTTGAAGAGAAAACCTTTTTTAAAAAAAATGCTTTCATTACACGTTTCTTTACTTAATCAAAAACTGTTTACAACAATGGCTATGAAAAGCAAAATCGGGATATGGTAAATTCACTTCAATTAACGAAACTATTGAACATTTTTTTCATTCCTTTTACTATTGGATTTCAAGCAGAAAAGTTAAGA
Source organism: Orthonevra nobilis (assembly GCA_963555765.1). NCBI lineage: Eukaryota > Metazoa > Arthropoda > Insecta > Diptera > Syrphidae > Orthonevra > Orthonevra nobilis. The sequence goes on from OY743225.1 coordinate 76,316,245, forward strand.
TTTTAAACTATAAGCTGATCCTTTTTTATTTCAACCATCCTACAAAAATATCTATTCCAAAAGAAACATCAGCAGTGTTGGTGGTAAAGTTGGTAAAGAGTTCGTAGTACTTCGAGTACTTCGGTACTTGGAACTTGAACCCAAATATATGAGGCCTTGCTGACGAACTTTTCAAAGCGGCGGCGATGACTTGGTAAGGAGCATGCACCAACTTATCTGCAATACTTGGTAAGAAGAAAGCATGCGAGATGAATAGAATCGCAGCATTTCCACTGTCTTCCACTATCTTTTAAAAGTCTGTTCAATAACTCGCATAAGCCGAAGATATTGATATAATCAGACAACGTAGCTTAATGTCAACAGTGCGTTTATGAGTTCTCAGACAGAAACGGTCTTCGTCAGAACGTTACCAGAAACAGCTATGACTTTGAGGTAGTTAGGAACTTTGTTTACTCAGGCTCCGCTGTAAACACACATGCGCCGAGATCAAACGAAAAATACTTCTGGCTATGAAAGCAATTAAGAAAATTCCATCCTCGAAGAAATAAAGTATCGCTCTATAAGACCATCGTCATCTTCATCCTGCTCTATGGTGCAGAAGCATGGACACTTTCAACAGTTATTTAAATTCGCCAAATCTTTTTTTAAATGATTCAAAATGCAAAAACAATTGAATGATGTTTGCAAAACATAAATTAACTTTGTTGGTGGCGGCAAATAAAGTAGCCCAATAGATGGAAAGTTGATGGTACGGGCAGTCCTGTTCGCAGCCAAACCAATTTTTTCCCTTTTGATTTCTGGTGTATTTACACAGGCACTTTGTTGAATATCAACACAAATTAGTGATTTTGGAGTATTTCCTCACAAAGTAAAACGAGCGAGTGATTCGCCACTAAGTGAAATTCTCCAACCAACCACAAATAAAATGGAGTTTTAAAAACACAAATCTGGTGGTAAGGCAGATTTTTGTGTAGCTTTTCCAGACAACTTAAGATTAAATTCTTAAATTCATATTCATTTTTTTTAAAATTATAATTTTACATTAAAAACAATGCTTACCGAAAACTATTCATTTTCACAAAAGACTGGCTTGTATTTAATAATGACGAAACAAATCTTGATATATGTGAATAAAGCATCTATATTAATAAATTACGTAACACGAGTTTTATAAAAAAAAAAAAACAAATGAAGCAGGAATGGGCATGAAAACGTTTTTTGTATATAAAATATAACATATTTTTGCACTTTTTATTTTTTTATTGAATAACACAGCTGCGAACAGAAGAAATCTTTTGTTCGTCATCAATTTCTTTTGCACAAAGTATGCTCTTTATGCTTTCAGCTTCCTTCATCCAGTAGTCAATCTAGTCAAGCATAATTGATTTAGTCAATACTAAGTGCTTTTCAATGGTTAATAGTACCTGCTGGATTATAAGTTGCCTTCGTTCACTTTTAGGTTCGTTGTTCACAAAGGGCACTAAAATACCTAATGCCGATGTATACCCCTCCATGGCGGCCTCAAACCTCTTTTCGTACAAATAAAGTTCTGCTTGTCGTCCGATTTCCAGACCAGTTTTCAGCGATGGACTTGAGTTGGAAAGTGCATCTATAGAAAAGAAAACAATTAATCAAATAAAAGGCAATTCAAAAATATATCTCTATACAAAGCTGCTTAAATCTTTCGTCTGGCTCTAGAACGTCTGTAACACAAGGTTGCTTGGTATTATCGTTAGGTTTCTTGTTGGCAGTCAATATGGCGGTCTTGATTTCTTCAGCTCGTTTAAGATACGTTAAAGCTCTGTTGCGTAACGCTTGTCGTTTACTGGCATCCGGTTCCTCTGTTATTAAAGGCACAAAATATTGAAGGGAATTGCAGTACAGATGATAGGCTTCTTTGTATTTCTTCTGCTCGTCACATTCCACGGCGTTTGTGACCAATTGAATTGCCTTTTCAAGGGTCTTGAAAAAAGGGAAGTAAGTTCAGTAAAGCATGTACAATAATAAAAAAAAGGAATGAAGATATTTTTGATTAGTCCTTAATTTTCATCTCTTTGATAAAATCTTTTTAGTACTTTGGAGGTCAATGACATTAGATGGTATTTCACTGCTTTTAGAATAGAAGAGCATGACTGAGCCTAAATGTAGCGTTGAGTTTTCTTGGAAACTGTTTGAGTTCTTTTCGTTATCAGACCAAAGCCGAAAAACTCTAATCGAGAAATGTAGAAATTTATTTCAATGGTTGGATGCTGTAGTAAAAGGGTAGGCACTGATTGACGTCAACCTGGCAATGTTTAGTGTTGTAAGTACACTACACTACTATAAGTACATCAACTGTGCTTATTTTATCTCCTCATGGTAGTTATTGGGTACTGGTTGGTGTCCAATCGGACCCGACTTGCAAAACTTATAAGCTCGAGTGTTTAACAATACTCAGCACTATAAAGGCGACAGCGGACGAACTCTCTCGATGGAGCCAGCGATACACTTTATCTGGGCTACTTCGATATTTTCTGAGCTCAGGCCGATAAAGATTATCAAGAAAATGTCAGGCTTTTAAAAAAAAATGCTGGCGGTTTTTTGTGGACCAACAACACAGCGTCCACATCCCCGAAGCGGGTTACTGAAACAAAAATGGAACTGGTCTTCCAGGTTGGGTATTGAGCCGTCGGGGTAGCTTCCTTTCCACGTAAAAAAAACAGTAATGAGAGAGACACCGGCCTTGGGTAATAATGCACTAGCTCATTTAGGATCGCGACCCGGAACGTCTACGAACTACGATTTGAGAGTATGCACCTACAACGTTTGTATGCTGTACACTCACGGTGCTGCTCAAAAAGTTGAATCTATCCTCACGCGGTACAAGGCAAATATTATAGCGATCTAGGAGAAACTATGGATGATATGCAAAAACGGAAAAATTGAGATATTTATTTCATCCGTCACAAAATATTGTACATGTACGCTCAATGGCGATTGACTTCAAGCCGATCAGTGATCTCCTGGCTGGCATCAAGGCAACGTCAAAACGAAGCTGAAAACTCTATCAAGAAGGACATTTATGACCTCCTCGGCCAGAGAATGATATCAAAATCATACTCGGAGACTTCAATGCCAAATAGGTAAGGAAAACATTATTGGTGGATAAGTCGGCTTCCGGGTTCTCCAGACGGTCGAACCGCCAACCAACTTCACCGTGTGCTAATAGATGCGAGGTACGGATCCAATATCCTGACCGTCCAGAGCGGCAATTGGTCAGACCATTTGCCTGTTACAGCCAAATTCAGAGCTCGATCGTCAGTCCCGTCCCTGGTATGATGATGAATGCGTATGACGGAAAATGAAACAGAACATGTACACATACAAGCGCTGCAGCGCAAAACAAGAGCATAAAGGGGAGAATTCCGATTCAGAAGAAGAGAGCAACAAAAAATCTTACGTAAAATAAGAAAAGGTTTTTCTGGAAAACTAAGAAGCTGGCTTCAAGCTTGTGGCGCAGGCTTTTCGAAACAGAGGAGGAAACCTATTCACAAAGCACAGACAATAGTAGATATATTAAACAGCATTTCCAGCAACTCTTTAATGGGCTTCAACAGAGATAGAGTGATAGGGCAAGAAGAGAGCTCGCATTCAGTCAATACATAACATACCCCCCTCCTAGTTTGAAAGAGGTTGACTCAGCTATCAAAAAACTGAATAATAACAATGCCGCCTGCTTTGATGGCCAACGATTGGAGCAATTCATGCATGTTGGGGATACTTTTGTAAGGTGCAAGCACTAAATTATCAGTCAAGAAAGGATGGATAAAGCCATGCCCAACGATTGGACTACCAAGTGGCATATACCTGCTTTATAAGATCCTATCCAACGTACTGTGTGAACGCCTGAAGCCTTTCTGCGACACACTAATCGGCATGTACACGGACGATCCACCAGATATTCACACAAAGCAAATCCAGGCAAAGACCAACGAATTTTAAGCAAGACTTCATCTCTTCATCGATTTCTAAGCCACATATGACAGCATTTATCGTCTTGAACTCTACAAGACAATAGCCGAATTCGGGATCCCGACAAAATTGTTCCGGCTGTGCCACGTGACGCTGGAAAACACGCGGTGCAATGTGGAATTTTGAAACAGTTCCTCCCAACTATTCCAAACATGCATCGGCTATCGGCTAGCAGATGCTCTATATGTGTGCTATATGGAGCCGTGTGCTGGACGATAAGCAGGAAGGCAGAGCAGATTTTGAGCAATTCCGAAGGAAACATTTTTCGTTCAATATTTGGTCCCGTATGCAAGGAAAGCAAAAGGAGAAGATATAACCGCAACTCTATGAGTGTATCAAGATGTGGATGCAGTTCAAAAAGGAAAAATACGACGACTACACTGGCTCGGCCTTATCGACCGAATTGACAATAATGCTCCAACAAAGAGGAGCTACGACAAGGACGACCGAACCTCCGTTTTAACGATCAAGCGGTCGCGAATGCCAAAGCGCTTGGTCTAAGGAACTGAAAGCAGCTGGTCCGGGATCAAGAAGATTGGAAGGCTGTCGTGCCTTAGGCAGGATTAGTCACAATAAGCATATGTAGCAGTCTACATTTGCAACCCGATTAGGAACATTTATTCATAACACTTTTGATGCAACTGAGTTCTCTACTTACCTTTTCCGAAGGAATTGTTTTGAGATCAATAAATGGATGTGCAAAGAAGTCCTCAAAGGAGATCCTCTTGGATGGCTCATGTTGCAGTAGTCTCGTCAGCAAATCATTGCATTCGGCAGAAATTTTTGTGTTTGGAGGAACTTTAATTTTCTCGTAATTTTTGATTTTTATCAAAAGCTCTTCGATTGTTCGCGAAGTATACGGCGCTTTTCCAAAAAGGCACTCATATAAAATAACCCCAATGCTCCATAGATCAGCTTTTGCATCATATTGATGTTTACTAACGATTTCTGGAGCCATATACAAGGGAGATCCTTTCAGAGTTTGATTAATTTCTCCCAATTTGAGATGTTGTGCGAATCTGTAAGAGAGTTACTAAAAAATGTGTTTTTGATGTTGCTAAGAAAAACTTACCCAAAATCAGCAATTTTGAGAGCAACATTTTCTCCTCGAGTTAGAAGTAAATTTTGAGGCTTGAGATCAAAGTGACAAATATCGTTGGAACGCATATATTGAACCCCGGACGCTAGCTGCCTGAGAAAGTACTTGCATGTGGCTTCGGGCAATGATTTGCGCAAATGGATGAATGCTGATAAATTTCCTGCATTACAGTATTCAAGTACTATGTAAATATTTCTTTAAATAAAATAAGGGTTTTTATTCAATGCAGAAAAAGATGGTTAACCGCTCACTTATCGTCCCAGAAAAAATCATCTAGGCCAACAATGTGCTTGTGACTCAAGGACCGTAATAGCCTTATTTCTGTGACCAGATTATCTGTTGAACTTTTCGAAAGAGAAGACTTTTCAACACACTTGATAGCATGGAACGATCGATTTCTCTGAAATCAAAATCCGCTTTATCTTTTACACGAATTAAATCTGAAGTGGTTTTACTTTATGCTTTGCCTTGTAGACTGTGGAGTAGCTTCCGGCGCCTAGTTTTTCAAGTATTTCATAGTCACTTATACGAGGTATGGACATTTTTTTTCGAGAACTTAACAAAAAATTTGTATTTTGAAAGCGAACTTAAGCAGCAAGCGAAATTTACCGCGAAACAAATGCACTGGTAGCAAATGAAAATATTTTGATTTTGCGGCTGTTGACGTACCGTTGACATTCGCTGTTTGACGTTTGAGAATATTGAACACTGCATTACCAACTTACCGACCTCTGCCGTATTTGGTCGTGGAACTGTTCGCTTAAAGTTATCAAAATAGTAATATTGAAAGTTGCCAACCAAGGGGAATAGTCGAGTTTTGACTGATTCAATATCCGATATAGCCACAGAGTTATATACGAAAATTATTGAGTTCGCCTGTCAAAAAGTGCATATCAGAGATTGGCATGCGATCATAATCTTACGACTTAAAAACTACCAAGTGAAATTTGACTCTCGCACGAAGGGTTCCGCGCCTCCTAAGAGTTTTTAATTTTTTCATATTATCACCAATAAATTAAGGGATAGTGGGAGGCTGGGCGGAGATTGAAATTAGTTTCAAATATATGGGCTAATTTTATTAACTAATTTATTCAATGGCAAAGTAGGCAGATTTTTTGACAATGCAAGGTATCTTAAAATGTGTCTTCTTTCGTCGTTGACGATTGTTTTTTATTATTTGCTTGCTCTTCAAGAGTATATTAATACTCTTATAGAAGATGGATATGACACTTTGTTTGGTTTGGTAGAAACATTTTGAAAATCGTTCCACAAGTTCCCAACGATCTTTTGCCCCTACTGCAGCTAACAAGCAACTGACTTCCTCCAGCCAGTTAGCAATTGACTTCCTCCTGCCAGTTAGCAACTGGTTATTCCCAGCCAGTTAAAAACCTGCCCCTACTGCAGCCAACTACCAACTGACTTCCTCCAGCCAGTTAGCAACTGACTACCTCCAGCCAGTTAACAACCTTCTCCTACTGCAGCCAACCAGCATCTGACTTAATCCAGCCTGATAGCAACTGACTACCTCCAGCCAGTTAACAACCTTCCCCTACTGCAGCCAACCAGCAGCCGACTTCTTCCAGCCAGCTACCAACTGACTACCTCCAGCCAGTTAACAACCTGCCCCCTCTGCAGCCAACCAGCAACTGACTTCCCCCTGCCAGTTAAAAACTGACTTCTTCCAGCCTGATAGCAACCGACTTCCTCCAGCCAGCTAGCAACTGGCTACCTCAAGCCAGTTAACAACCTGCCCTACTACAGCCAACTAGCAACTGACTTCCTCCAGCCAGCGAGCAACTGGCTACCTCAAGCCAGTTAACAACCTGCCCCTACTGCAGCCAACCACCAACTAACTTCCTCCAGCCAACCAGCAACTGACTTCCTCCAGCCAGCTAGCAACTGGCTACCTTAAGCCAGTTAACAACCTGCCCCTACTGCAGCCAACCAGCAACTGACTTCCTCCAGCCAACTACCAACTGACTTCCTCCAGCCAGCTAGCAACTGGCTACCTCCATCCAGTTAACAACCATCCCCTACTGCAGCCAGCCAGCATCTGACTTCCTCCAGCCAATCAGCAACTGACTTCCTCCAGCCAGCTAGCAACTGGCTACCTTAAGCCAGTTAACAACCTGCCCCTACTGCAGCCAACCAGCAACTGACTTCCTCCAGCCAACTACCAACTGACTTCCTCCAGCCAGCTAGCAACTGGCTACCTCCATCCAGTTAACAACCTTCTCCTACTGCAGCCAACCAGCATCTGACTTAATTCAGCATGGCAACTGGCTACTACCTGCCACTACTGCAGCCAACCAGCAACTGACTTCCTCCTGCCAGTTAGCAACTGACTACCTCCAGCCAGTTAACAACCTTCTCCTACTGCAGCCAACCAGCATCTGACTTAATCCAGCCTGATAGCAACTGACTACCTCCAGCCAGTTAACAACCTTCCCCTACTGCAGCCAACCAGCAGCCGACTTCTTCCAGCCAGCTACCAACTGACTACCTCCAGCCAGTTAACAACCTGCCCCCTCTGCAGCCAACCAGCAACTGACTTCCCCCTGCCAGTTAAAAACTGACTTCTTCCAGCCTGATAGCAACCGACTTCCTCCAGCCAGCTAGCAACTAACTACCTCCAGCCAGCTAACAACCTTCCCCTACTGCAGCCAGCCAGCAACAGACTTCCTCCAGCCAACTAGCAACTGACTCAGCCAGTTAACAACCTGCCCCTACTGCAGCCAGCCAGCAACAGACTTCCTCCAGCCAACTAGCAACTGACTCAGCCAGTTAACAACCTGCCCCTACTGCAGCCAGCCAGCAACTGACTTCCTCCAGCCAGCTAGCAACTGACTTCTTCCAGCCAGTTGCAACTGGCCAGTTAACAACCTACCCCTACTGCAGCCAGCCAGCAACTGACTTTCCCTAGCCAGCTAGCAACTGACTTCCTCCAGCCAGTTAACAATCTTCCCCCACTGTAGCCAACCAGCATCTGACTTCCTCCAGCCTGAGAGCAACTGACTTCCTCCAGCCAACTAGCAACTGACTTCTTCCAGCCAGTTGCAACAAACTTCCTCCAGCCAATTGCAACTGGCCAGTTAACAACCTGCCCCTACTGCAGCCAACAAGCAACTGACTTCCTCCAGCCTGCTAGCATCTGATTCATCCAGCCAGCTAGCAACTGGCTACTACCAGTCAATTAGAAACCTGCCCCTTCTCCAGCCATCCAGCAACTGACTTCTTCCAGCCTGATAGTAACTGATGTCATTATGATGTTACTAAATACGTAAGTAATGACTGGCAGAAGTTATGGCAGGATTATTTTTAAGAAGAGAGGATGAACTCCATCAATACCGACAGCTTTTTATTTTATTTTAAATACTGCTTTAACAACATCAGTTTGCTCGACCCTGCAAAATTCAAAGGACCCGCTTTGCAGCACTTGAATGTGTTGGGGTGGTGCCACTGATATTGTTTGTATCTCTGCGAATTTTTTATTAAGCTGGTTGGAATTGACTTCATCCATTCGAGAAGAACATTCAATATTAAGCCTTTGGATACAGGTACTTGACTTAAGACTTATACTATATAACAGATCGTATCAAAAACATGATCCGAAAAATATCATAGTTTATAATTTTGTACGTATAACTAGAGTAGTTACCGGGTCCAACCGCTTTTTATCCATTTTGCAATAACACTGTCACATAGAAAGCTTGTTTTATAAGCAATACTAATAGCGTTCTAAGTGCGGAACAGATTAAACCATCGGAGTGGTATCTGACTCCTCTTGTTGCACTCATTATCAAATGAGGGGTCCTTGAATTCTATTCTCTTCTCGATGACTTGACACGCTTCTTGAATACCTTGCCGTCCGTATAAAGAAGGAAAGTATTGTAGTAGACAATCCTATTGCGCTGAATAGCTGATAACGTAAAGCGACACCAAGAAATTCTGTGTTGTCGTGCCATCGTAATGACCGAATCCAACAGTTAAGACTATTAGATCCGTAGAATTAGTTGATAATGAAAATAAAACAGCGATAAAAATAATCTCTGTTGCACTGGTTTTGCAATTATAACCATTTGAAGATAATCTTTGGTCGTAACAGCACTCGAGCCACTAACCTTAAACTTAATAATGTCACCTAAAAAAAAACAAACGACTGATGGAATGGTTAAATCCACTGTGTGTTTAATAAAAGATACTTCGAATTACACGAATTCATTAATGAAGTCAAATTTTCACTTCAATTTTGTGTACGAACTATTTTCCGTTCAAATCAATCGTGTCACATTATCAGCAAATTGTTAAGTAGTTGAGATAGCCCGCTGTGCTGCATTTGTTAATAGTTTTGTTAAATAAATAACCTGAGTAGTTTTTTTGTTTTTTGTGAAGAACTTTCGCGAAAATAAGTCCGATAATGGCGTCCATAAATTGTAATATATTTTACAATTTTATCAATGGAAGAAGACGCACAAAAATCTGAGAAATAAATTAGAGTCATTTTTCAAATTCAGCCATAAAACAATCATTGGAGGCATTGGATTGCTATCAGACAGGTAGCGAATGATATGATCAGGGATTAATCTTATCGGAGAATAAAACTTCTTATAAATAAGTGACTCGACGGATCACTTGACTTAGTAGCTTAGGCTTTTGTGTCCTATTCGCGGGAATATGTTGGGGCTTACTCTTATTCCGTTGTTGTTGATTGGATCGGCGTTTTGCTATCCAAGTGCGAGTCGTGTTGTGAACGGCACAGATGCAGAACCTGGACAGTATCCATTCATTGTACGAAGCATTTCGAATACGTTTGACACTATTATAATGAAACAATTATTTTGAAGGTATCACTTCGCAGCGCTTCTGGTTCACATTCGTGTGGTGCAAGCATTGTCAGCAACCAATGGATATTGACAGCTGCTCATTGTGTTAATGGCAAGCTACCAACCTCGGTCAGCATTCAGTATGCTACAACAACAATCGATGTAGCCGGACCCAATGTGGCTACAGTGCAACAAATTATTGTGCACAAGGACTATGCGCCCGCAAAGAACTATGCCAACGATATTGCTCTTCTGAAACTCGAGGGTCGCCTATCCATTAATGACAAGACAATTGCATTAGTGAAACTTCCAAAACTGGGTTACGAAGTTCCTGGAGGTGATATGGGCACTTTAATTGGATGGGGACTTGAGAAGGTAAGTACAAATATTGTTGATGTGAGACGATGGATTCACAAAGTTTAACAATTTCACCAGACAGGGGGTTCTGTACAAAAAACATTACAACAAGTCCAGCTAAAGATCTATTCGGATGAGGAATGCAACCAAAGACATAATGGAGCTACAACAGCTGATCAAATCTGTGGAGGCGTAGATGAAGGCGGAAAGGGACAATGCAGTGGTGATTCTGGTGGTCCGCTTCTTTTTGACGGCCAGCAAGTTGGAATTGTTTCCTGGAGCATTAAACCTTGCACTGTTGCACCCTATCCTGGAGTGTATACGAAAGTGTCGCACTATGTTGACTGGATCTTAGAAAATATTGAGGACAAATAAATGACAAAGCTTTTTTTGTTTGTTGTCCAAAAAAAAAAGTGGTCATCTATTCCAACGTCGATGTTAGATAAGTGTTTTGAAATCGAAATTTTGAACTTTGTTCTGTTGTATTGGAGCTATCTGTTCATCAGACTAGATTTATACTATGATAGCTGGAAGAGCTTCCTTTCCTTGTTTTTTTATACAGGGAATTTACACAATCTATAAATTAGCGAGATTGTTTAACTTTTTCAATGAGTTTTTGAAATCAGTGGGCTATCAGTCGGATTTAAACGAATTTAGTGATGAAGATTTGGATAAGGATGATAATAATATTGACGTCCAGCCCAAGAGGACAACGGCCGTCAAAGCAACATGTTTGATGTTCTCACATCAAATGTCGTTCAGAAATGTCGATTTAAATAATCTCTCATGTCGAACTGGAATCTTATTTCCTTAACTAACGATGTTAACAGAAAAAGTAGATATTTTAAAAAGGCTTAGATAAATATGTGCCGCCCAAAAAATGCCCGTGACCTTCAAGCGAATTTGAGAGGTCCAGGGTGGACCTGGTCCTCAACCAACAAGCGTCTCCAGCCAGCTCTATCTTTTGCTAGCTGCCTCCAGTTTCGCACGCTAAACTGGTTGAGATCCCTTTCTATTTGCGCGCGTCGCCTGAGTCGAGGTCTTCTTCTGCCGCGCCGTCCCTCTCTACATGACCAAGCCATCTAATCGTTGGATCTTCACTCTTCTGGCTAGGTCGATGTCGCTGAACAGCTTGTATAGTTCGTGATTGTATCTTCCCCTCCTTTGGCTTTGTTTATCAGTTGCTTTCTCAGCCCATAGAAGCAACGATTGGCAAGAGTGATTCTAAGTCTGATTTCAGCGCTGATGTCGTTGTCTGAATTGATAGCGGTGCCTAGGTAGACAAAGTCTTTGACTACCTCAAAGTTATAGCTGTCTACTTTGATGTTCTGTCCGAGACGTCAGTGTTGGGAGTCCTTTCTCGCTGACAGCATATACTTTGTCTTGTCCTCATTTACCGTCAAACCCATTTTCGCGGCCTCCGTCGCTATGCTCAAAAAAGTGCCATTGACATCAAGCTCCGTTCTTCCAATCATTTCAATATCGTCGGCATATGCGAGTAGTTGGACGGACTTTTGAAAGATTGATCCTCTGGCGTTGGCGTGCGAGTTTTGAACAATTTTTTCAAGAACAATGTTGAAGAAGTCGCATGACAGCGCGTCGCCTTGTCTGAATCCTTTTTTGACACCAAAGGTCTTTACCGACCTTGATCGAGTAGCGTGTATTCTCCATCGTCATGCTACACAAACGGACTGGGTTTTTTCCAAGATTTGCCGTAGTGTGAATATTTGATCTATTTTTGATTTCCTTGGTCTAAAGCCACACTGGTATGGACCAACCAGGTTGTTGACGAACGGTTTTAGGCGCTCACACAACATGGGAGATAGGATCACGTAGGCGATGTTTAGAAGACTGATTCCTCTATAGTTGGCGCAATTCAGAGGATCTCCTTTTTTGTGGATTGGGCGAACAGTGCTGAGGTTCCATTCATCGGTCATACTTTCCTCCGACCATATTTTACAGATGAGTTTGTGCATACTCCTTACCAAATCATCGCGTGCCGCTTTGAAAAGCTTGGCAGGTAAGCCGTCAGCTCCGATAGCCTTGTTGGATTTGAGTTTAGATATGGCTATCTTCACATCATTCAGGTTGGGTGAACGGAATTGTTGATCTGCATCGTCCGCTTCAGTCGTGTTGAATGGTTCGTTCTGTCTGACAGAGGGAGTTAGCTCTTCATCGCCGTCTTAAACCTCACCATGTATCACAAAGGGGGAGGGGGGGTTAAAAAATGCCAAAAAAATCCATCACGTGATTAGCGGCCCCTTACCACTCACTCCTCTCACCGTCAAACTCTTGTCATGGGACATTCCTACTAAATAAACATTTTGGATGATTTATCTAGATCCGAAAAAAAAACAAACTAAATTTTCTTATGACAAAAATCAGGAGCCTGTTCTGGAATACCTTATAAGTTGAATAACAATTGGTTTTGGAAATTTTTCATTATTTCGATATGCCTTCTAGAAAATCTTTATTTTTTTTATTCACATTCATTTTTCGAAAAAAATATTTACAAAAGAGAATCTGCGAAGCCTTAAAAGGCTTTTCTGCAGAAGGTTAGTTACATAAGTTTTTTAATCAATCTGTGAAAGATCAAGAATATTACAATTTATATCTTATTATGCATTAGTGGTTTTGATTTTTTTTAATATTTTTCAGAGTTCATTAAAATAAGCTTTCTTAAACAATTTTTTCTTTAGCCTTTGGAAGATATGTTCAGTTGATCTCTTGGCATCTTGTTGAAGATAAGCGGAATAATCACAGTTTTTGAATCTTGTTGTTCGGAGGAATCCTTGTTCTTGTCCTTCTGGTGTTGAACTGACGGTCGATTGGTTTCTTCTTGTAGTGCTGATTATCATAGTACTCTTCAAGTATAATCAATTCGAATAGTTGCTTTATATTAAAAAGGCCAAGTGTTTTGTACGTAATACGTTTAGCTGATTCGTCAAGGATCCACTATTTGTTCCATTTTGGGTGCTTACAAGTATTTTCACGATTCGATTTTGTAATTTCTGCAATTCTAACAGGTAACTTCGGGTGGTATTTCCTCAAGCTTTACACCGTACCTAAGTAAGGACTCTATTAGTGAAAAGTACACTTGCTTCTGTACGCTTAAACTACTATGTTTACTGGGATGGTGTAAAGCGTAAGCTGTTTTCCTAAGTTTTTTTTACCAAGTTGAGCAATGTGCAGGTCCCATTTGAAGCAACAATCAAGATCTACTCCTAGGTACCAAAAATGCTATACATTTTCAATAAAATCTTCAGTATTCAGGTTTTCTTCCGTAGCATTTTGATGAAGGCAATTCGTTTGATGGAACATTATTTTTATATTTGTTTTCAATATGTGAGATGGCCTGATGTGCATTAGTTTAGTTCTTTTTTAATTTATTATTAGCCCAAAACCTTGACACCATCTAACAATTGAATCAAATTCTTTTTGCAATAAGTTGGTTGCAGTTGATATGTCCCTATGGCTAACAACAATTGCTGTGTCATCTGCTAAATCAAATCCGGTGTCATTCTTTAAAACAGCAAGTAGCTGATTTTCATTAATTATGTAAAGCGGCGGCCCCATAATTGATCCTTGTGGGACTCCGTATTGCAGTGATTTTTCTTGGCTAAACGCAGGGCGGATCTTGAATTTGTGGGGCCCTTGGCTAATACTGCTTAGGGGCCTTACCTAATTACTCAACTAATTGCCATTTTGACAAAAAACTGTTTTCTGTAGTGATGTAGGTATACATTATGTAATATTTGTTACGTACAGGAAGAAAATAGGAAAACAAAATATTTTATTTATTTATTGCAAATAAATTGACAGGTTATAAATGGTTATGTTATATAAATTATAAAGCAACCTTTCTCCATTTTTGTGCTGCAAATTCTTTTATTTGGTCATCGCACCGTAGCTCCTTTGTTAAATCGCAATTTATCGAAAGAACTGAAAAATGATTTAGTCCATAGTTCGACATTGCTGTCCTGTATTTGTTTTCTATATACGACATCCTGGAGATCGGCATCGTTAAAAAAATCATTAAGATGGTATAGCAGTTTGGGAAAACATCAACAAGTTTCTTTTCATAAATTAGCCAAAAAATTTCACTGCAAGAGGTGTAAGACTCTGTCTTAGACTGCAGTAAGTAAGATTTTAACTGAATGCACTCATTCACTAAATCTTCATCTACGTCACTTGGATAATAATCAATAATATTACGTACACTTTCCAGATCTATGTGTTCTTGATTTTTGTCTTGCAAATCCAAACAAACGTGGATTTGCGTCTCTTTTTTATGTCACTATAGTCTGTTCCCACACTAGTACTTAATTTTTTAGTTTTCTCTTCGTATTCCTTTAGCTTTTGATCTGACTGTTGCCTTATGTTTTTCACGCACTTTTTTAATGACACAATTAACTTATTGCTTTCACCAATGTCTAAACCAGGGCTCTGTCCATTTTTATTAATTACATAAAATCTCTCCAAATTTCTTTCTAAAAAACAATCAAAATTGAAGTTTCAAGTTTCGCCAGTTTATTAAATAAATTTCGTGCCTCTTTTCGGTAATCCACTTTTTCATAATGCCATCATAATTACTTTTCAAAGCTCTGACAGCATCAAAGTGACAAGACCGTTTGGTCTGGCTTAAACTTTTTAACGTAAATTTTAGGTTTGTTTCACGATTTAACAGTTCCCACCTATGGGTCGAAGCAGAGAAGAAAACGTTTATTTTTTGCACTATTCCAAAAAAATTTACAATTTCGGTTGCAACCTTCAAGGAGTCTTGACCAACTAGGTTAAGGGAATGCGCAGCATATGGCACGTAATCCGCGGACTTATTTTTTTTCTTTTAGTAGTGCTTGTACACCATTGTAGATTCAAGCCATATTAGCAGCGTTGTCATATGACTGTCCCCTGCAATTATCCAGTAGTAGTCCATTTGTTTCCAAAAAGGCTTGTAGAATATTAAACAATATAAGCCAGTATGACTATTAATTTTAATGAAAGATACACAACTTTCATACACTTTTCCCCGAAAACAGTATCGTAATACAATAACAAGTTGGTCATCGTGAGACAGATCTGGGGTTATATTCATCATAATTGAATAAAACTTTGTGTCGTCGTTATTTATTTCAGTAATAATTTGTTTAATTATCTGTTTACCCATAATCTCAATTATTTCCTCATATACTGTTTTTGATAAATATGATATTACAGGGTTTGGTCGCAGCTCTCGTATTCTGCCAATAGCTCTAGAGCACCCATAAAATTACCATTATGTGGATAACCAAACACTTCCTCAAAATCTCTAAGTGCTAAGCCTCTTATACTCAAACATTTTAGCACTGCAATAACCCGTTTTAGGACATTGTGATAATATTCTGTTTCTTTATTTAATTGCTCCTGAAGCTGCTTGTCTAAAACAGACTTATTTTCTTTTCGTGTCAACCACACTAACATTGAATTCTTATGTTCATTAGAATTTTCGTGACTTTCAAAACAAAATCCTATGTGTTTCCAATCAGAAAATCCGGTTGTGTATTGAGAAGGAGTCTTAGAAAAAAGTTTGCAAGTCAAAAAAAAAACATTACCAACCCTTTTTGAATAACATAACCAAGATCTTTCCAGTAATTGGCCATTTTTCATTTTTCTAGTGAAATACGTATTTGAAAAGTTCTGTTTTGTTCTTTATATTTCTTCATTGAAGCTGAATTTATATTCTTCGGATCTTTCATGTCATTTCATGTGAAAGGACGAAATTAATAAAATCATTATTGAGCAAATGTGGCCACAAGCCCATGTCAACATATTTCTCAAACTCAAACTCAATATTTTCTAAATTTCTTTCCACCTCGGTATCGGTATTACCTTCCTTTTGCTGAACACCAATTTCGAACCAGAGGGTTGCTGGAAGTCAAAATATTGCACATTTTTTGCTTCCTTCGGTTAGATTCACTTCGCATAAAATACCTTCCTTAACGTTTTTCAATGGATTTATAGCTATTTCATTCGCATTTATATGTTCTGATTTAAAAAAAGTTTCAATTTTTGCGCATTTATTTATTTCTTTTTCTGGACCAAACTGTAATTTTCTTTTTTTCAGCTCCAGTTTTATATTTTCTAGCAGACATATTGTAAAATAAGATATTTTGCTGAAAATAAACAAAGAACTGGATAGAACTTTTAATTTTAATACCTACTTTGTAATGAATGTAGCAATTCATAAATTATCATTAAACATCGAACGAGTTCGATGCATTTAGTTTTGAAAACTGAAATAAAAACAAAAAAGTCGACGATAGCAGAAGTGCGGAAAAATAACAAAATTGCGTCGGGCGATAAGTAGAGGGAAGTTCTCAGTAATAGACAATACACGGAATACACCGACCGAAAACAAGCGACAGGGAATTCCCCGTTCCGTTTGATGGATGCGCACACGGGTTGATTGATCGTAGTGTTGCCAACCTTATGATCGGATTTTTTTGAATTCTAGATAATTTTTATTATTGACAATATCGTCTACTGGTTTCAGTTCGGTTGGGGGCCCTCTGTATTCGCGGGGCCATGGGCTGCAGCCCAAAAAGCCTTTAAGTAGATCCGCCCCTGGCTAAACGAGTTGAATATCTTCACTTTGATCTTTCTGTTAGAGATAAAGCTTTTGAACCATTCCAAATTGAAATTCCTGATACCAATTTTTTTCAGCCTTTTTTTTCAAAAGCCTTTTTGAAATCGATAAAAATGACAATATTGTGGTAGTCTTATTCAGATTTTGTTCGATAAGATTTGCGAATTCTACAAAAAGCTTACTTGTATTTTTATTTTTTGTGAATCCGAATTGGTTTTTGTTTATAATTTCGTATTTGTCTATATAACATGAAGTCGCTGCGGCATCACCTGTTCCAATAGTTTGTCTATTATTGGCAAGATGGAAATAGGTCTATAATAAGACACGTCTGTTTTCAAACCAGCTTTATATATTGGCCTTACTTTGGCAACCTTTAGGTCGTCTGGTACATTTTCACATCACTATGTAATTTCGAAAAGCTCAAGCTCTTTGGTTGAAAAGCAAGTATTCGAACCCGTGTGGAACTTATGCGCAGCATCTGTGTTTGGTTTGAGATATTTGATGCGCGGCATGGAATGACACGAACATCATCCGCATCGGTTTGAGATTTCATTGAGGACTTTCAGTATAATTTGGAACTCCGTTGCATATAAGTCCATTTGTTGGTACACGTGGAACGACATCTGGGACCGTTTTGCTGCCGTTATTTAACTGTTTCGATTTGACATTTATTTGAAATTAATTGCGATTGTTTTTGAGTTTCACTATTTGCCTCCCATTAAATCGCAGCCTTTTGATTCGAATTAAAAAAAAGCCCAAAATCATTTGACCAACAGTGCTTAAGTGTTGTGTTTAAATCGGAAGAGCCTATTGTTACCACGCGCTTATAAAGTGTCATTGTCTTTGGCTAAATTAACCAATCATAAGAATCAAACGTGACTTAATGGATGGAAAAATTGAAATAGAAAACCATTTGCTAGGTCGACCAAATTAATTAGTACATCCCCCTGACATCGGTTACAAAAGGGGTCGCTCGTGCATCAGAAAACGAATAAAACAAACAAAAAAGTGCAATTAATTTTAAACGTTACCCTTGTTGTAAATAGTCTTAGTTAAATTGCCTACATTATTTATAGTGTTCTTGTGCGCCTTTAACTTTGACGTTCGTTCGGTTAAGCGGTATAAAAATAGAAAAGAATATTTTTAGCAAAAAATAATGGCCATTTCAGTCCCTTCTTTTCATAATATTTTCATTGTAGTTTCATTTGTTGTTATTGGATTTACAATAACAAATGGCCTGAAGTGTTACATGTGCGGACAGTACAATGAGGGGGTGGGTTCGATTACACCCTGCCTTAACTACTCGGACAGATACGCCCATCTCTACCTGAAGGAGTGCACAAAATCATCCGAGAAATACTGTGTGGTAAGTGTCAAAACATTAATAAATCGTCTTATGTAACCAACTACATGTCCAAAACAAAAATCAATTCAGCTCAGTTGAAATAGTTCCTGCACTAATTAACGCTTAAACTCAAATAAACCCCATTTAATCTGTCGTCGCAAAAATTCTAAGGAAACTTTTGAATTCCTCGAATCTTATAAAAATATCTTTATCTACTGACATCTTTGAAGGAATTTAAATCCAATCCAGCACTGCAGAGGATCTATTGGATTCTGTGTACTTCAACCAAAGTTGTCGTCGGAAAGGGTTTTCTGATAAAATTTTATTTGCACATCCTTGTGAGAGGCCTTCGTTTCTTCAACTCACATGAAACTGAATTAAATGTTTTCAGCACAAGAAAAAAAATACCCTTCTGTTGCTGAGGTGTCGAGTTTAAACACAAAAGATGTAGTAATGTTGGGACCAAGTTTTTATTCATCTGCTGGCAGGGTAATTTCAAATAGGGGGATTCATTTTTTAATCTTAAGTCTACTTTCAAACGGCATCACTATTTGGTTTTTGTATGTTTATCTTTTGGATTGATGAAGAAGTACTTCACTAAGGATTAAGTTCCAGCATGTTTCAGGTAGGGACTCGAGAATTTTTCTAAGGTTGCAGGAAAGTATTTAACATTTAAATTAGTGGTAATGTGTTAAGATTTTTGCACATGTTGGATTTATTTTGTATAGCCCACTTAATTCAAGGTTTTCCTTCAATGATGATGAGTACTTAATTTCCTTACATAATGATAGCGAAAATTCTATTCACCTTTCCAGTGCAGTCGTCTATCAAAGTCGAGTATACAGCATGAATATAAGTTTTGAAAACTTGCGTTCACCTTACGAACATAAAAGAGTCTGAAACGAATATTTTTGTATACATAAAAATTTACATCTTTTAGAAAATTACAACCTTTTGATCAGAGCGGTCAACTGCGTACACTGTACGAATTATTCTCAAAATAGCGGTTCCGTTTTTAATTTTTTTATCGAAAAATATTTATTTATTCATCAATATTCAAAAAACGTTCAAAACTTGTGTCAGCGATTTTTTAAAATCCTCGAAGCAGCTCTTATATGCACTTTTGTGCTTGGCCTTGGGGTCTTCTAAGCCGAGGTCATACGGAAATAATAAAGAATGCGAGAATTCCAAAACATACAGACTATATCACGCCTATCCTAGACTTCGAATCGGGTTACAAAATACTGATCGCAGATAGGGATGACTGGTCGAAAGATATAGTCAGAAAATCTGCCAATCTAGAAGTTTACACTGACGGTTCCAAAACGACCGAAAGCACCGGACTCGGAGTATCTGCGATCTCGCCGGAGATCTCCTTCTCTATGTGCCTTCGATTGCCCAACTACTGCAGTGTATTCCAGGCAGAAGTTAAAGCTATCCAAGAGGCTGTCCGCTTACTGTCAATCACAGGTCACTGTATCATGGGCTCACGCGCATTAAGAATGGGAGCCGCCCATTACGACTTATGCAGGAGCTACAGGGACGTGGAAGAAGTAGAAAGCGTACTACACTACATAGGCACCTGTCCCACCCTCGCAAGAACGAGGAAAAGCACGCTAGGAAGCTACTCATTCGGCAACCTAGAAGAAATGTCAGATATAAAGATTCATAACATAGCAAAATTAATTAAGAAAACAAACTGGTTATAAGCGGTAATAAATTGGACAATCTCTACAGAGACCACTTGAATACCAATCAGGTATTTCTAAGGTATGAGTTAGTCCCCTGGCCAATGAGGAATAGGTGTATTTATCAACGGTAAGTGAAAACACAACAGGATCTAAGTGGGTCACAACTATTTCAATGTGACAATCACACCTACGTACCTTGGGTCTTCCAGCGATGCGGCCTTTACTTGCTCAATCACGGCAAAACACCGCCCTTTCATGGATTTTTACAATTTTTACGATGGCTGAGGTATGACTCTGGTGTGTCTTTTGGTTAAAAAAGAGATGTTCAAATGACTAATTTGGTCAGCAATAAGCAATGTCGGAACAAACTTCGCTCTGTAAGGTTTGATGCTCAAAGCATCAGAAAAAAGTGCATGTAATGAAGCAACCGATAAGATTTTCGAATCAGGACAAGAGGTATCTCTTGTCCTGATTCGAAAATTTTCCATAACAATTTCCTTCACTGCTTCAACGTTTTTGGTGTGCTTTTGCGTCGAGAGTGAGCATCGTCTTTCTCCGTCCTGTGAAGAACTTCTAGAAGGCTTTTTTTCCCAAAGTAGACTCGCCCAAAAAAATTAAACACACCCAAAAATTTTTAGGTAGGCTGACGTAATCGAGGTAGGCTGACGTGCTTCAACTGTGAATCAGTAAAAATATTTTTTTGATCAGTTGGGTAGTTTTAGTTTGGCGTCTGTCGAAAAATGGAAAATCAAAACATTTTCGTCATATTTTGCTTTTTTATTCCCGGAAAGGAAAAAACGCATCGCAAGCTCACAAAAAGTTTTGTGCTGTTCATGGTGACGAAGCTTCAAAAGAACGGCAGTTTCATTGGTTTGCCAAATTTCGTTCTGGTGATTTTTCACTCAAAGATGGAAAACGCTCTGGTCGTCCAGTCGAAAACTCGGTATATAGGTATGAACTGAAAGAAAATCATTTAACACAACGCATAAAAATTTCCGATTTGTTAAGGAAACGTATTGAAAATGATATGTTTTTAAAACGATTGATAACTGGTGATGAAAAATGGGTCGTTTGCAACAATGTCAATTGGAAAAGATCGTGGAGCAAGCCACTTTTATTATTACTTTTTATTTCGATCCTTGCAAAACTCCTTGAATGGTAAAAATTTCAATAATAATGATGATGTCAAGTCGTACCTGGTTCAGTTTTTTGATGATAAAAACCAGAAGTTTTGTGAACGTGGAACTATGATGCTGCCTGAAAGATGGCAAAAGGTCATTGCTCAAAATGGGCAATACATAACAGAGTAAATTTATTTCGTTCCATGAAAAAATTGTCTTTTATTTTCAAAAAAAAATATTTAGCAGCTGAACGCGTACATATTTAATATACCACGCCAGCGGAGCACACAGCATGCACCAATTGACGGGAACTTCTCATCTGTCAAATTATTAAATATTGTTTCTTGAATGTGAATCCTTGTTTTATGATCAGTTAGCTATTTGGTTAAGTAAAGCGAAATCAGCTCGTGGCAAAGAGGATGTTACTAGTCAGAACCAACATTTTGGATGGTTAAAATGAAGAGCAGAGCGATTTATTATCCTGGTTTTTTACCCATGCTCAATATGGGCAGCAGATTTTTTTTAGATATAGTTTCTTAGATATGTAGACATATAAAGGTATTTTTTAGGTTTAATTTTTGGGTTAGCTTTGAATTCTAAATATAATTGTCTAAAGAAAACTAAGCTTTCTTAATTTTAAATTAAACTATCAAAAAAACTATAAGACAACTGAAACTGTGTGACTGTGTGACTGTGTGACAGCTCCTACACTTTTTTAATTTAGTCAATGCGCTGGTCTCTAGATTTTTCATTCCATAACAGTGAAAAATTTCCGTAACGAAGTTTGTCCAACCAATTCGGGCACTGTCCTTTTAGTCTGTTTCCATCACTTTGGCATTTACTTAGTTGTCAGCCTGATAGAAAAAGTTTCATTAATTTGGACCACTTGAGTTCTGTTAGTCAGATAGCTTTTGAACCAATCAAATTCGTTTCGCCAAATTCAAAAAATCATACGTTGAAAACGTATTATTGCGTGTCCAATGCCCTGGTTTAGTCGCTGTGTTTACTTTTTCGACTGGTATTACCGCTGAACTTTTCCAATTCATTGGTAAACATGCTTTCGAAAGTGATGTATTTAATATTAAGCAATGGAGGAACCATTTCATACTTACAATCTTATATTATTTAAGGATAACGTCCGATAATCTATAGGTTGGAATACAAACTCGTGAATGGCTTTCAAACTCACAACAGTTTTATCTTCCTTAAAAAGATGGTCATTAAACATTTTCTAGTTACCCTTTTGGTCTCTTGCCTTTTAATTTTTTCTTGCTCCAATGTATGAAATTCTCATAGGATTTTTTTCAGAGGCTTTTTTCTATATTAAAAATCACCAGCTACAATAACGTTGTCAATTTTACTCACATTTTCCAAAAGCCATTCGTTTAAAATTTTGAAAAATTCATTTACCTTAAGCATTAAAAAAAACAACGAATTTCTGAAATTGGCGTTGAAAAGACCCTTTAACAGTTAAAATCCAAAATCGCACTAATCAACACTCAAAGGCTGATTATAGGGATTATTTTGTCACTCCACCTTTTTGTCCAGGGTCAGACAAATCGTCATATCTTTTATGACCACTTAAAAATAGTTCACTGCGTTCTATGTCTTCAAAAAGATGAGTTTCAGTTAATAATAAAGAATCGAAGTTGTTTTGGTAAATGATGTCCTCGATCGGCGCGGAATTGCTAGTTATTCCCTGCATTGTTAAAAAAATGCATTCAATTAATGAGAATAAAAAAATTAATAAAGTCACCATTTATTTACCACTTAAGATAAACCATTCCATTCTTCCATTTTTCAAAAACCATTTAACAAAATTCAATTTGCTTGCCCAATCCAAGATTTCTCTTCGACTCACTTTCACTCGTTTGCAAGAATTATTTATAATAAATTGATAACATTAGATTCGAAGATTTTTTACAAACAATAAATCTCTGAACTCTGTTACACCATGAAGCCATTAAATTCAACCGGAAGTAGACATTCAAGAGCAAGGTTCAGATTTCCAGATGTTAATGCATTCATGCATAGTGCTAACCTAACCTTAATGGTGAACCTAAAACTTTAAACTTGATTCTTTCTATACTTATATAGATTTCTCGACTCAATATGCTATATACAATGCTTGTAGAGAAAATTCTCCACTGTGATCAGATTGAGTCTATCCTTGGTCCTTGGTCCTTCAAAAACTCTTATCTTTTCCATCGAACTTGCTGTTGATTTGAGCCACACCCATGAGCATGGTCGTGTAGCAGCTCATTCTCACTTGTCATCGAGATGGTTTTTATTAATATTCATGCTGAGTCACATCAAAGTCATGTCACAAGTGTAATCTGATGACCTCAGGCCCATGTTCAAAATAGACCTCCAACGGAAGCAGAAACTTCCAAGGTAAAGAATAAAAACCCACAAGCGCGAGACGGACACTTACACGAAAACCTTGTTCCAAGAACACTTTGTTTACCTCGGCTGCAAGGAAATTTGTCTGCAACGCAACACGCCTGAGAATATTATTTTAAGTGTCCGCCCGAAACATGATTTTCAGCCGAAACCGAAACCGTAACCAAACATTCGGCCTCGGTTTAAGTTTCGGCCGAAACAGATTTTTTCTTAGACAAGTTGTGTTGGTCCGATCTAATACAATCTCGCCATGCACCAGAGTTGATTTTGATCAGTCCTCAATGTTTGGAGTAGATTTCCCCTCCAACAGTCATAGACTATATACTCTCAAAAACAAATTTTCCGATATCGGCCGGCTGCATCACGTTAACAACCGATGGGTCAAAACTCGAACGAAAAGTGGAAGTTTATCTTTTTAAGTAATCTAAGTTTAGAACTTGCCTGCCATGTTTTACCCCGACTGCGAAATCGCTGTTGTATGGTGACATTTCTGGAAATATTCACTTCGACCGACTGCTACCATAAAATCTACATCTAAGCTTGTCAAGGAACGCCTCGTATCACTTAAGGAGATAACAGACTTTTATTTATAAGGTTCACCTTTACGGGGTTCTAGGATATAGGCAAATCCACGTAAACTGCAGAGCAGATGACCTTCCTGTGAAGATACAATGCACCCTTACAGATGCACTTCACAACTCAAACTAAGCATTAAAAATAAATTCATCAACTATCTTGGAACAGCACAAGACAAACCTGGAACCTCCTTAACAAACAGTAAACCAGAAAGCTACCTAATCTCCTCAATCAATGTCCGGTCATAAGAATATCAAGATATAGAAAGCTATGTTCCCATTTCTTCACAACTTTGCCCCAACTTGCTAAAGCAAACCCAAAAGACCTCTTCATTCATTTCATTTGAAAGTACTCTTCACCTTTTCCTTTTTCACCATCCCGGAGGAAAACCTCTCAATACTCACTTACTCCCGAATATAGGTAGATACGTTAATCCACATAACCCTCGCGTTATCACAATGGCCCAAATTGCTGTGTGCCTGAAGACTGAGTTTCGGCGCCGTTGAAGTTTTTTTGCGGAAACCGAAACTGTGGCTGAAACCAATTTTTTGGTCGAATCTGGACGAAACCAAAACCGAATGTTCGGTCGGTCACTAAATGCATCTCATCCCCTATAGATCTCATCACTCTGCACCAAAAAAACACTTAGAGTAAAGCTATGACTTTCTCCCGAAAACGGCTTTCATCCATATAAGCTGGGTGGCGAAGTTGGTAAAGCGCCTGCCTTTCAAATTGATTCAATTGATAGGTCCCAGGTTCGATTCCTAGAGTAGTAGTCTAGTTTTTCGAATCTGGTCCAGTCACCATTTGCCATTGGGATCAAGTTAATGGCACTATCACTGGGTTGGTCGACCAGTGATAGTAGCCTGACTAATAGGTGGCGTTGTTGTAGTGGTTGTTGTATCGGCTTAGTTCCTAAATCGTGTTTGCCAAAATAGCGGTTTGTGTCAATTGTGTGTAGATGGCTTTGCTTGTGAAGTCATAACATAAATAGCGGGGTATTTAAGCTTAATCTTCCAAGCTTTCAAAGTTCATAGATCAAAACTAATGTCGAATAAAATCCTGCGAATTAGGTCAAATAAAATGGGTCGATATCAAAATCCTCCGTCCCGTTTCGGGCTCCCCCGCGGAAGTGAGTTGAAACCAATTACACCGAGTTACTCAAACCATAACACAATCTTCCATTCTTCTCCTAATTCTTCCGCTCGCTCTGTGCTTCACGCAATATAAGAGTATTAATATCGTCGCGAAGAGCGAGCAAAATAATTAAAAAAAAAATTCCCCCACCAAACATACTTTTTAGATGGTTTACCTACTCTCTCTGTTGATGTTATCTGTTGTCTCCGTGTTCTTTTGGACAAAGAGCTCAATTTTCGTTCGCACCTTGATAGTATCATAAAAAAAGCCAACTCTTCTCTTAGCTTAATTAAACACTGGGCGAAAGAATGCTCTAATACTTATGTCACAAAATCCCTGTACATTACCTTTGTCAGACCGATTCGCGCTACCCAAGTTTGGTCTCCCCTCTTATGAAAACCATTCCTTCAGAATCGAAGCTGTCCCATGCAGGTTTATCCGGTTTGCTAAAGTAGCTTTTTCTCCCTAAGAGCCCTGATTAAAACCAATAAACTTGCAATCCCTCCAAAGGCGTCGCGAGGTTGCTGATGTACTATTTATACAACAATTGCTCTGCGGTGCAACCGACTCATCGTCTCTCCTCCAAATGATTTCTATTTAAACAAACCCCCGTAATCTAAGGTCAGCATCCCTCTTCCGACTCCCTCATCATCGCACTAACTACGATCTCTTTGAACCAATGTTCCGTATGCTCCGCTCTGCTAATATACATCTTGACATCAACCTTTGCAAATCCTTCCTCAGAAACCATCTTTATACCCCAAATATCTCCCATCCCCTACCTTGTAGTTTTATGGTCAAGATTTAAGCGTTTGCTTGTATAGAGCGTTAAATAAATAAATAAATAAATAAATAATCCAAGTACCTCTACAGAACATTTTTCGAAATAAAAAGGAAAGATTTTTAATTATTACTCAATTTAAAACATAATTTTTCTTAATGCGAAATCAAAATGAAACTGCGTCCTGTCTTTTCTCGCAAACCAGCTTCATCCCTTGAACGCTAAATTTGA
Organism: Orthonevra nobilis; assembly: GCA_963555765.1. Lineage (NCBI taxonomy): Eukaryota > Metazoa > Arthropoda > Insecta > Diptera > Syrphidae > Orthonevra > Orthonevra nobilis. Next base: position 76,342,445 of record OY743225.1, read on the forward strand.
TAAAATTTACTTCGGTTCATGTACTCCTGGTATTTCGAAGTGCCTATAGTTCATAGTGCGTGACTGCTATATTTTTGAAGAACATAATTTTTCCCATTTTCGAGAAAAAAATCTTGTTCGTGAATAGTTTCAGGATAATCCCAGAACGGCCAGCAAAACTACAGTAGAAGCATTTATCATGCTCGTGCAGTTGGAAGTTTTAAAAAAACCTGATTTATGTGCGAAATTCGTACACGAATACGATGATGCACTGCTGAACTGAGTAAGGTTTCCAGGGAAAAACTATACAAAGTGGTGGCGACCTTTCGCGTTTCGATACATCCAATTCGGTTTTTACACGGTAGATATGTTTTGGAATTTTTGTTTTTCAACATGAAACGAAACATGCTATAAAGGAAAAACAAAAGACTCGAAACATCAAGGGCTTTGTTACCGGATTCAAGAAATGCCATTAAAAAGAACATAACATTTCATTTACAATAAAATGTACCCTAATGGAAAAACTTTGTTAAGTAAATTTTAATTTTTACATGATTTTGCTTTCCAAGAGTGTTTTAATGAGGATAATATTTTTTTTGTATGGTCGCTCTCAAGGCAATATGACCATCCTTAAATGAGCAGAAGTTTAATGAGAAAAATTAAAAGATTGTGTAATGATTGACTACATTTATTCCGTAGATGGAGTCCGCATAGAGATGAAAATTTTTACATCGGCTTATTTGCATTCACCCAATTCGCGGTAATTTATTCGACGTTACATTCAACCAAATGAAATGTTTTTTTTTTTTTTTTGTGGATAAGAGGATTGTGTCAATACTATCTTCACAGCGGGACCAATGACATCATGATTTCAATCTTTCACATATCCGGGCACAGTGGTTCCATTCTGTTAGACCACGCTTCTTTTCGATTGTTCGATCTTCAATCAGAGCTGCTGTCTACCCTTGTTTGTTAATCTGGTAGCTATGATGAACAAGATGCGCACATCTATGCAGCTCGAAGAGTTTGCGGTTGTATAGTACCTTCTCCTTTTACCTTCCTCGTAAACAGGACTGCTACATATATGTATATCCTGGCGGAAAATTGAGTTTTCGATGGTCCAATATTCGGCTCCATATAGACGAATTGCCAACATGAGTTTTAAGATTCTAATTTTTGGCGTTTAAGTTAGGAGATCTTTAAGAACACACCGAAATTTTTGGTGTCATAAAGGGATTTACATAAGAAGATGCACTGTCATGCGACTTCCTAAATATAATTCTTAAGAAGATCGTGCGTAATACAGACGTCAACACCAGAGGCACGATCTTCCACAAGTGCGCATATACCGATGACTGATTGTATTCGTGTACGAGCTGTCAGTGGGGCATTTGTGAACACCGAGAAGGAAGCGGCTAATATTGGTCCCGCGGTAAGACGAAGTACATGCTGGCTACAAAAAAAGGTCCAGCAACACCGACGTCTTGGAAAAATCGTCACAATAGACAGATACAACTTCAAAGTAGTAAAGGACTTTGTCTACCTAGGTGTCGCAATTAACTCCCGGATTGACACGACCGCGGAGATAAAACGAAGGTTAACTCTTCCCAATCGCTTTGTCGTTTGCTTCTCATGGAGAACCAAGCTATCTCTATATAAGACCTCGATTGTCTCAGTCCCGCTGCATGGGGAGGAGCATGGACAATATCAAATGCAGACAATGAGATTCTTGGTCGCTTTGAGAGGAAAATCCATTGAATTATATTCGGTCCCGTCTGCGCAGAAGAAGTTTGGAGAAGAAGATTGAATGACGAATTCTACGAGCTGTTCAACGACACATGTTCGTATAATACGAATGTCTCAACTTAGATGCCTAGGTCATGTAGAGCGAATGGACACCAACGCTTTGGCTCGAAAAATGTTCGAGTTCAACCCCGAGGGACAATATGGTTATGGAAGACTACGCCTCCGATGGTGTGTCCAGCTGAAAAGGGAATTCAATCAGATGGGTTTAGGAAAGTGGAGGCGACTAGCTCAAGACCGTGATAGTTGGAGAGACATGTTTACTGATGCCCAGGTCCAGTCCGGACTGTAGCGCCCGCTTAAGAAAAGCGAAATTAGGAGTTACGATTAAAAATGTTTGGACAAGATAAAGAAAAATCGATTGCTTAGGATGATCGTTCGTTGAATCTCCATCATTTTGTCTCTTGTGGAGTTGGGATTTGTTCTGCGATATAAATAGATTTTTTATCAATAGCAAATGTTTTGTCTATCGTCATTGATTTTCAAGGCCATCTCTTCAAGTATCTCCTTAAGTCACCATGAAAGCTCCAATGACGGAGCGGCAATGACCGTCGGTCAAAATTGCACAGGACACCGAATGATTCCGATCGATGTGCGACACAACTGAATTAGCTTTACCCAAATCCCGAATTCGGCGATGGCTTTGGGTGGTTCAGTGCGATAACGCTTTCGTGTGCGGCGTAAGTTTGCATAAGTTTGTGTCTATTGTTGATTTGCCGGGCCGAAATCTACACCGAAATGTGTTACAAAAACCCTTCAGAATATATGCCTAGATACTTGCTGCAAGAAATGGAATCGCCAAATTTTAAAGTTTCAACAGGCAAACTATCTGAACCCACAGCGTTACTGCTGTAAAGCTTGTTTAAAACCACACCAATGATTTGGGCATATACTATATAGTACTTCATCGCCGGGAGTAGGGTTTACTTCATACCCCATCACACTCTCATTATCGCTAAGCAGCTGCTGACTGATTTAGTCTAGAATTTGGTGCTGATCAATGCCAATATTTCATTTACAGCGATAAAGAGACTAGGTGCCCGTTTCGTTTTCTGCGGCAAGGATTTTGGCTCGTTGTGTTTCTGCTTCTAGACTCTTCGACAACTTTTACCTTGTTAACATCTTTTTTTTTTCTGTGAAATTTTTCTCTGCTCTTCTTCTCCTTATCTACCTCTGCTGCTCAATTTTTTCCTTGCAGCTTCTTTTCCTCATCTGTTGCCTTCTTCTCCTTCGCGCACTTGTCATTATACCAAATACTTCTTGCCAGTGTTTTTTTTTTGTTGTCTTTGGTGTTCTCGGCTGTTTCCTGAATTATTTTGCGGCAATGTGACCTCATATTATAGACGTTTCTGGTATGAAAAGTCTTTTGCTGAGATGCTTTCAGTAGGCTCTAATGATTTCCGGCGCAGATTTCTAGCATAAGTCTGTTGGAGTCTAAGTCCTGTTGTTACTAAAAAAAAGACAGAGTAAACATACCAGAAGTCTCTCTTAGCATCGGCAAATTCAGAATGTTTGACGAGGGCCTTGAGTCAATCAACACTTGGTCAATTTGCTTTAACGTCTGCGGTTAGCCGGAGGTTTTTGCGCTACTTTTCAGTTAAGGAAGCTGTTATTTGTAAGTGTTTTGTGGACGCTGCGTTGTCGCATCATTCCACCCCATACTCCTTGCAGGCTCCTCGAAGAGTTCGTTGGGTTCCTCGTTTAGTCAGGCTTCAGCTTCGCAATGCACCTAAGACACTTATGTCGTTGGATTTTCCCTCGATATGAGTCACAGTCAGATGATCAGTCATCGGCTTGATAACGATGAGTTTCGCCCTCAGCGGTTTTCCCACAATCAATGGCAGCTGTTATACATATATGTCCCATTCTTTCCGCTTCGCTTTTGCCGATGCTCACAAGCGTACTTGGATCGCAGGTATTACCGCCCTGATGATAGATTCTTTCTAAGGCTCTGCCATGTGTATGGGCTGGTTTTCTATCTAATTTGATTGTACTGGGGTGTCACTTGAAGACTTTATACAAGAAAAAAAAGAGTATTTTCGTATTCAGTGTTATCGAAATGCCTTTGGAATATGTCGTTATTTTCAATTGTCATCTAACTTAACCATAATGAAGTTATTTAACGTGACGGAACTGGAATAAAGACTGTGAATAATTTTACTGATTGCATTTGGAGCGTATAAAAAGCACAGAAGATTATCGCCAACATTTCAAAGAACAATCTGAGGTTTTATGAGGCGAACACGTTGAACTCATGGCTTTATAAAGTGTGTAGCCCAGCGCAAGAAGCTAATCGGGCGTTGCAAAGAAGGACTCGAGCTGCACGCAAGCTCTTTGAGCAAAGAACAAAAAAGAAAGAGCACGAAATTGGTGCGATCGAATGCACCAATTCGTTCGAGAACTCGTTTTTTTTTGTTCATTTTATTAAACTTTATTAATGGTTTTTCTTAAGTGCTAGACAAATTTGCTTAAAACTAGCTTAATGTATAGAAATATTCTTATATAACTTACTGACCCTATGCGGCCTCTCTGAGCTAAATCTATTGCTTAATCTATATATATTTGTCTTTCGACTTTACTTGCGGTTGCTTTAGTTTAAATCAAAGATAACTTTAAAATAAGAAAATCGAGCTTAACAATTTAAAAAACTTAGTTACAGAGACTAATAGTAACTTATTAGTTAACTTAAAATAACTTAACTCTATATTATATATATATATTTATAAATAAAAACTTAACCTAATCGATCATACTACCGGAAGTCAGCCAACCGTGTGAAAAACGTTCACTCCATTTAAGTTTTAAGCCACCAAAAATGTCGGTGCTGGCGTTCGGCTTCTTTATATCGCGGTCAGAAACCGCCTCGGCCTTATGGCTAAGATCAAAGTGTAGCGAAAATTCGTTTTCACCATTCTAAATATGATTTTTATAATTATGAGTGGCCCTCATGTTCGTAAACGTGACTCAAACTTAACGTTAATCATTCAACAGAAAACTCTAGTGGCTTAGTTTTCAGTTTAGAATTTTGCGAAGAACTTAGGAAGAGATGTAGTTGACTTTAAATCCCCGAATCAAACACATTCTCGCTCGAATTTCTAAAGTTTCTTAATTTCTAAATTTTTGGTTGAACTCTTCTATTTAAACAAACAAAAAAAGCAAAAGTATATTCTATTCTAGTGTTCGATATAAAAGCGTTTTATTTTTGTTAACTGACATAAGCACTGAGTCATTGTTTCTAAATACACAAAATGGTTATAAGTGACAAAACAAAAATTATGTTTTTTAATCATAGTGACATAGAAGTAGACTATGGACCTTTCATGTTTCATTGTGGAAATTGTAATAGATTTAACCATAGTATTACTATTTGTAATTATGATGAAAACTCGCAGGCATAGAAAAAGTTAATCAGTTCAAATATCTTGGGAAACCAACAAAATGTCATAAAAAAAGAGCTTAGCTTTGACATTCTTTTGTTTTTGAAAGTACAAGTACATGCCTTATATTGTTACTTCATCTACCCGGAGCTTTTATTTGTTTCTCATTTGAAAACTCATCATCATGGTCAACTGTCCAAGCGACCTCCATTTCTGGAAGGCTGTATCTGCCGATGGATATAAAGTAAACTGCAGCGTTTTTTGTATTACTTTGTCAGTGCCTTCTTTTTGTCAACATTAGTATCAAACTAAATTATTGAAGCGAATAATTTAAAAAATAAAAAGCGGTCAAGTGCGAAGGGATCCGTACCACCCCACAGTATGCAACATGTTATATTTATTTAATTTTAGATTTACCAGCATCGCACATACTTATGTATATTTATACGAGTGAAACCAATATCAATATTTGCTCAATACTTTTATATTATACAATAATTTGGTCACCCTTAAGAGGTAGCATGTGATACGTGACAGATGAACATACGAACAGACGGACAGCTACAGTAATAGGGTTTCGTTGGTATCCTTTGGGTACGGAATCTTAAAACAGGACAGATAAACTCATGGATGACTTATTTTTCGAAATCATCCTTCGAGTTCAGGTGTGGAGGGAACGAGTAAAATGTATCCACTTGGGCACTGCTTACATTTTTGTCGTCTTTTCACAGAAAGTCGAAATTACCCTTTTGGTCATTATAACTGATCAAATTAGCTTTTATTTGTCATGTCCGTTATCGTTCTTCATGTTAACTTCTCTTTTTTTTATATTGTCATCGTCACTTCTCATTGATAAATGTCTTCGTAAATAAAAAAAAAAGAACGAACGATATGACACCTCTCTGGGGGCACTCCTTACAACGTACATGTTTCTGGATGACAGTATTAATTTCTCTTGTCAGCTTGTTCCATTGCTGTAGCATTCAGTTATCACAACCAGCTCGTGAGGTTATTTTCATTTAAAATTGTCTAGAACAACAGAACATTCATGGGACTGCTTCGCTCCATTTATATTGCGAAATGGTGCTCTGAGTTGCACAACATTTCGCGAACAAATGTCAAACCAAATAAAAGAAAAAAAAGAAAAAAAAATAGTAAAACGCACGTGTATGAGCTGCATCCTTTACGACACAAACATATGTGCTCGTTGGTGCTTAAACTGCTCATTCCTGAGCACTAGCTTTAGCAGATAAATAACCCATCAGGAGTCATGCAAACGAAGCTTTGAACGAACTGTCACCAACACTAAATCTACATTGCGGAAGGATTATGGGAGACAGGGACGGATGTTTTAAGAATGTGTACCGGAAACAAAACAACCGTCAAATCGGAAATGAACGCCCCTTTAAAGCGTTGAAGCAACTCATACACAATTTCATCAGATTAGTGACGCTGTCTGTGTCGTGGGGCTTTTAGCTTATCGTGTTTTGTTTTTGAGTTCGTAACAAGGAATCAAATAATTCATTATAATGCTGGCTATAGAAAGCTTGACAATTCGAAGGAATTCGTACAATCGTCTTAGACGCGTCATCTCACGCACCTCATCACACCAGGTTGCAGGCTTCTGTTGGTGGTCTGTAACCCTGAGATAATTGTTTTATCTGTTAGTAGAATTTTCGAACCTCTTTCCTGTTTCTTAATCTCTCAACATTCTCGATCGCGCGTTTCTCATGCATTTTCATAGACGTTGGTACAGCTTGATAATGTTGTGTACGAGATTTAAAAAACCAATAAGAACACTTTAAAACTGTTTTAGAACCCGTTTGTTCCAACTTATGGCCGCTTGCATTTATTGTTTGAACGAACGATCGTATGTACGTACGCACCCACACATGGACATCTTTCTAAAAACAATGGAACCCGACTACTGGGACCTCAAAACGAGGAGATATGTAAAAATTTTGAATTTCGAAAATCGGACCGATTACATGAACTTCCTGATGGGAAGTTAAAAAAGGACTTATTCGCCGACTACTTTAACGAATCATTTAAGCTTTTTCACAGACGATCACGGCGAATCGGGTGCAGATTCGTAATCGTACAAACAGGTGACAGCAAAGTTCATACTGCCATGAATGTAAGACTTGTGAACATAAATTAAACTCTGCCGAATATGAAGAGTGGCATGAATCTCATGTTAGTGTTGGAAAGTGTCGGGCATATCATTCTGGTGCAGCTGGAAATATGGGGGTCGAAATGTTAAAATGTATCGAAGAATTAACAAAAAACCGTCTCTGGGTAAGCATGTTTTAAAGCATGTACAGTTGTGGTTTGCTTTTTCCAAGAAAATTCAGTTACGCGGTTTCGAACGCCTTTTCAAAGTCGACCAGGCAAGCATTGTTTCTAAGCTTTGTTCGATTGTACATCTGAAATCAATATAGACGCGGCATGTCTGGTATCATGCCGGCTCAAAAACCGAATTGATTATCTGGAATTATATTTTTGTCCTCTATCCTCTCAGTCTGGGAATGGAGTTATCTTAACTCCTTTTTGATCCTTTTGGAGATGGGCTGAACAGTGCGCTGGATAATGTGCAATGTTCAGGGCATTTTACAAACAGTATAGTGAAAGTGTCTATAGCTTCTAGAGGGAGATGTCGAAGTGCAATGTTTGGTATTTCATCGATTCCTTTTTTTCTTCAGTGATTGAAGATCTGCTTTAAAAATGAACTTCCCCTGTCACCAGCGAAGGCATTAAATGCACTCGACTGACAGTTCGAAGTGACGTTTGTAATTAAAACAGGGTTGTCAGCTAAGCTATTGAAAATTCTTGGAGCAGTTGCATTGAAGAAATTATGAAACATACGTAAATTGTGGTGAGGTACTAAGGCAAGATTTAGCTTGTTTACTCTGAGGTTTAACAAATGGCCAGATCTAGCAAAAAACTACTTCAGAACTTTATAAGAATAAAGATGTTTAAAGGGTAAAAAGATTTTGAAAAGAATTAAATTACTATTTTTGAGAGACAAGAAGTGGGTGCAATTTGTTGTTGTGTGTTCCACCCCAGCAAACAATGCCTTATTCTAGCTTCGAATACACAAGACCATCATAAAAACACTTAAGAAGATTTTGCAGACAATAAGTTTTGAGGAGGTATAGTGGCCTTATAGCCAATAAGACATAATTTTTAAGTGCATCATCGGTATGGACAAACAAACTCATATTCCGGCCTAGTAAAACTCCCAGATACTTAAAAGACTTGACACTCTGAATGTTGAAACAATTATCGGAGCACGCGCGAAATAAAAATTTAATAAAAAAAAACAAAAATAAAAACACAAGAAAGAACAAGACAACTTTATTAAGTCACACTTCAAACAGGACTCCCCGATTTCTTACTTACTAACTTACGATCTACCAAATGCTGATGCAGCCGCAACATCAACGGAAGCCAGTTCAAGCGAATGACCGACGATCGTGTCATACCAATCACCAAGCAAGCGGTTTTGTCTTTGCTTTTATTTTGTATGAACTTGGCAGGTCATTGGCAAGCTCTGGGTCAGCATTTCCTGTTCTTTGCGGATGCTCATTGCTGAAGTATGTAACTCGCGAGTCACATAAAGTCTGTGAATTGTTTTTTGAGTAACAACTATTAGAACTATGAATAAATTTATTACAGTTCACAAAATGAAAATAGAAAAGTCCGTAGTCGATTTCTTTGCCACAGGCATTAAAAAACATAATTTTGGTCTTATCACTTATTACCATGTTTTGTGTCGAGAACCAGTGACTTAAGATTTCAAGATCATGATTTAATTAATAGCAGAATCACTGACAAAGGAATACGCCATATCGTCGGCAAATGCGTTAATTTTGCTTTTAAAGTTTTGTACAAACAGCGAGTTAATTATTATTAAAAAAAAGGATCGGGCCAAGCACAGAACCTTGAGGAACTCCTATGGAAATTCCTATACTGAAACTGAGATGGCCATTGATTTTAACTGACTGTCTTCTTCCAGATAAATACGATGAGAACCAATTAGGAATTTCACCTCTGAAACCACATTTATGTAATTCATCTTGAAGTATATTGTGATCGACACAGTAACAAAAGCTTTTGTAATATCGATAAACAAAGCAGCAGTTAGAGATCTACTGTTGAGACCAATGTATACATTCGAGCACATGTTTAAAAGAGCCCCTTCAGCAGAAAAACCGACACGAAAACCAAATTGGTGCTTGTTAAAAAACGTATTGTTTTCTAAGAAGGTCATAACTAAGCAAATATGACAGGTGTTTTTAAGGGGGTATTCTAGTCTAGGGGCATGAATTTCATTTACTTTTTGAAGTGTCATGAAAAAGTTATTTATTAACATAACAAGAATACAGAAAAAAATCATAAAATAAAAATCAAATCAAATCAAAAAATTAAAAAAAATGAAAATTTCAAAAATTAGCAGTTGATGAAGTGGGGGTCTTAAAATTGGCTCGTAACCATACCACAACCCTCCTAGCAATCTGATACCAAGAAGAAAAAAGTTTATTAATCTAGAATAATGTCGCAATGTCTGGAACTACGGAAAAGTTGGAAAGATTTTTTTTTCACAAAATGTCGGCTGCCTGAAAAAAAACAATTTTTGTACCACTTTTTTGACTATTTCGAATTTTTTAAAAAAAGTAATAGAATAGGGGATGGGGATAGTTCCAGGCAAAGACAAGTCTATAAAGAAGACTCTCTTAAAATATCAGGTAAATCGGTCCAGTGGAGCCCGAAAAATCGTGGGTATTGTTTTCAAAAAGACAGTTTCGAGAAAAACGCATTTAAAGTTTCGCGTTAAGTTTTTCGCAGTCATGAAATGATATCGAAGATTACATTTATTCAATCTGCCATTCCTGCTTCATATATTTGTTTGCCGATCGATGTTTGGATGTCGGGTCAGCAAAATACCGATATCTCCGAAAATAATTTGAATTTTGAAAAATCCTCTTGTAGATATCGGGTTTTTCAATAAGAGCACTACAAACGTTTTTTTTTTTAATAAAATAAAAACGGTTTTGGATATCAATGAAATTGAACTCGATTTCTTTTGCATGACCACCACGGGCACGTTTGCAGAAGTCCAGATGCTGAACCCAATTTTCGACGGTTTTCAAGCATAAATCGGCCGATAGTGCTGCAAGTTCATCAATCGTCGCTGGCTTATTGGCATAGACCATAGACTTAACGTAGCCCCACAGGAAATAGTCTAACGGCGTCAAATCGCACGACCGAGGCGGCCAAGCGACTGGACCATTTCGTGAGATAACACGTTCTCCAAACTTTGTTTCCAATAAATTGATTGTGACATTCGCTGTGTGGCTTGTGGCGCCGTCCTGTTGGAACCACATGCCCTCCAAGTCCATATCATCCAATTAGGGCCAAAAATATTCGGTTATCATTGAACGGTAGCGATCCCCATTCATAGTAACGTGCTGGTCTTGGTCATCACGGAAGAAGTACGGCCCAATGTCGCCGCCGGCCCATAAACCACACCAAACCGTAATTCTTTCGGGATGCAATGACGACTCATGGAGTACGTGTGGATTGCTGCCTGACCAATACCGCATATTTTGTTTATTGACGGAGCCATTTAGCCAGAAATGAGCCTCATCGCTGAAGATGATTTTTCGATGAGAATCCGAATCATTTTCAAGTTGTTGCTCAGCCCAATTCACGAACATACGACGCTTCTGGTGGTCAAGCGGCTTCAGTTCTTGCGTCAATTTAATCTTGTAAGGATGTAGGCCAAGATCTTTTCGCAAAATTCGCCACAACGACGTGACAGAGATGCCCAACGCTTGAGAACGACGTGTGAAAGACACATTTGGGCTTTCTGCAACTGAAGCATCAGCGGCAGTAATGTGCCTGTGGATTCAAATGTTTCCACTAGACGCCCATAAATTGGACGTACAGCTCTTAACGTTGAGGCCACTGACTCCGAATTTCGGTAGTAAATTTTAATAATTTCGACTTGTTGTTGGCTCATATCATGAAATGGCAAACCTTACTGAAGAAAAGCGTCAGAAAAGCGGCAAGAAATATGGCGTCGTTTGCTGTCGCTGTCGCTCTACTTTTGTAGCGTCCCTGTTGAAAAACCCGTTATATTGTTCAATAGTTAAACTTTGAAAATATATAAAAAAAATCGATTTTTTTAAATTTCTAGACTAGAAAAATGTTTGGTAAAATTAAACTACTCTATTTGAAAAATATCCCGACCTAACGAACTTCGATTTGAATTGATGATGTGCTTGATCTACCCAATCTTTCAGTATTTTCAAGCCTCTTCTTACTGAAATAAAATAATAAAAAAAACTCGGTAACAATTCGGTTTGACGTCGGGAAAGGGTGCGCCGAAAATGCACAATTTTTAAAGATACTTTCACAGCATACTTTTTGTGCGATTGAAAAAAAAACTAAAGCAAAATATGTTGTTGGAGCACGATGACGTCAAGCAGGGAACGAATAAATGTAGTAGGTCGATAGTTAAAGGGGGGCGAACAAAAATAACGTCATCATCAAGAAATTGATGTGCGATTTGCAACTTCATCAACCCGTTCGATAGCACATATTTTTCGCAGTAGCCAGCTTATGTCAATTTCATTTTAACTTGGTAACAAACAATTTGTCATTGTCATCGACGCCTTAAGACGTAATCGGCTGACAAACAGGGATGCATTCGCCAAGACATCATTATGCTCAGTCATCCGGAGCTCAATATTTTCGAGGGGAGTCACACACAAACACAGACTGTTCCGCAACCACAAGCTGGGTTGATGTGGCATCGCAAATTTTATCTTAAACCTTACCGAGTATCTAAATTGCATTTTTTATTTAAGTAGTTGGCGTGAACTCCCCTTCTTTTTGGTGCCACCATTACACCAATCTCAAATGTAATTCTTACCTAAATAAATTTTTAATCATAAAGTGACACCTTGAGCCACCACAGGATGAGGAGTAGTCTCATCAGGCATACTCGTGTGATGTTCGCAACAGAAAAACTGAGTGTGATGTTGTTAAAGTATAAATGTTGAGTAGTCATGAATAATAACTTAATTTGGAAGAGGATTTGGCAGCCAATTCGTTTGCTTTCCGGTAGATTAGGGCTCCTTAATTTTTGTTTTTGTTTTGTTTTAGCAAATTACTGGCTATAAAAGCTGTTGTTGACAAGTCCCGGGAGCTTTCTCTGTGTCAATCATGTTATGCCGCTTAAGTTCCCAAATCCCATGGTGCCACATTATGATGTGCGTCGTCAAAGAGTCTACTCAATAAATTATAATTGGAGTAGTCGATTGCTAAAGCGCTGTGCCGCTCGGGAATTCAAAACACTTTGGATTACCGTTAGTCTCATTCTCCAATCATATTCAGCGGTTAGTTTCCTTGATGTTTAGCAATAATCATAAGATGGTAGGCCCTTCCGTCAACTCTCGGATGGCTTCCCTTTCGGTTTCGCGTAATTACAAAATTCCTCTTGCAAAATAAACCAATTATTTGGAGATCATTTAGATACTATAGCTTCAAATATTTATTCGTTTCCATTTATGAAAGAAGTTTCTCTTTATGATTATTGCACAAAATTAGAATGGTAAGCGATCCTTGAAATATAATAAAGTAGCCTTATAATCCACTTCCGAGCTCTCTGCGTAATATAAAGTTTTTCCGCTAATTTTACGGAGGTGTTTTATTTCTTATTTATGTTGATGTGATATCAAAGTGGTTTCAAATTCATGTATGTATCTCAAGCCTTGGACATGAAACTGTTGCACAAAGTCAATATAGTTAAATTTTTTAGGTGGATAGAAAAAGCAACATTGAAGGTAACTTTTAAGCACTTCTTTTAAATGCAAATTTGTTTAGATACGTTATTGCACTTTGATATGGTATAATGCTTAAGACTTAGGAAAGCAGGTGGAATAGGTGAGGTTAAAATATCTACCTAAAGCTGGATAACGATTCCTAACATTTCTCTTAAATACATGCCTTAAAATAAGATACTTTCCAGACGCGTGGAAAACAGATAAAGTGGTACCCATTTTAAATCCTGGCAAGGATAGGAAATTTTCAAACAGCTGCATTAGCCTCTTGAGTTGTCTTAGCAAATTCTTTGAAAGAGTCTTAAAAGAGAAGCCTCTGGAATACACTGATGAAAAGTCCATATATCCTCATGAACAATTCGGATTTAGAAGTGGACATAACTCCATTATGTCAGCATATCCAAAAAAACAGTGTATTAGGAAATTCAACTGGTATGGTTCTCTTAGAAATTGAAAAGGCATTTGACTCGGTATGGCACAATGGGTTTATTTACGAAATGTTTAATTCGGGATTTCCTCTTTATTTGGTACACGTAATACAAAGTTTTTTGTCATGCAGAAACTTCAAAGTTTTTGTCAAAAGTGGCGTTTCAGTGTTAATGCAATATCATGTTGGCCTTCCTCAAGGTTCAGTTATAAGTCCTGTTTTGTACAATGTCTTTACGTCCAACTTTCCACATCTTCCAAACTGTGATGGTGCAATGTACGATGATGATACCACAGTTTTTCATTGCACCAATTCAGTCTCAATATTGAGACGAATTTGCAGAATGCCTTCAGACTGTTGAATAACTATTTTAATATGTGGAAAATAAAACTAAACGCTGGAAAAATGCAATCTATCTTTTTTAGTTAGTTATTCAAAAGATTACTCATTGCGACCAAAATGCACTATCCTCTTTTTAATAGAAAATCGTCAATAAGTAAGAAGAACAAAATTATAAAACATAAAGTCATATTCCAATCCATTCTCCTCTATGGATGCCAAGCGTATTACAAGATAGCAAATCAAGCAGAATAAACTCTTAAAAATGATGCTCAATTTGCCCAGATATTATTCTTCTACTCATGATCTACATTCACACGCGAACGTTGAATTGATCTCCGACCGTATTTTGAAGCTTAGACAAAACTTCTTGAGTAATCAGTTAGTTAGTTTCTTGATCTCTATAAGACTGTGTTAATATATTTAATTATTAATTTATATTTGCTTATATATTTTACACATCTATTTATTCATTTATTTCTTTATTCTTTTAATTCGTTTATTTATTTAATTATTTATTTATTTATTTATGTATTTGTATATATATTCTATTATTATTTATTATATACACTTATATATTTATTTTCTAATTATATCCATACATACTATAAATACTCTTACATGAAGGTTTTTTTCGTAGTTTTCCTTCAGATTCTTGATCAATTTATCCATATTGTTGTATCTTTGTAAAAAAAAATATGTATTTCAGTTATAACATATAATACTTATCGAATCTCTGTGTAAATTGTGCGACAAAAGTCATGTTATCTTCAATACGAAAATAAAAATATCTATCTAACTATCTAACGCTACAACTGAAAAAAGAGTTTACATTTTAATGAAGGTAAAGAATAGAAGAAGAAAGGAAAATCTACCAGCAAAAACGTTCGAAATAATAAAACTAATAAAAAACAATTTAATGAACATATCTCTAACACCCTTCACAAAGTGAGAATAGCAACAAAAATGTTATACCCATTTGTTAACAGGTAATCTGCGCTAACAAATGAAAATAAAATCATATTACAAAAAGTAATTTTCCAATCGATACTTCTTTAAGGTTGCCAAGTATGGGGTACTTGTGCACAGTATCACATCAAAAAATTACAAGTGTCACAAAACAAACTCCTTAAAATTATGCTTAAACTTCCCTGGCATCATTCCACGTTAAGCCTGCATAAAAGAGCGAATGTTGAAATGATATCCGTAAGATTCATCAATAAATGTGCTTTTGTAGAAAATACTCTTATATCGAATTTGTGCTCTTAAACATTTCTTTGTTAATTATTCTGTTAAATCCGTTTTGAATTAATTAATTGATTATTTATCAATTCAGTCACTTTTATGACTTATTTCTTCGTTTAATAAATATTATTACCGATATATTTATAATTTAGATACTATTAATTTGCTCATACATTTATATAAATATTTGTTTCTTTCTTTATAATTATACTCTCTTGTTTTTTTTTTATTTATTTAATTTATCTATTTATATATATTTATTAATTTGTTTATTTATTTATTTATATATTTATTAATTCATTTATTTATTACTCAATTAATTATTTACTTATTTGTTCATTTTATTTTCTATTAACTTATTTATTTATTTAATCAATGTATTATAATATCGGTGTCAAAAATTGTTCAATATTTTTGTTATTCATATCATTCTTGTATCTAGTCATTATATCTGTATTATTATACATATATATATATATATATACTATATATATTTTTTTTTAAACTATTCAGTGAGGGGTTTTTTCGAACTTTCCTCCGTGATATACTCTGTTCACATAAAAATTCAACTTCATCAATAAAAATAAATGTTTCAGTAGCAAGATAGCTTGATATCGAATCTCTGTAATGCAAATTGTGTGATAGCTCGAATATTGTAAATTAGTTTCGAAATAAAAATATCTTTCTATCTATCAAAACGCTCTCATTAGAGAGAAGAGGAGGCACCAGTACAAATGTTACCAGATCGACTTTACAATGGATGTGGACTGAAAGGAACACAAATAAATATATACAATGATTATAAATAAACGTTTAATAAATTAATAAATAAATAAATAAAAAAAATAATAAATAAATAAATATATAAAAGGTAAATGTATATTTACAAAAATAAATAAATATATAAATAATATAAAAACAAAAAAAAAAATAAATAAACATATTACATAAACATGAGGTATAAGGTAAATAAATTAATATATATATAAAAATAAATAAAACTGTTTCGACATTTGCCAAGGTGTGTTGCCTCGTTGGTTGAGAAATGCCAAGGAAAATTATACATAATTTTAAGCAGGTTTTTTTGGGATACCTGAAATCTGTGGATATGACTGTTAACACAATTTCCCCAGACTGGAGAGCCATACAACACTATGGCTTGGAAGAACGCTTTGAATATTATAAATAAATTCTCCTCACTCATTTTCGATTTCTGGTTGATGAATGAGTGCAACGTTTTGATTGTAATATTAATTTTGAGGATGACTACGCTAATATGTAAAGAGAATATAATGGTTTTATCAAGGTGTGCCCCAATATATTTAGCCTTTGACCCCCAGTCGATCTGTACACCATTAATTTGAAATCTGTTGCTTGGCAAGATACAGGCCCTTAGTTTTTGTGTAAAAAAAAAACAGCCTGAGTCTTTGAAGCGTTTAATTTTATTTTCTAATTATTAAAGTACGTTTCATGCAAATTTGTTTATTTAAGAATTATATAATTGTACTGGAGGACTTAGGTTTTTCCTTCTTTTTAAAAGAAGCCAAGTGAGACACTCCCACGTAGGAAGGGATGGAAAAATTTTGAAAACTAAGAAGAAAAATTTAAGAAGGAATATCCTCGCGTGCCTTAAATGCGTAATTAATAAGCAACGTCATACAAGCGTTTAATTTTTCTTTATTTTTCAACAATTTTTTTAGTGACTTATTGAAATGCTGGGACAATCTTAACTCAATCACACATCAAAGTCAGATGAAATAATTTTTTTAATAATTTATTTTAAGAAAATTATTTTGTAATTATTTTTCGCATTGAGAAAAATGCTGCCACGAAAGCAAAAAACGTATTCATGGATATAACCCTTCGTTTGTATGGTGACACTCATTTATTTTTTATTTTTTTTCCAGGTTGGCAACTAAGTACTTGCGGATTTTTTTTTTTAAAAAATAGAAGAGAATTTTTTCATGGATCGAAATAACTTTATTTTGTAATGTTTTGTCCATTTTGAGCAATGACCTTTTGCCATCTTTCAGCCAGCATCATAATTCCACGTTCATATAGCTTCTGGTTTTAATCAGCAACAAACTGAACCAGGTACGATTTGACATTATTTGTTTGTGATACACGAAGCTTCTCTGCAATAACGTCTTGTACTTTGACGATCCGAATCGATTATTGCTTTGATTAGGTCATCATCAACTTCAACTGGACGAGCAGAGCGTTTTTCATCTTTGAGTGAAAAATCACCAGAACGAAATTTGGCAAACCAATTTTAACACTGCCGTTTTTTTTAAAGCTTTGGCACTATAAACAGCACAAAACTTTTTGTGAACTTGCGATGCGTTTTTTCCTTTCCAAAAATAAAAAAGCAAAATATGACGTAAATGTTCGTTTTGATTTTCCATTTTTCAACAGACGCCAAACAAAAACTACACAGCTGATCAAAAAAATGTTTTTACTGATTGACAGTTGAAGTACCAGCTATCAAATAACAAAATGTGTTGTATCATTTCGATTACGTCAGCAAACCTAAAAATTCGACTTAAGCCATCTATGAGTGAAATCTGCAATTACTTCGTTACCAATCCAATCGAAAGATAAATAAAAAATGCAAAAATGTATTTATCGAAAAAACGATTCGTCCTTCCACGAAGACATATTTTCTGAGTATGCTCTCAAAATTTCAGGTCTACATGTTAATAACAGCGGTCAGGAGAATATCAGCCATTTTTAAAAACGTGTTTTCGAGAAAAACGCGTTTAAAGTTTTGTAATGTGTTTGCACAAATGTGTTTATTATATTATTACAACTATAGTAGAACGCGTTGGACACACTTTTCACGAACATTAACTAGAGCAATCTCCTCGAACTTGCTCAACCCACCATCCAACAGAAATCTGTCAAACGTGGAGATTGACTTTTACCTTAAGCGGATGGACGACACCATAAAACAAACAATGGACAGAACAATTCCTAAGTACGAACTTACTGACAATGTTAACATTTACCGCAACGCTACGATCGACGCTCTTCACCGACAAAAGAGTAGGCTACTGACAAGGCTCAAACTACTGTACAGACGTTTTACTGACCCACAAAACCCGGAGGTTAGGACACTGAAGTCTGAGCTTAAAAACCTACAGCAATTAATTCAGCAAAACTACCGAGCTGCAATTAATTCGCATTGGAATACCAAAATTCGGGCTGTTTAGGCTAGCAACCCTAGTATGTTCCCGAAAATTAATAAATTCTTTCGAAGGAAAAATCAAAATGAGCTTCCGTGTCTTAAGCTCCCCCGAACTACCAACAACGAACAAATACTTCTTACAGCAGACATAGATCCAGTAGAAGCGATTGAAGATGACAACTTTTTTGTGATCGATAATCCTCAGGAGAAAGTTGAAGTAATAGGTGCGGCGTTTCAGGATGTGTATAAGGTGAATGTTAGCACTCGCCCGAACCACGTCTTGGAAAATCGCGTCCTCGTACACAACTCCGACCTTCAAAATGATATTGAGAACTGGCGATCGGAGAACACTGGTTTTACCATGTTCAGTGATGATAATCTGGCAAATGTCGTCGCCGATGATGGGGCACATCCCCCATTAATATCAAAGGAAGATCTCTTGGTTATCTTCGGTTCGCTAAGATGTAAGAAATCTGTAGGAATTTACGGTATATCAAACATTGTTCTTAGACACCTCCCTATAGAAGCGGTAAACATATACACTACTTTGTTTAATAATTTGCTGAATAATGCACATTATCCAGCTCATTGGAAGACAGTGGTAGTACAACCAATTCCTAAACGGAATAAGGACACATCCAATCCGGCAAATCTCCGGTCGATAAGTCTCCTTCCGAACATCAGCAAGGTTTTTGAAAAGGTGATCAATAGAGCACTGACAAAGTGGGCTGAGGACAAAAATATTATTCCGGATAACCAATTCGGTTTCAGAGCGGGGCATGATCGCATACATGCCGCGTCTAAACTGGTATCGGATATCCAATGGAACAAAGGCAAGAAACAATGCACGGGTGCGGTGCTGATCGACTTGGAGAAGGCCTTTGACACCGTATGGTTGCAAGGGCTCTTTTTCAAGTTAGAAACCACTGCTGTACATACTCTATAATATGCTCAACGGTAGAACGTTTATTGTGAAGAATGACAATGTAACTTCTGCTCGAAACTTTGAAATCAACAACGGTCTACAACAGGGTGTAGTTAATTCGCCGATTTTATTCACTATTTTCACGAGCGATCTTTTAAGCTCTCTTCACCACGCTATAGCATACGCAGATGACTTGATCGCGTACAGGTCAGGTCCAAAGATTGAAGGAATTGTAAGCCTTTTGCAGCGTGACTTCGATGAGATTAAGCGATATTGCGACGATTGGAAGTTGAAGATCAATTTCCAAAAGTGCGAATCCATTTTGTTTAGGACGCCGTTGTCTGGGGCCTCTTGGGATACCCGAAAGAATTGGCGAAAGTTCTCTATCGTTGGACAAAACGGGCAGCCACTGGCGAGTCGGAGTGTAGTCAGATATCTTGGGGTCTGGCTCGATCAGCATCTCTATTTTAACAAACATATAGATGCTGCTCTAGCCAGAGCCAAAGCGGCCTATGCCATGACAAAGAGACTGTTTCACAGCAGCCAACTCGATGCGAGGGTAAAGGTAATCTGCTACACGGCCCTCATTCGCATATGTGCTTGCATATGGATGTCCCGTGTGGTTCAACGTGGGAGCAAGCTTGATGGAAAAGATTCGAGTTTTCGAGAGACGATGTCTTAGGGCTTGTCTCCATTTATATAGAACTCCAGAATCTCAGTACAAAAAATTCTATTCTAATGAGGTCCTGTACAACGGGTCCAACCTAATCCGAGTGGATAATTTTCTTATTAAACTTATTCGGAGACACGTTGCAAGAGCAATGAACTCAAGCAATAACCTGATCTCTGGGGCTTACTACCCCAACTTTATGTACCACGAGACAGTTCGCCTTAACGGCTTTACTCCACCAGAGGCTTTCCTCTATTTTGACCTTAACGGCCTGATTCAGGATAGAAATGCAATTCCGTTAATCTTCCATGTTGCTCGAAAGAGTGTGGATAGGCGACTTGCCTACAATGGAGATGTCGCTCGCAGCTCTGAGGACAATCTCCGGTTCAGTAGGGCGGTATCAGACCGTGACAAGGAGGAAGTTAATAGACAGCACCAACAATTTTGGTGGTTAAAGGAGGAAAAGAATGCATAGTAGTTGTCTTCTTTGTCATTGAAAAATCATTATGGTTATGAAGAAATTGTTTTTTGGATGCCTAGCCGGCTTACATAGTTTTAAACGATAGGATTAGGTAGATGAAAGGGTAGATTTTAAGAAAAAAAAAACAAAAAAACACTAAAAAAAATAATAAAAACTTGGCACAGCACAAAAACATAAAAAAAAAAATTACATATATGATATGTATTTAGGTTAAGTTATTTTTAAGTTAGCTGTAATTAGTTTTAGTCTGTTAAAAAAAAAAATGTTCGTATACCAAGTTTTTTTTTTTTTTATAAACATTTTCTTGGTTATTAGTTCGTTATGTTTTGTTAATCTTAGTATATTTAAAAAATATTAAATATTGGTTCTGATCGTCGAAAGACATAGGTTAAGCATTAGGTTTAGCTTAGAGCGCCCGCATAGGGCCAGTAAGTAAAATGTAAATAGTTATTAGAGCTAGTTTAAGCATTTTTATGTCTAGCATGTAAGTTTATATGAATTCGATTAAAAATAAAAAAATGCATTAAAAAAAAAAAAAAATGTGTTTATTATAACCGCTAATCGGAAATGCCTGCCAATGCATCCCTCCTCTTCTTTTTGCTGCTCATGTTGAGCCGCTAGCATCTCTCGCTGCTCAATGCGGGCCTGTTTTGCTGCGTCGGTCACCTGCGTCAGAGCGCGCTGACGGTGTCAATTTCAAACGCGTTTAAAATTTCGTTAAAGTTCGAAGTCCAGGAAACGCTTCGACAGATTTATTTCTACTTACATGTAGATTAAGAATCCGTAATAACAAAAAATTCAAGGACAAAGTCTTCCTTTAAATAAAAGTTATTTGCTGTTATTATAAAATTCAGTCTTCATCGAAATCATTTTTAATTTTGTAAAATTGTCGTTTGAAATTTAAACAGATCCAGCAAAAATTTTTAAAGCGAGATACGACTTATGCCATGTCTGGAAATATGACTGCACCCGTGGAAGTTTATGGCAACGCAATAATTTTTTTTAAATTGTAGCTTACGTACAGATGAAGCTGATGTTTGTTTATTTATCCTTTCTCTGTATTGTTATCTGACGCTTACCTTATTGCTTAAGTCATGAAGTTGATGTCTTCCTGAAATGAGAATTTTTGTTTTTGTTGAAAGAAGCTTTTGGTTTGTAGTAAATTCAATTGCGACTGTTTTTCAGTAAAAACAATTAGTAATAAAAGCCCAAAAAATAATCCACTTTTACTGCGTAGGTCTGCAAAACATTCAAAAGATTTCCTACATAGTTGCTTTATGTAAGAATGATATTAAAGCAATAAAACTAAAAATATAGGTCAAAGGTTTATAGCTTTTATCTGGACTCTGCGCAAATAGAACAGAAATCATAACATTTTAGCCGGAACGGAGAACAAAAACGGTCTCTGTACACATAAATGTATCTGTGTATATCCAATGTGTTCCGCAATGAATGTCAATATCCATGGATATGTTTGCGAAACTTTTATGTTCCGCAAATAAAAGTCTCAGTATTCGGAAGAGAGACGTACATTTGCACATATATAGGTCCTCTTAAGGCCGTGTTTCATGAAATGAACCCTAATCCGTGTTATTCTGTACAATTGTTTTTTTTTTGTTGCTAATGCTGTTGTATGGGATACACACAGCTTTTTATGTGACCAAAAGAGAGGTGGGTGGGTTCAAACAAATTATGCCAAAGATCAAATCATGCAGATGGTTGTAAAAGATAGCTGCAAAGGTTGAGCCTTTTATTTGCCTCCACGGTGCAAATGATTCTTTATTGTAGAAGGAGTTCCAAAAAAAGTTACTGTGTATTTGGAATTTTCAAAACTAATTAATTTAAAATTTTAGATGAAAGTCATAAAATTGTTTTTGTTGAAAAGACATAAGCGGTTCGTTTTTTTTTCTGCTTATTTGTGTACTTAAAACTACTTAAATGATATATTATAGGTACATTCGTGGGGTCCGATAAATAGCCATTAGCTTCCAGGTACAAGAATGCCTCCGGCGGAATATGTCTTGGTTTCTCGCAAGATCAAGAGGAACATTGTCAATTCTTGATAGGCTGGAAGCATCCAATAAAATTGAACAGCTTCTATACGTATGCAAGCAGGCTCGAAGACATTTGCTTTCAAATATTCGAAGCGTTTCCACGTAGGACGTAGGAAGATTTCAGGGATTAATGCTTGGTAGCATACGACTTTCAAATCGGACCTCAAACTGCTGGAGTAGAAATGAGCCTTAAGGGACACAAATGCCACTTTTGCTTTTCGTAACTAAATATTTATGTGTACATTAAAGCTCAGAAATTGATCAAGATGTACACCTTAGTCCATTTACGCCGAGGTGATCAGAATTTTTACTAACTTTTCAACGTGTTTATTTATTATGTTATCGGAAGAAAAAAAACAATGCAATATCTCTTTTCCTACGTGGAATTTGATGTTCATTCAGAACCTGCGCGTGAAAAACGTGAATATTTTCGAAAAAACACACGAAATGAAGCACGTTTTTTCACAATGATACATTAAGACAAAATTTTTTCATAAAATTGCTTCGACGCTTTTTTTTCAAAACGGTGGCGAGAATGAAAAATTTTTATAAAAATCTTAATCGATCGTATTTTCGAAAACCATAAACTTAAGAAAAAAAATTTCTATGAAAAAAAATGTCCTAAAACTAGTCAAAGAACACTCTCAAAGAGTTTTTTGATTCAATTTTTAATTTTAGAAAATTTCAAAAAATCAAATTTTTCAAAAATATCTGAAAAATTTTTGAAAAAAACTTGAGAGCGTTCTTTGACTACTTCTTTGCTGATTCTGTGCATATATATTGTTTCTTTCTTCTCTCAGCATTACCTAGAGACAACGGCATGGACGTGGTAGAACTTTGTTTCCCTTTGGGGGTGCTTTTTTCCTGAGTCCCCTCGTTAGCGCTTTTTTGCCCAACAATTATTGCATACATATACATAGATTGCATTTTTCACAATAGATCGTTGTTCTTATTGGGCATTTTTAAGTTGAACAAATTTTTAATTAGTCGCTATTAGATCGTGTATTTATTTATTTAAATATAATATTCAGCAATCGAAATAGTTTACTCTTTTGTTCCATTGGAAATAACGAGGGCATTTATAATGGATGCCTGTATAAATCTGATAAAAACGACCCATGGCCACTCCTTGGAACGTAACTTTAGAAGTACATTATTGCAGTGTCCATCTTGCACGTCAACACCGCCCATATATTTAGATCTAAATTCAGTAGCAAGTCGTCTGAAGTGCATAAACTTGAAGGCTTGGCCATGACTTCATCAATAGATATAGAAGTTTTCCATATTCCGAACTTTAGGAGGTTGTTTTGGAAAAATTTCTCGCCACCTTTTATCGCTTGGAGCATTGGCTTTAGTTTTTGAATATTTTATTTTAGACTTGATGTCATCAAACTTATCACGAGTCATTGCAGAAGAAACAATTTCACAAGATAAGAATGGATCAGATGACCAATAATCTTTCTGAGACTTTCTTTTATTGAATGAACTGAAAATAACTATACCTATAAGAGTGTCAAGATCTTGTTATTTCAGATTATAATTATTCTGTTTAGACGCGTCAATTATATATTCTTTCATTTCGGCGGAAAAATAAGGAAATACATCACAATCCATAGCGGCTATAGATCTCTCGAGATGTGAACGCCGCACATTTAATTTATTTATTTAATCCTATAGACTTTACAAAAAAATGTTTGTGAACAAAAAAGTCTTAAAATTTACTCTCAAATTTTTTCAAAAAATTTTCACGTATTTTTCAAAAATTGATTTTTTAGATTTTCAAATATTAAAAATTGTATCCAAAAATTCTGCAAAAAAAAGTTGAGAGTGTTCTTTGACTAATGTGAAGACATTTTTGTTCTTGGAATTTTTTTTTCTAAAGTTAATAGTTTTTGAAAAAACGCGTCGATGAAATTTTCTGAAAAAAATTCCTCTTAATGTTTGAGTGACATGATCACCACTGATCATAGCAAAAAGTTGGTACCTTAGCGGTATATTGTTAAAAAAACATTTTTTTTTCGAAAACTTTTACATTTTTCACGTTTTAATCGGCCATATTTTTTTTCTCGGCGTCTTATTGAAATTTGGAGCTCAGATTCTGTATGAGCATCAAATTTCACGTAGGAATAGAGATATTGCATTATTTTTTTGGTCCGATAACATAATACATAAACACGTTGAAAAGTTAGTTAAAATTATGGTCACCGCCGAGGTTAATGGGGTAATACTTCACAACACTTTTTAAATCTAGGTATGTGTTTTAATTAAATCTTAGTGGTTGTATTTTTTTTGGCGTCTGTTCATCATAAACCATACATACTTTCATATTCAGCAGATGAATTGGAAATTCGTATCTAGTTTTTTTTGTATTTTTTGCATTAAGATTCCATTCGATATCCGATATCAATTTAGTAACAGCATGCACCGCCGAGTGTTTCTGCTTGAACCCGAATTGGTTCCGCGGCATTATTATGTCCTTTCTTTCACACGTAAACAAAATAGACTTATTAATATCTATTTCAAATATCTTCCCGATTCCGATCCCTTTTTCCGGAATCTTAAAATTTCAGCATTTACTTCGACAGTTTTGCAGCTTGGGAGATCTCTAGCGTGGACTGTCTCAAAGTATGAGCCTATTATAGATAGTATCGTTATCGTCTTTATATACTTTAAATTAAGGGTCATATAATTATGAAGCAGTCACCAGTAATATTTGTATTTAATGCGAAGCAGAAAACACCTTTTCTTTCTTCGCTAAAATGAGTTAAAAAACGTTCAAAGATTTCCAGGTATCGCTATTTATTCTGTTTGTTCATTCATTTTCAATTCAATAAGATGAATTCTCAATCAATATCTTCTAAGTGAATGGAGATTTAATATTTCGAAGTTGAAGTATGAAATGAAATTCTATGAAGTCTATGACTGCAATCCAAAATGACTGCATTCTTTTGCAACTCTGGTTTTAATAATCCCTTTGAACGCGGGTCAATTCAATGCAGCCCTTGCCTGAGAAAAGTATCTTCAGTTTTTTTTTTTAAGCCCGAGATTTTTCCCGGGTGAATTTTAACACTTTGATTTTTCAAGCAAGTTAAGAGAGTAGGTAGAATTATAAGCCTCGTAATAATCCATAATAAACTGAATGGGGGAATATTTTGTTATAATACCATTTATTGAACTTTATCAGGAAGTGACATCATCTGGGGTCGCGTTCTATATGCTTAGCCCTTCATCACAGTTCGGAAGAGTTGACACAGCAAATTCGCAGGACCTACCTATGTGGGAGTATCTCATCGACTGTTTACCATTACTATGAATGAAAAAGCAATAACAAGAACGGAATTGTAAAATCAAAAGGAGAACTTAATTTTTCCTGGATTTTTTATGCATTCATAAATCTAGTAGTTACAAATAGATATAGATCTGAATCTATAAAAAATCCATGAAATATTTCAGTCGCAGTTTTTCATACAATTCTGCATGGGTTAAGGGTACAGTCCTTTTAACTTTTGGAACGCAAACATTATAATGTTTTTAACTCATTTTTTAACCTCCACTCCACAATTAATTAACCAATCATATTTATGCAGATATATGTCAATTTATTTGGCAAATAAAAAAGTTTTATTTTCACAATGTCATAGACAACGAAACAATATTCCATTCGAGTTGAATCGGATTTGCTTGTGGGCATCACACAACATGCCGCTTTGTTCCACAATAACAATGTTATTTTAAACCGGAGATAAGAGCAGACGAATCGGATTTCATTGGAACCGATTCCGAAAAAAAAAATTTCTCCCTCCGGTGATTTCAAACAGTTGAATATCTGATTTCCTTTTCAATCTTTGCCACCCAACTTCACGCGGATGGCGTTAAATGTATCTCAGAGATATTTTTTATTCACTCGTGCATGGATTTGATCTTTTCTTTCAAACTTTCTCCATCAATTGGTATTCATTATTTCTTTTATCTGTCCATTGTGTTTGCCTTAGAGGAAAAAAAATTATTATCTTTTATCTGTCCATTGTGTTTGCCTTAGAGGAAAAAAAATTATTAAATAGGTCTTTTTTTTCAACTTCCCAAACGACTAAGGGAATTGTGTTTTTTAGGAACAAGTGTGAAATTGGCAGGGATACTGGAACAATAAAAATAAAATGTCAGCATACATATATGTTTATCGGGGCGAACTTCCCTGTCTCAAGATCCATCAAACGACAGATAAAAAACGAATACTTTGACAACAGACACTTTTTTGCAGTGTGAGAATATAGCAGCTGCCTTTCAGGAATTTACTTGCATCGGAAGATCGTATCGCTTTCCACAATATTTACCGGTGAAAAATTTTTTCAGATCCTTGGCTTCAATGTGTTCAATGACCATCAAAGAGGAAATCGATACCATGAAAGGTACATCACCTGGATTCCCATCTGTATGAAAAAGAGCTTAGATCCTGGCTATTCCGAATAAGTTCAAAAATTATTTCGTATAATACGAATTTCCTTTTCGAGGTTTTTGAAAAAGCTATAAGTAACAGTCGAGTCCTTGTCAATTTGGTTTCCAAAGCTATCGCTATCGTTGCTGATGAGACAAGAAATGGATTAGACAAAAAAGAACACATCTTTTTAAACCTTCTTGATTTCTCCAAGCCTTTTTATGTCAATCTACAAATTAAATATTTTCATTTTTCGCTGGAAGACTACACTCGATAGTCTTTGGCGACCCAAGATCCAAATTGCTATCCTTAGCAAATGATTTACCGCAAGGATCAATACTCGGACCAATTCTTTTTTCTAAATAACGGGTCCGCCAAATAACTTTTTATTTTTGAAAATGCTATAAAAAAACTGCTGAATATTTTCTCAAATTTCTTTTTTTTATTTGAAAGTACAATCCTTCCGGTTAATAATGGAAAATAATTTCATTCAAATGGCTGCTTTGGCTGGCCATGCAGTAGCCTACACGATCGGTCCAATTTTCAAGCACATTATCGATTGTGTGCAGCTGTTTTTCACCAATGGCTTCACGAATATTGTCATTTAAAGGGTCAATTGTCTCTGGCTTGAGGGCACCCCACATATAATAGACCAACGGTGTCAAATAGCAGATCCGAGGTGGCCAAACGACATCAGCTCTGCGGCTGATAATGCGATCTTCAAAAACAGGGCGCAAAACATCGAGTGTAGCTTCGGCTGTGTGGCACGTAGCGCCGTCCTGTTGAAACCAAATGTTGCCAATATCCTCCTCTTCAATTTTTGTGAACAAAAATTCTTTCAACATGGCCCGATAACGATCGCCATTGACTGTAACGGCCAGACAGACAAACTGGTTCTCTTAACCACCCCTTCTTCACTCCGCAGAAGGAATCATAATGGACCGAATCACTGGCCTAAGTGTGCCTTGTGGTAGCCACTACTAACAAACCTAAACTAATCAGTGAACAACGATCAGAACTCGTTACGGCGTCCCGTTCGATCATAACAATGCGAAGTTTCTCTGGTTGGAAATTAAAATCGACCGAATACTTCCTTGAACATAAGATGAGGTGTTGACACGATTTAAAAAATGGAATCAACTATGCAACAGTTGAGTTTGCAATAACGAATGGTAACACTTAACGTTGAGGCACACTGGTAACACTGGCCTGTTTCTTCATCAATGTGATAACTTTGGTTAGATTTGAAAAATCATTAAAATTCCATAAATGTTGTATATTGGAAGATAGGACGTGGCTTCACAAATGAAAAGTGTTTGGATTCACAGTTAAAGCCCTCCTGAAACTGTCACAGAAAAGTCGTGCTCTTTAAAAGCTTGTTGCTTGAAATAATGTCAGATAGTCATCGTAGCCAATAACAAGAGAACTAACCATTGAATCCCGGACACCGAAAAATACATTCACAGAAATTGAATATATTATAACCTATGCTCTTAGAAATTGGTACCATGTTGTAGAGCTCCATATTGCTACCAACCTTATGAACTCAATTCATAGTTCAAAGTACTCTTTCCTTCCTTACATCCGTTTACCGGTCGATGTGCATGTTATCTTGAATATGTTATCAGATAATCTACATATGACCACATCACTCATTTCTCCACCATCGTCCTCATTGTTAAGCAGATAAGTGATGGTGGTGGAATATTTTGTTTGCCCTCAAGATAACAATCTGATAGAATCACTTAAGTTGCCCTCGTGCGCTCATCCTTATTCTTACTTGGTAAACAGTGATTAATCAGATTTTAATAGCTCTTCTCGTGATATTCCCTCTAGACCACACATCACCCATGTAAACATATTAAACCCTTAAATACTTGTCGTGGTTATGTATGCATAAAGGACCAGCTTGAGCTCATTCGTGTGAACGAACGTTGGTTTTGAGTTATCTCTGGAATTCATTATAAAAAATTTAAGCAATCGAGTAAAGAACATGCTAATTCAATGGATTGTTTCATGAAATTTAGTTCCAGGTCACAATCCCATGTTTTAATAATCAAAGCTTAATTTTTGAGCTAGAAAAGAGGCACACAATAATGGTATATTCTTGCAAACAATAAAAGGTATTGAAGACTCGACTAACAGATGGATAAGATTCATGCAAGAAAATCGAGTAATACCTTCCTCGCTTGGAAGCGTGTCAAAGTCAGTCACTGCAACGAGACGTTGTCCCCAGAAAGGTGTTCTGTCACCTCTCTTCTGGTCACTGATCATAGACAACCTCCTGGTGAACCTCAACGAGATTAGCTATGTCACAATAGGATATGCTCATGAACTGGCTATTGTCATAAGATATAAATAGGACACTACCATCACCGGCGTTATGAATTCAGCATTAATGCATCTCTCGGTATGGTGTAAGTGTGAAAGACTCTCTGTGAATCCTGGCAAAACCGTTCTGGTCCCCTTCATAATGAGTAGAAAACTGACTCCAATTGTTATTGAGGGACCCTGTCTGGTATACTCCAGTGAAGTCAAGTATCTCGGTGTTATCATGGATAAGAAACTAAACTAGACTTCATATATCAAGTCCATCACAGATCGCGCAACCATAGCGGTCTGTAGGTGATTCTACGTTAAGACTTGGGGTCTCAAACCTAAGATGCTTTACTGACTGCACATCATGATGGTTAGACCTATTATTACCTACGCGGCAAAAATTTGGTGGCCCAAAACTTGAGAATTAACAACTTTCAAAAAGCTTCAAAAAGTCCAGCGTACAGCTTGTTTGGGCATCACTGGTGCTATGAGCACCTGCACCAAAAGCTGTGATTGGGCTGTCTCCTCTTAACATTTTTATAAGGAAAACAGCCGCCAGAAATGCTCTTAAGATGCAACTGGCAATGAAATATAAGCCAGCTGACCCCAAAAGGGACACTTGAAAATAAACAATTTCATCACGGACAAAGACAAGTTGTACTCGATCCCAGATTGGATGAAGGCAACATACTGCTTTGGGCGTTTCTATGGTCAAGCAATACTCCTGCCCCGACCCCAGGAACTTAATCTGGTATACTGATGGCTCAAAAATGGCAAATGGAGTAGGTCCCGGTGTCTATGGACCCAACACTAAAATCTCTATAACCATGGGAAAACATCCAAGTGCTTTCCAGGCTGAACTACAAGCCATCGAATCCTGTGCCACAGTAAACCTTGCAAAAGGCCATAAAGGGGCCAGAAATCCAATATATTCAGACAGCCAAGCACCGCTCAAGACACTGTCATCCAATCTAGTGGAATCCAAATGTGTCAAAAGCTACTACGACGCCTTACAATCCCTGGCCCGACGTAACAAAATTAGTTAAGGATGGGTTCTATGTCATCATGCAATCGAAGGCAATGAAATTGCGAACGAACTAGCCAGGGCTTGTTCTAAAACCGCGTTCACTGGTCTGGAAACTTTCTGTGGCGTAAACTGGACTAAGGCCACAAGTCTGACCAATAAGTGGGAAAACAAGGTACGCATTGCCCATTGGAGAAATCTACCGAGACTCAGACAATCTGAATTACTAATCAATCCCTTCTCTTAAAGAGAAATCCTTAATCTCAACAAGGATACCATAAGAAAGCTTGTGAGCTTCCTTTCAGGCCGCTGCCGGTTGAGATGACATCCAACCAAACCAGAGCTAAGTACAACCACCGAATGCCGACTCTGTTTGGAAGACGACGAAACGGCTGTACACATTCTGCGTGAATCTCCAGTTCTAATTTGGTTAAGAAGGCGTATCTTCCTCAAAGAGATATGCTCCTCATTGGACATCAGATAGGTCAATGCTAAATACATTCTGACTTTCATCAGAAGGATGGAATGTCTGTTGGCCGAAACAAACTCAGCAAGATAAAAGAAGGTCTTTTTCTTTAAACCGCAGTGTCCGCCAATTGGGCAGGGGTAGATATTATAAAAAAAGACAACAAAAAAAAAAACAAAAAACAAATGGTATATTCTTCGAATTGTTATCAGAAAAAGCAGTCACCTGCGACTTCGCCGCGTATATTTCGTGCCCGTATAACAATAAAAGAGCTCAAAAACAAAACAAACCGTACATTTGGCTTAAAACGCATTTTGTTCAACATACAATTTCCTCAATTCATTATTTTTTACTTAAAAAACCCCTTAAATAAATTTTTATTCACATATTTACAATATGTGTTTTAACCTTAACATATTGAGATATGTCATCGCGGACTTTTTTTTAGACCTTTTTAAGCTCTACAACTTTTCTGTGGAAAGTATTTGAACATCTGTTACCGTTAAGGCAGTACTAGCTAAAGATGCATTCAATCGACAGTTTTTTCACCTACTTAAATGGCCGCGATCTTCCCTATTTTACAAAAAGAAGTATATCTATAATAAGTTTATCCTGAAGGTCCCTTATATAGTACATATTGTTGAAAGAATATTTGAAATTGGATACGCAGTTTCAAGATAAGCTCCAAGATATAAACTTACACACTTTAACTATTTATATGTTAATATTGTTTATTCACCTTAACAAATAGAGATATGTCATCGCGGACTTTTTTATTGAACTTTTTGAGTTCTAAAACTTTTCTGGAGAAAGCAATTATATATCTATTAGCGTTAAGGCAGCGTTCACAAATACACGCATTCGCTTGAACGTTCTTTAGTTACATAATAATTGGTCGCCACGAAACAGCAGTTCATTTGAACGGGGTAATGTATAGCATATGTTCAATTCGAAAGTCTATTGTAAATATTGGTGGATGAACTTTTTAAATCGGATGAGTAGTTTCGAAGATAACTTCATACATAAAAAGGTCTGCCCAAGCCATGAACCCGCCACCATCAAATTCCTTTCCCTAGACAAATGCACTGCAATCAGTAAAATAAAATACATATTTTTTTCAGCTTAATATTAATATATTAATTTTTCACACATTTCTTTAGAAACTACCAAAGCTACGTTCCCTAATTATATCAATATCTTCGGCGTATGGGAGTTTTTGAACAGGCCTTTAAAAGATAGTGCCTTTGGTATTTACACGGAACTTTTGCACTATTGCTTCAGGTATAATGTTGAAGAAACAGCATGACAGTTCATCACCTTGCCTAAAACTTAGTTTGACGTCAAATGGAGCAGCTTGAGTTCTCCATCGTCATCCTGCACATAAGGACGAGCTTTGATGGGATCTAGACATGGCTTCATACGTCTCGTCTCTTTGGACGAAATAGAAAGCAAAACCAACCTTGAAATTGATGAAAGATTGGTGCGTGCGTTTTTCCCAAGATCAGCCAAATGTTATTTATTCTATGGTGCACTTTTAAAACGATCAAATAATACGGCGAGATAGTTTTCAAATGCAATGTTGAAAAGATTGATACCTAAATAATTGGCACAACTAAGATGGTCTCCTTTCTTCAAGATTGGACAAACAAAACTGAGATTCCTTTCATCTTTGATTCTTTATTGCCGCCGCATTGAAAAGTTCGACAGCTTAATTGTGGCTTTATTAGATTTAAGCTTATATATGTTATTGCTATCTTTACTTCATCTAAGTCGGGTAGCCGCTGTTGGCCTGCGTTCGAATGGTTCAGGCTGCCTGCCTTGCGAACCTCTTTCCTGATTCTTAATCTCTCAATTTTTACTTTGTGCTTTGTTTGTAAAAAGAATGGGAATTGTGCAATCAGACCGTTACTGAAATTGTCTTCTGTAGGCACATAGTGGCACACAGGCATCGCTCCAAGAGCATAGAACTCTACGTTAAGATAAGATGTATCAAATTTTGAGTTTTATTACGACAAGTTATACATTGGAACTTGAATTTGATGTTTGTTGTTGAAGTTGTATTGTGTTGTGTAAATTGTTTTGACTCGTCAGGGACAGACAAGCAGATTTAAGAAATGATATGCAGGTAAGTTAAACTTGTGCTGAGCCAACAGTCAAACTTCACTTACAATTATTACTATTCTGGTATAAAAAAGTTTAGAAAGATGTTTTGAAATGAGAAAAAGTAAAATTTGTGACCAGAGTTTGGCTTTGATTGCGGAATTTAAATAGTTGTTTCGATATAAACATTGTGAAAGACCGCTTAT
Organism: Orthonevra nobilis; assembly: GCA_963555765.1. Lineage (NCBI taxonomy): Eukaryota > Metazoa > Arthropoda > Insecta > Diptera > Syrphidae > Orthonevra > Orthonevra nobilis. The sequence goes on from OY743225.1 coordinate 76,375,329, forward strand.
GTCAACTCCTTGTCCAATGTTTTTTTCGAAATTGTTTGTACGACCTTTTACGATGCACTTGTTGTGCTTGGAATATTAAAGCGTGATAATCCTTAAGTCGGTAAAGTTCAAAAAATACTTAGTTTCAGTCGAGAAAGTTCCACCATCTCTTCCTACCGATCTGGGTAAATGTTCAACATCGGAACTCTTTCTTTCTGGTAAAAAGATGGTTCCAAGAGGATTACATTCAGTTAAGTTTTCTTTGGAGATTTTGATAATTGTTTTCAGGCCAATTTCAAGAGACTGTTTATCTCTATGTCATTTACTTGAAAGACCTCTAGATTTTCGTTCATGTTAAGATACCGCAACTGTGGTAAGTAAACTAAATCCTCGGATGCTATGGTCTTCGTTGAAACGTTTTATCGATGTTTTCATGTGCCGGTGGTTTAGATTTAGAGGACTGACATTTCTGAAATAATTTTCCAAGCACTACCGTGGAAACGTGAATCAAGAAAATGAGAAAGCGGAACATCAAAATATAAAATGGGCTAAATTTCAAAATGTTTTAACCTTTATATAAGTCTTTATAGTTCAGAGCTAACTTAATTTAGTCAATAGTTGCTTCATAACATAATGTTGATGAAATTTTTGGAATTAAAATTCCAACTACTTTATCTGATAAGGTTGTTGAAAACTATAAATTTTACTTGGAAAACTTATTTGATTTCAATTGACGAAGTAAAATTGTCCCATTTTCCATAATTTTTTCGCCATAAAATTTAAACCACCCTGCCAAGTTTAATCAAGAGTTTTTAGCTCTTCTTTTTTCACATAAGCTTCGAACGAAACTAAGTTGGGTACGATAGCTTGATTTGTTCTCGCGTTATGCTTGACGAAAAATTCCGCTCAAAATTACGTACGTACGAACGTACACGCACAAACACGGACTTCTTTCTTAAAATAATGGAATCCAACTACTGGGACCTCGAAACGTGGAGCGATGTAAAAATTTTGAATTTCGAAAATCGGTTCAATTACATGAACTTTCTCATGGGAAGTTAAAACTAACAAACATTAAAAAATTTAAATTTTTCAGATAGTTTAAACGGACATTGAAAATACATTTGACAAATACATTTACAAAATGTGTTTCAGTGTTAACGCAATATCATGCTGGCCTTCTCCAAGGTTCAGTTATAAGTCGTGTTTTGTACAATATCTTCACGTCCGACTTTCCGCATCTTCCAAACTGTGATGGTGCAATACACGCTGATGATACAGCAGATTTTCCATCGCACCAATTCAGTCTCAATATTGAGACGAATTTGCAGAATGCCTTCAGACTGTTGAATAACTATTTTAATATGTGGAAAATAAAACTAAACGCTGGAAAAATGCAATCTTTTTTAGCAGAAAAAAAACAAAGCAAACCAATATACATTGGGATAACAACGTCAAATACCTTGGAATCCATCTTGACAAGAGGCTTACTTTGAAACACAATGTGGCCAAAGTTATTCAAAAGAGTAACATTGCCACCAAAATGCTCTATCCTCTTATAAATAGAAAGTTGTCAATAAGTAAGAAGAACAAAATTATATTACCTGAAGACATATTCCAATCCATTCTGCCAAGCTTGGTGAAACTGTGCAAGTTGTCATATTTCAAGACTGCAAATCAAGCAGAACCAACTCTTAAAAATGATGCTCAATTTATAGATATTTTTCTACTCATGATCTACATTCACAAGCGAACATTGAATTGATCTCCAACCGTATTTTGAAGCTCAGACAAAACTTCTTGAGAAAACGTATATATTCGGGTAATGATAAATGCCTTTGTTTCTTGGTCTCTATAAGACTGTGTTAATATATTTAATTATTTATTTATATTTGCTTATTTATTTTACAGATCTATTTATTTATTTATATATTTATTTATTTATTTAATTAATTATTTGTGTATATATATATATTTATTATTATTTATTATATATACTTATTTATTTATTTTCTAATTATATCCATACCTATATATCATTTTAGTTATTTATTTATTTCATTACTTCATTATTTACACTATCACTTTATTATTATTTGTTTTTTTGGCTATCTTATTTTTTATTATTTGTTCATTTATTTATTACTCACATACAATTAATTTTTATATATTTACTTATTTATTTAAACATACATGAACGTTTTTTCTCATAGTTTTCCTTCAGATTATTTATCAATTTCTCCATATTCTTTTATCTTTGTAAAAAAAAATGATTTCAGTTATAAGATATAATACTTTCGAATCACTGAGTAAATTGTGCGACAAAAGTCATGTCATCTTCAATACGAAAATAAAAATATCTATCTATCTAAACGGACGCCAACAACCTACACTCAGTACCATGACTTCTTCAAAAATGTTGCCTCGCTATGATGGAATAATCTTATTAACTCTGTCTACAGACTTTTATTTGTATTGTGTTGGTAAATATTACAAGGTCTCACGAATCAGATTTGCGATTGACTTTGGATTTCGAGAGTCTTATCCTTCATCGTTGAGGCAGAACAATTGGAACTTATTAAAGCAGAAAATTGAAATTGATTAACATCTTTGTGTTTGCCAGAAACTGAATAGTTTTTTTTTTTTTGGGTCATAGAACGAGTCTGTTATAGAAGATTTGTTGCCCGGAAAGTAGATTGTAACTTCGGCAACAGATCTGAAGTTCTAATAGATTTCTACCATCTTTTCGTTTGTCATGGGATTTCATGAGCTTATGACAACTTTCTGACATATTTTTCAAAGATAAACTTATTCGATTTCCGCATATATGTCACGGGTAAAGAGGATGAGAAAACTACTGACTTGCGAAAACATTTCGGCAGCAATAAAGTTCATTTCCAATTGTTTGTCTTACGTCATTTTGGTACTCGTTGGCAACATTGAAGCGATGCACGCTAATGATTGGAATAGACGAAAGTTTTCTAGGATTTTTTTTTTATTTAACTTATTTTCATTTCTTTGGAGTCAGACAAATAGACAGCTTAAGAAAAGCCCAATTATAAATTTGAAGTAATTTACGACACAATTTAAAGTCATATTAAACTGGAGGCTGAAATCTTTTGGAGAGGTGTCATAACCTGAATGAAGTTCATAAATATTACAAATAGATACAACGAACAAGCCAAGCCTCGAGAACAGGCAGATGCACTTCTTAAATCAGCTGAAAATGGTCACGTACGAACAAACGTCTACAGCTGGAAAAGATAATTGAAACCTCTGAATCGTATGCACGTCCTTAAAGGAGGAGACGTTTTTACACTAACACTTTGGGAATAAGTTTTCCTCATGTCGCCTAATAAAATCTTCTTGCGTTCGCCACAACCTATCAAATCTGCAAGTTTTGGTAGATTTTAGAAAGTCGTTGGAGTTCCAAATCGATACTCACCACATGTTCATAAATTTTAAGGCTGCAGAAAAAAGTATTAAGAGAAACGACCTGTATTATGCTGACTGACGAAAAATGCTCGTTACTAAGTTAAGGTCGGTAACGATCTCACTGTAGCTATACAATTTTATTAGCATAATTCTTGAATTCAGTTGAAACTCATACACCAACACTATAGTAATGATTTTTCCCGAAACAATTCTTGCTTTTTGCATATACAGTAGAAGTCACTTATAACGTCGGTGATGGGACTAATTAGATGTGGTCGTTATTATCGGTGATCGCTATATCCGACTGCCTTCCACAAATTTAGAAAGCACAAAATTAAAAAAAACTACAGACAAAAGCAATTAATTTAATTTTTAAATTTATTTCATTTACATTAATGTTTATTTTATTTTAAAGTTTTAAAGTTTATATTAAATAAATTGCGTTGAAATCTGGTCGCAACAAGTGAATTGATTTTATTGCTTCCAAGGCTGTAGGTGGAGTGAAGTTTTCTGCGAGCTCCTCATCATCAGCTTCACAGTCTTGTTCTTCTTCTTGTGTAAAATTTACCTCCTGTGCAATGTCATCGTCAATTTCCATCAGTTAATTACTTCGACTGGTTCTCACTAGTTTGCTAAAAAATATATTATTTTCTTCAATAAAATTTGAATCCACTGTAAGAGGTCCTGAGAAAAGGAAACCAGCATGCTTGTATCAATTAGAAACGGTCTTCTGCGTAAAATATTGAAAGAAATATCCGATTCAATAATTTTCAAACCAAATTATTTAGAGAAGTTTACTTTAAATTTTCCTTTTAATTCCTTTGTCTGAAGCTTGCAAAATGGATGTTGTATTTGCAGGAAGAAAAACGATTATTGAGGTTACATTTTGAGTGTCCGGATGACTAGGACACAGAGTATTTTTTTTTTTGGCTTTGCTGCTTAAACTTCTTATAAGACTTTTGATGGTAGTTAGAGAAAATGTCTGCCGCCATCCATGTCCATCCGGTAAGGACTTGACAATTTTGGAGCAACAGGGGGATTTTGATTTTCCTATAACTAAACGTTTTCTTTTAATGAAACCCGTCGAATTAGAAGCGACCATTATGAGTGGTCTTTCTTCGAACAATTTAAAAATGTTTTTCGTTGTTCAACAGAAAAAAATGCTCCGTTTTCCAAATCACATGACAATTTATTTATAACGCACTTCAATCACAAAAAAATGCAAACGATATATCGTTTTCTCTCAATCCGTCGGTATACCCGATGACAACGATTGGTTTTTTTTCCTCTAAAATTCGGTCATTTTATCCGACTTGTCGTTATTTCCGAGGGTAGAGAAGCTTAAAATATAATGAAGGCGATCAAATGAGAGGAACGTCATAAGCGACTGGTCGTTATAAGCGACTTCCACTGCATTCATATAATTTGCAAGATGCAATGAAGATCTATTTTTTCAGGCAGGGTAAGTGAATGAAAATCGAAAAGAACTTTAACATCGATGAATGGAATAAAGAACCAAAATGTTCGTTTTGTCGGTGATATGAATGTAGACATTTTAGATCTGCCTTCGAGTTGTGATGACTATCTGTAATCGGCTCTTGGTTTCGAGTCCTGAGTTACTGATGTATTATGGGTTGATCTTTGAAAGGTTTTCGTTATTTATTTTTTAATTCGTCTCATTGGGGGGCAGCCCACAATATGTGGCGTTTGGCTTGAAGGCAATGTCTTGGGTCGATTCATGGCGAGGTCTTTGAGTGTTAGTTTTATTTTGTATCGAATCTGCTACGTTGACTAGAGAGTAGGATGAGTAGTATACTGGCGTCCGGAGAGACCCTTACTAAGGCTACATATAGGGAGAGCGGCATAGTAAACGGTTCGATCAGCAAGTGCGATACTATGAGTTACATAAGGCGATCACGCCATATGGGCCGATGCGAGTTAGAGAATACACTAGCTAACGGAAGAGAGAGATTTCAAGGCTTTGCCTGCGGTTCTGCTTTCTTACGAGTCGGCCCAGTGAATCACTATTGGGAAAGGAAGTGAACCTGTTGTAGTTGATTGATTGAGAATGATTTTGACAGCTTTTTTCGGACAGAATTTACCCAAGTGCTCGTAGACTGTCTTTAACAAAAGAATTTTCAGCATTGTAGATTTTCAAAACGAAGCTGCATCCACAGCAACAATAGATTGTTCATGATGGCATTCCGTTTTTTGAGTAGCTTTTTTTTAGAGAAGAGCGTTATTACATTCCGGGAGCTTAGTCGTATCTTGTTGTCCTTTTTCGCCTTGTTTTGTCTTCGATTTTTTGGGTTCGTTGATATCTGATTCAGATTGCGTTTTCATAACCGCCATCTGGACGAGGCAGTTCTTATATGACTATCTATGGTTGCCAAGGAGATGTTGTAAGTTATGCTGTATGGTATGAACTCTTCCATGCCATGAAGGAATTTAATCCTTCAACAAACTCCCCAAAAAATCTTTTTAAATTTTCTAAATTCTTCAAATTCCGGAATGAAGAAATTCCTTTAAAGGACTTACAACTCGTAGATATTTGCAGATGAACGCTGAGTTATCAAAGAGCTTGCATCAAATTTTCCTTAAGCATTTGGTTGCAAGTCCAATAAATTGAAAAATCTCATTCTATATGGTGTAAACCAAATCTGCCATAACCAGACCATTTCTCTTCATAATATAACCCGAATGCTTTACGATATCCTTCCTCATGCAAGGTACATATAAATTAGTTGGCGGTCTCGACTTGAGTTGCATTTGCAAGTGATGAATTGTGGAAATAAAATAAAACACATACACAAGAACGAGCGCACATAGTTGTAATAGTATGTGTGTATGCCACTTCGTTTGTATGTCGTGCCTAAAGCCTGCACAAACGGAAAGCCATATGTCTACAGCACACAAATTGCTCCTGCTGCTGTGGCTGCTCCTGCTGCTACTGCATCGTTTCATGGCTACTCGTAAACGAGCACACCAGGCGGACTTTTTTTACCAATTTTTATTCCTTATACGTCATTCGTTGAATTATGAACTTTCATAAACATTTTGTTCTAAAAAAGAAAACGACCAAACGAACCAAGCAAGCCTGTGATAACGACAGCCAAGCCGTGTCGAGGAATACGATTTACATAACGTCCAACCCGAATATAGGACACCACCAACTAAATATTTTTCTGGGTATGCTTTCACATCAAAGACCACACATAAAAGAGTTCAGTCCAAATCGATTTCCGCTGGTTATTTGAATTTTTACCAAACTTAAAGGGCGTTCCGATGAGGGCTAACGTTACGTCGTAAAAAAAAAATAGGCACGATGGGTTTTTTTTTGGAACTATTCATACAGTGAACGGTTCAGTGCTGACTACTGTGCTTTTCGTTTTATTAGATACGACTATCTGAGGGCGAAAAGGAGGAGGGACATAAATTTACGACTTGTATCTATCAACCGAAGGATGGTTGACTCCTCACAAGCGCAGTTAATCCTCTGATGGTGACTATAAAATTAAACAATTACTTTTTTGTCACGTGATTGGTGACAGAAGTGAAGAGTTAGGGTGGCTTTTTAGAGCACCATTTAAAGGATATCATTTCACGCTCTAAAGAACGTTGGGAATTAGTTGGAAGACAGGAAAAGTCTTGGGTGCTCTTACAATGAGTCATAAAAGAGCAATAAAATAAGGGTTTATGACATTATTTCCTGTCGGTGTTGACATAAATAATCTGTCGGGAGGAATTAATATTCCAAGTCATTTCCTTTACCCTTTTTGGAGTCATCAAAACAAATAGAAGATAGCTTTTAACTTAGGGCTAAAAAAAAACAAACCATACGCATGCAGGAATAAAAATTCATGGATGAAATAGCGACATGAAAATCGTTGCATGTACATGCGGGCCTGACGTCACCGAAAAATCCCGCATTCTGGTTAAGTATTCGTTACATGCAACTTCTGATCGAATGTCGTTGCATGGAAAATATATCGGTAGCACACGGCATGTAGAATTTGTCCCAAAACGTCGCATGTTTCACATGCTACCCTCGCATAGAAATTATTAGCATGTATTTTTGCATGCGTCGTGCACACATGTGGCGCTGGTACACGACATGCAAGGCGGTTCGCATACGTAGCGTTCTAGGAACAATTTTTTTTATTTATTTAACATTTTTCTTATTACTTCTTTGTGAACAAAGAAAAAAGAATAAATTATACCAAAGGAGCTTAAATTCTTATGAAATAGCTAGGAACATTCAATTGTCAAAAGACAAGAGGCCATGAACCATTTCATTTTAATCATATTTCATTTAATATTGATGGGAGTCAATAAGGGGAAAAATTATATACTAACATTTTTACAATTTTGTTAAGTGCAATCCACAAAAATAACAACTTTAATACAAATTTTGCAAAAAGGAAACCGAATTATTATTGTTCAACAAATCAAATTATTACATTTAATAATGAATCTATTTCTTCATGATTGAACAAAAAAGAAAAGATTTTAATTTTAAAAAAAAAAAATGATTCACGTCTCTCGCATCTCAGACTTACAGGCAAACTATTGAATAAACGAGGCGCGATGACCTTGTAGAAGAGTGAAAAGTGTGATTTTCTTATGCTAGATTTTCTTATTTCATCTACTAAATTCTGGTTATTTACATGTAGATTATGGGAATCGTACAATCTTGAGGAGGAATAACGGGAATTTTCAAAAAATGTTTTCAAAACTTTATAAAAATATAAATGCTTAACAGGAAGAATCTTGAGGCTCCTGAATAACACAAAGCTATGAGTTCTGCGGTTAACTCTACACAAGATACGAATTGAATGTTTTTGTTTAGTAAGCAAAGGTTCAATTTTATTAGAGTGAGTACCACCCCAACAAGTCAACCCATATTGCAGCTTAGATTTAAATAAACCCTTATAAACTAATTTTAAAATGTGTTGACTACAATAAAGGCGGAGGTGATAGGACTGTCTCAAAAGGTTATTAAATATGATCAAAATTATACCCAAATACTTAAAGCTGTCAACCCGTTCGATATTAAAGCAGTCAACAGAACAATTTCTATTTGTATAATAAGTGGAATTGCCAAATTGATGAGGACAAGTAGGTGAATGATAGCTTAAAACAATATCTTCACAGAAAGAACCCGAATGAATTTTGTTTTTTCGCTTATAATTAGTTTTTGTAAAAAGAACCATTTGCGCAGAATATTAAAATCATAATTGAGAGCAATAAACAAGTTAAAATAGTTTTTTTCAGAGTAGGATAAGGAAGTGTCATCAGCAAAGGCTGTTATTTGGCCTTTAAAACGTTGAAGGAATAGTGAATTCACAAAAATTAGGAATTGGATGGGGCCCACAACGGAACCTCTAGGAACGCCTATGTTTATACATTTTTCCGAACTTTAAATATCCCGAACTTAAACTTTTTGTTTTCGGTCTTTTAGATAAGATGCAAACCAATCATAAACAGACCCTCGAAAACCTGCCCTATACAGTTTTTGGAGGAACAAAACATGGTCCACCGTATCGAAAGCCTTAGTTATAGCAATAAATAGGGCTGATGCAATCTCAGATTCGTTTAAGCTCTGATAAAGTTCGCCACACAGTTTCAAAACGGCTTCTTCTGTCGATCTACATTTTTTGAATCCAAATTGGGAACCACTAAAGAAATTACTTCTATCCAGAAAGGACAACATTCTTGATTTCATACCTTTTTCAAAAATTTTAGAAAATACTGGTAAAAGTGAAATAGGACGGTAATTATTGAGACACGTAGTTTCACCTTTTTTGTGCAGCGGAATAACAATTGCTAACTTAATTGCATCTGGAAATACCCCTTTTTGTATACTTAGATTAAAGATATACTTCAAGACATAAGAAACATAGTATGAAATATTCTTCAAAATCTTACTGGAAATCATATCATTCGATGACGAATTAGAAGTTTTGAGAGACATTATAATATTATGAATCTCATGTGATGAAAAATTTTCAAAGAAAAAGCTATCGGTGTAAAAGTAATCTTTAATGATACTATCGGGTCATCGACATGAACTCGGAAGGGGAGTATTATTAATGTTATCACTTATTTTGGAAAAATAATCATCAAATAAATTAGCTAATTCTGAATGGTCAGTAACTAAAGTACTCCCATTTTTTATAGAAATGTCATCCATTTTTATTTAAGATCTGGTTAATAACTTCCCATTCCTTTTTAGGGTTACCAAAATTATCCGAAAGTCTTTTACTAAAATAGTTATCTCGGCAACGCGGAATTTGAGTTTTTAGTTTACAACAAAGTTTATTATAACATCTTTTAAGTCTACTGTTGTGAGGATGCTTCCTTACTAAAACACGTAATTTTTTCTTTATATTAATTTTTTTGAGTAGTGAAGAATTCATCCACTGCTTTAATGGCTTTAACTTTTTATTGTTTTGATTGACCCATGTTGTGCTACAATTTGAAATGTGGAATTGAAGCTTCTGTAGAAAAATAACAAAAGCAATCGATGGATTATTTACTTTGTAAACTTCTTCCCAAAACTCAAAGGTCAAAGCAGAAGTAAATGCGGAAAAATCAATTTTTTTATAAGACGGCTTATTCCTCATAACAAAACTCTCAAACTGAATGGTGGTTAATCTATGATCAGTTATCTTCAGATCATATACTTCTGTTTTACAAGCAATAACATTATTCCTATGCAATCTTATAAATATATGGTCTAAGCAAGAAAGTAGGTTTGTTCACCAAAGAGCTAAAGCCAAAGGAAGATAAGACGGTCAGGAAGTTATCAGCATCAGATAAATTAGAAAAAAGATCAATATCAACAGCATAAACATTTGCTGTCATGAGAACACTAGAAGTGTGTTTTAGTTTGTATTCAAATTAAAAATGCCAAAAAAGCTGAGTACAGTGAGCATTATAAGGCCCAAACTTAAAAGGAGGTGTATTTGGGTGAAAGGGTTGAGCGGACCAATTCGATTACTTGCTAGGTAATCCAAAAATCTGATACTTTTGTGTGAACGAGTAGATATTGTGCACCTGACCGTCTTGTGCTGACAGAACTAGATTAGGTGAGGTTTGTAGATTAGGATGGAGATACAATGGATTTATTTTTGCATTCTTTCTTTTTATTGTAGATTTCTGCTGGTTATATTTTGAGGACTTTAGTCAAAAAGAAATTTACTGCTAAGCAAGTTGTCTTAATGGTCGGTAGCATGAGGGCAAAAATTAAATTTTTTTCAGCTTGATTTGTCAAACCATGTCTACTTTTTTTCCATGTGCCAAATTTCTTCCATTTCGGGCGACGGTCCCTCGGAAGTTTTGAGTTTGGCCGTCGCTGATCTCTTTTAATTATAAAAATTTGTTACCGAAAGTATATTTTAATACTTTTAATAAAGAAACAAACAAAGATCCACCAACCGTAAACACCAAGCGTTCGAGGCCACACAACTGTATCTGGCTGAAGCAGATTTCATATGCTTGTGAAATAAATGCTGTGTGGATCATTACCCACTTACAGTTACAGTTACAGAAATAACGAGTTATTTACGTCAGACTACAATGTCTTTCGAGACGACGGGATTGCAAAAGGGGACGATTCAGCTGGTCGCGGTGTCCTCTTAGCAATCCACAATCGCTTTAACTCAACGCTCTTCCAATCCTCACACACTGCTGATTTTGAATTCATATGTGTTAAAATAACAATTACCAAACGCAACACGTACATTGTTTGCTGTTATATCCGCCCTTCACAACCAGTCCAGGGATACCAACTTGCCGTAGATGCTTTCGACTCTCTTCTCGATGCTTTGAACCCTTGTGACGAAGTTATAATCATGGGAGACTTTTATCTTCCACATTTGCAATGGACCTTATCAGATGATGAGTCTCACTTTATCGCAATTAATCCCACATCGGAGAAGGAGCTCCTCTTTACTGATTGTCTAACCTACTCCGGCCTTTTCCAAATCAGTGGCGTGACAAACAACTTAAATAGACAACTCGACCCCATTTTCTCCACCGATGCCGACAACTGTGTTGTTTCCGAGAGCACTCACCTCTTGTCTACGCTAGATCGATTTCACCCACCTCTTTCCCTCACCTTCTCATACGAGAATGCACCGAAACCCATACTCTCCGAGCACATTTACAGCTTTAATTTTCGTAAGGCAGATTTTCGTAAATTAAACTGCCTCCTCAGAAAAATCAATTTTAGCATTCTTAATACAACAACTAGACCTGTCACTATTGATGATGCTCTCTTGGCTTTCTACCGCGAAATTCTTGACTGCATCATTCAATCAGTCCCACACTTGCCGCAGAAGAACGTATCGTCAACCCCACCTGGGTACAATAAAGAACTGCGCTCACTTCGAAATAAACGAAATAAACTATGGCAAGCATCAAATTCTCCGAACTTTGCAATTCACTCTATCTGGACTACGTAAACAGAGTGCAATCGAATCTGATTTCTGATCCTAAGCGTTTCTACCAGTTTATCAACGTTAAAAGTAAATCCAATGGCTCAAGTATCTCAACTCATCCTCAGCTGACCCTAATATAATCGCAAATTTTTTCGCTGATTTCTTCAGCCAATCATTTGCTGACCCACAACGAAGAGCCCGACCATGATTACTTCCGATATACGAACAACTGCCCCATACAATTCTAACTCCATCCATAAGAAAGGTCCTTAAAATGATGTATCGAACTACAGACCAATTGCTAAATTTTCATGCATTCCACAGCTCTTCGAGAGCATCATATATGATACCATATTTTTTCACTGCAAATCCATCATATTCTCAAATCAACACGGATTCCTAAAAAGTAGTCAACAACCACCAACTTAACCGAAACCGTATCTCGAACCCTCTGTGCCTTGGAAGAAGGTAATGAAGTCGATGTTGTGGCCACTGACTTCAGCAAAGCTTTTGACCAAATCTCCCGCAGTATCATACTCCTCAAACTTAAGGCTCTTGGCTTGCCAGCGGGCTTTATCGCTCGGATCAAATCCTACATGGAAGATCGTCAATACAACGTCCTTTTCAGATCTTCCAAATCTAATCTATTTATAGCTCCCTCAGGAGTCGCTCAAGGTAGTCACGTTGGCCCAATGATTTTCATCCTGACAATAAGTGATGTCTATCTTTTCATCCAAAATGCATGTGAATCTGTATATGCTGATGACATGAAAATATTTACGAACATTTCATCTCCCGCTGACTCATGCCTCTTGCAAGATGATCTGACCAGTTTCTCAATGTGGTGCAAAAAAAAATGTCCTGGAGCTCACTATCAGCAAATGCCAGGCCATCACATATACACGGAAGCGTTTACCACAACCTCCCAGAACCTACTTCATCCACAACGAACCTGTTCCTTAAGTCTCATTCTTTCGCGATCTGGGTGTGATCCGTGATACCGAATTTAATTTAACTTGTTTTTTTGATTTTTTTTATCAAAAATCTAAGTTTGCATGCGAATTTTTCAAAAACTATTAAAGTTTACTATTTAATTTAAGCCCAGGATTAAAGAACATGTTTCTGGCTTTCAAAGCCGGTATAGTACTTTATTGTAAGTGTTGCCGTTGTTGTTGTTTTTGTTTTTTTAATTGCCCCTACCTCCTAAACGGTGCGAGATAGATCCCCCCCTCCCATAGCAAAAAATGCTTGTTTTTGACCCCTCTACGAAAAACCGTTATCAATTTTTGGCGCCCAAGTTATCCTACTCGTGCCTGATGTCTCTATGGCATTGAACGATGAAGGGTCGCATGATATCCCAAATCACATGTTACATGTTAGGTCGTTAGGTCGGGATATTTTTCAAATGCCATGAACTTCCCATCGCAGGATAAAAAAAAATTAAGGTGCTATTTTATTTGCCGCCACCATCATACAAAAAAGTCACATGATTGCATGCGATAAAGGCGTAGCATGGGCTCACATGTACATGCGTGACTATATGCGACTGTCTGGGTAGTACACGAGTAGTACACAACATGCAAACTCAATGCAAGTATTGAGTATTGTGACAGATTTTGACGTCAGGCTCGCATATATGTATGTACATACAACAATTTCCTTGTCGTGTACTACGGGCTTTATAGAAAGAAGAAACCTTACATGCTGAGTATTCATTCGAAGTTTTACAGGGTGCTTTTTATAACCCAAATTTGTTTTTTTGTTGGCATTTGGGTTTGGGCACAATCGCTTCAAATGTTTTTTTCTCGTTGCTCAAATCGGAACTTTAGAATCGATTAAGATACTCTAACAAATGATGCTCAAGCTCTTTCTAGGATCTAACATATCTTAAGGATGAAATCTGTTGAAGCTGTAAGCACATTTGACAAATCTTCGTTTTTATGCGTTCCTAAAACTTTGAATGTATTTCGATGGCTATGTTTTTGACGGATGTATTTCTGCCATAAGTGTTACCGAATTTGTGTTATGGTGTATCTATTATTTTTCCAAACTATTGACGAAATTATTTTCTCCTTCATTTCGCTCTGTGTTTATCCCAAGTATCATTGCCTTACCCCATCTGTCGCTGACCATGAGCATGCAGTGATGAATTTTAATATTTGTGTATTTATTCATCAGTTGCATCGTATTTATCTGGATTCGTGAAGCTTTTCTGTGTTTCCTTTAAACTGGACAATATTGTTTGGATATGGTATTTGGAATTCCGTTCAAAACCTTTCCATCAATCATTGTTGAATAATACTCATTTAAATGAAGACATTCATTTTCTCTTTCTTAGTTTATCAATTTGGTTTCTTAAATTTGAAAATGCAGTAGTGGATTTACCAGCAGGGTGAGAAGGCTTGAGAATAGGGCTGCGGATTTTTGGGGCGCTGACCGAAGTTGGGCTTGTGGGTGAACTGATGATCATTCCTGGCGTGACGGGTGTCACGGTGAAAATGATAAGGGGTTGGAATGCAGCTGGATAATTCGCTAGATCACTGGTCGTGGTAGAAGGGATAAAATATGGTTAGACAGGGGACGTTACGACGGTGGTGAAGAGAGTCAATTGACTTTGTAATATTTTTGTCACCTATGAGTTTTATCGCTCGATTTTGTATTCTATCGAGCAGACTCAAGATGGTTTTTGGAGCACTAGCCCATAAATGGGAATTGTACTCCACTCCACAGAGCTGACAGCTGGAATGTCATTGTAAACGAGTGTTGGGATGGAAGATGAGAAACAATTTTTTATATTCTTCACGAACGACCGAAAATTCTTGCTACCCTTGGAACATTGTAGCACTTTTTGTCTCAGATTTCGTTCGTGGGTAAATTTTGCACAACGGATTTTGGACTTGCTTGGATTTTGGAAGGCGAAACAGTCAAGAGAGTGAGCCGCACACGTTGGTGAGCTTCAAAGGATGCTTCGAGAAGTTTGAGGCATTCGTGGCACGAAGTGGCTTTGGAAACAATCAGGAAGGATGAAAAAATCAGAAAACGGCTTTAATGGTTGTTATGTGGAATTTTTTTGTTTTGGAAAGAACAAACAAAGTAAATGTTGAAATCCAGGCTTCTACTGTAAATTTGATTACTGTAGCCGATCTTTATGAATCTCTTCCGATCTTGATTAAGCAAAGTGGTAAGTTTACTCGTAGTCAGGACCCTAATCATATAACAGCTCCAAACTATAAAAGTCCAAAGCAAAGTTTTTCCACACAATTTAGAGCATATCCTCACTCACTCTACATCGAAAACACTGCGAAGTTCATAGGCACCCCCTCGAAGAACTTTTTTTTCTTCGATGGCGGTGCTATTAGCAATTTCATCTATGCAAATGGCATGCAAATAAAAATACTGCGAATCGAGCGAATGCAAATAATGCGATAGCAAATTCGAAAAGCGTCCTTTGGTGTAGTAGGAACCGCATTGTATATGAGTTTCAAAAACAATCTATAAACCTGCCTTTCATTCTTCTGCTCGCGTTATGCAAAATGCATTATAAGGGTTGTCATAGCCCCTTGAAAATATACCTATTCATATTCCTTTTCGTTTTAGTTACGAAATTGTATGTTCGAGCAAATAATAATCCTATGCACAAACGGTACAAAACGATTTAAATGCATAGTTTTAGGATTTTGTTCAATGACATGGCTAATGCCGATTTAACAATTTCGCAAAGTGCAATCAAACAGTAAGATTTAATTGGTTCAATGTTTAAGGCCATCATGCGTCCGTTAATCAAAGTAATCTCACATTAATCACCATCGTACATCATTTTGTAATTAATTAAATTAATGTATTGTTGCCACCGTCACGCCAATGTGACCCCATAAAAACCAGTCGGGAAATGTATCCGTGTCATACGTTTGCCATAAATTTTCATGCTTAATTTGTTAATCTGTATTGAAATGAGCTGCTAGTAAGCGATGTTCTCAACAAAGGAATGACAAATGAGATTTTCACTGTGTGTTGGAAAACTATGGTTTTCCCAGAGGACTATCGAACGGAATGCGGTTGGATAATTCATGTAATGAATGCTGCAAGGAAACTGTATAAACTCGATAGTGCAGCATAATCCACGAATCTGCATTTTACACGACTACACATTGCAGATGTTTTCGTTAATTGTTGGTTGAAGGGTACTTAAGGCTTATATGCTTGTTGGGGTCTTTTTAAACCCAAATACGACTTTTTTACGACACAACATTCAGTCTGCAAATAAAGTATTCGACTGCGCCAATATATAGTATATGTTCACATCCCTTTGCAGACCGATTTTACTTTAACCGAAAAAAAACATGTGTATAACAAGCTTCCCATTAAATCCGTTTTGCATAAGTATGGATGTTTCCCGAGCCTTGCAACAGTCCCTATTTGTTGGTTGTTCATGCAGTGTGGTAATGACACACACTCTTTGCATTGAAAAATTAAAACAAAGAGAATCCATTGCAGGAAATGCAGATGCAAGGAGATTTAATCTTCAGAAACTGCGTTCTACATAGGTACTCGTATATATGTGTTTTGGCTCATTCCTGAGGTTCAGTGTAATTCTGAGTCAGTCAAGAGTAGAACAAACGGAAATTCATTATTCAAAATTGTGAAAAGGAAAATCGCGAACGCTTTCAATAGAACCTATTCATCTGTTCAGAATTAAAAATGCAAACTGCCTTGATAAGAAAATGTAAGCGTTCTGTAGCCTAGAGAGTTGAAACTTGCCGTATTACAACATTTTATATTTTCAACGAAGAAATTTTGTATCTAGGGAGGTAAAAATAATGACATGGGCTGGGGGACGAAGAATTACTCATTCACGCAAATGCACTCCTATTGATGTCATTCAATTGAAATAACTCAAAACATGGCTGCTACGACTAAGAAATTAGGATAATAAAAATTTATTAATATAAAAGTACAAAACTACATGTTAATAATAAAGAGCACTGGGAACCAAAACTTTCCACTCAAAATTAAATTAATCTGTGTCCTTAGATAACGTATTTGTTGGTATTGAGGTCATTTTCGATCTTAAATGGATTTTCTTCTGTAATAGATTTTATTCTTTGAGAGGTTCATGACTAGTAATCGCTAGAAGCAGCGATTTGGAGAATTTTTTCAAGCCGACCGAAATGGGTTCTACTGAGAAGAATATAACATTGGAAGAAGCAGCTTTCCTACTATCACCAAAGTTTTCCTTCGATGGACTTCACTTTTGAGGTTATCCAGACACTTTTTCAAAGCAAGTTTTTTTGTGCAAGAACTTAATCGGAAGCCATAATTAAAAATATTCTTATGCCATTCGACACTGTCTGGCACAATGGGTTACTACATAAGATGCTCAATCTTAAATTTCCGATGTACCTTGTAAGAATCATCCAATCCTTTTTATGTTCTCGCAGCTTCAAAGTTTCGTTAAATAATGTCCTTTCAAACATTTTCCATATTCCAGATGGAGCTCCTCAAGGATCAGTGCTAAGTCCCGTTCTCTTCAATGTGTACACCTCTGATTTCCCTCACCTGAGTAACTGTGATTTTGCGCTTTTTGCAGACGATACCTGTATTTTTCGTCAGATGTAATCGCGAAATCGCGAGCGAAGTATCTTGGAGTTCACTTGGACAAATGCTTGACCTATAATCTCCACATACAAGAGGTCGTTAACAAGGTTAACATCACTATAAAGACTCTTTATCCTTTTATCAACAGAAAATCTAAGCTCTGCAACGAGAACAAATTACTGATTTTCAAAGCAATTATGTTTTATGGATCCCCTGTATGGAGCAAATGTGCTAAGACACATATGCGTCAATTATAAGTCACGCAGAACAAGACACTAAAAATGATCTTGAACCTTCCTTGGCATTTCTCAACAAATGAATTACACTACCGGGCGCAAATTGAAACTCTGGAAGCGAGAATTGCAAAACTCGCCGCTAAATACAATATATCTGGTTTGTCAGCTGATAACGACTTGATTTCAAATCTAGCTTTGTAAAACTCTTATCATCTAGTCTATAAATAAATTCCTAATCAATTTTTTGCTTTATTGTCTATTTATTTATTTATATATTTATTTATTTGTTCACTTTTTAATTTATTTATTTATTAATCTATTTATTTATTTACTTTACTTGTTTATTTATAAATTTATATATCTATTTATTTATTTATTTATTTTATTCATTTAATTATTTATTTATTTATTAATCTATTTATTTATCTATTTATTTATTTATTTATTTATTTATATATATATTTATTTATTAATTTATTTATTTATTTATTTATTTTTATATTTATTTATTTATTTATTTACCAACTTTGTGATTGGAATCAAGTTGTACTTATCTCAGAAACTGATCTGAATCCTCTTCTCTCTTGCCCTGGGCAACTTAAATGTGACGGAGGTTTTTCTTGTGGCTTTTCCTTCAAAACTATAATTCTGTAATATATATTTAAGCTTTATACAAATATTTTAATTGTAAGGTATGTAAACCAAATCCTCTAACATACTATATTTTGTAAAGAAAAATCAAATTGTACTTACTTTGGCCACAATAAAATATCTAATCTAATCTAATTTATGCCACACGTGTTAGAAAAATTAAGGGGGTGGGGGGGTATTCTATTTTCAAAATTAAACTATTCCAGAATATAACTACAACAGAATTTTTCAAAATTAAAATTATTTTCGGAAATATCGACCCGGCATCCAAACTGGTTTGGCGGGAACTAACCGAACAAAAGACATCAGGGATTCTCCGTTTGCCTCAATCCATATTTCTCAGTAAAACCTTTTGTCCTTTTTATTTATTGTAATACAAGAGCCCAAGGTGACCTGCATCTTTTATATTTAGTATTCACTTACGTCCAGCGGCTAACAGTTGAATTCTAACCTTCAAACCACGTGGACTTCAGTTTGTTTTTTAATAAAATGGATAAAAAATCCTCAGCTCAAAGGATTACGCGTCCAGATCGACAAATAAAAAGGTGATTTCACGGCAATAGATTCACGGCACAGGAAGACACCAGTTTAACGAGTGCATTAAAGGAGGCCAGAACTGCTCGATATGAATAGAGAAACGTGGAAAATAGTTTTTTCGAAGTCGAAGAAGGTCCGATGTATGAAGCAGGAATGGCAGATTGAATAAATGTAAGTCTCCAATATTATATTATGACTAAGACTGCGAAACACTTTACGCGAAACTTTATACGCGTTTTTCTCGAAATTGTCTTTTTTAAAACAATACCCACGATTTCTCACGTTCTACTGGACCGATGTACCTGAAATTTTACGAGAGTCTTCTCTATAGACCTGTCAATGTCTGGAACTATCCCCATCCCCAAATTTTTATTCTTTTTTTTTTAATTCGAAACAGTCAAAAAAAGTGGTACAAAAATAGTTTGTTTCATTCAGTCGCCATATGACACTTCAAAAATAACGTGATATTCATGCCTCTAAACTAGAATACCCCCTTTACAAATAGTCTATTAAAAAAATCATTTAACACAACGCATTAACATTTGCGATTAGTTAAAGAAACGTAATGAAAATGATCCGTTTTTAAAATGATTGATAACTGGTAATGAAAAATGGGTTGTTTACATCCACCCAAGTACACCTAAGTACTCAAATTGTTGAACTGATTCGATTTTAACGCATTTTTCCACACTTATAAATAGGTAGAGGAAACTGATTACAATCGTGAGCATAAAACCATAACTGCAAGAGACAGTCGACCTTAGTATTTGATATGAATTCCAGCTTGATGCCTCCTCGCATTCCTGAGAAAAAGGGGTATTGACAGACAGAATGACGAACAACATAGTAATAAGGGCTCCGTTTTTTCCTTTCGAGGTACGGAATCCTAAAAAGAAAAACAAAGAATTGGCTAAGAAAAAGAATAAAGAGAAGACCAACAATAATCCTTAAAAATGCCCTGGAAAATATTTGCATTCTTATGAAGGATGGGTCGCATGTTCTCACTGTGTGAATTGTCCACACTATTGGTGTGCTGGGATAGATGACGATGACGACGAGGCAGCCGTCTTAAAATACTTAGGGGGAGAGATGGCGTGTTGGACATTTTTGACGAAATTGGTCATTATTTTCTTTTCCTATGAGTATAAAGTTTCCTAAGGTTCCTTACTTCCAAAGATTGATTATGTAAGAGTAATTATAGACATATTAATATTCAAATAACTTAAAGATGTGCGTTTTATTACGCTCCAGACATTTAGGACCCGGTCTTGTCCCCCATTCATCTACTGCTAGCAATAAAGTGATTTCTAAAAAAAAATTCATTGGTAAGAGCGTTAGCCTTTTCAGAGTTTGAAAGCAGCATGCTAGTAGTTTAAAGGTTATTTTATTTACTGTTAAACTAGTTCAAATGAGATACTCTAAAAAATCCACTGAGTATTAAAACATTGAAGATACTTTCGGTGAAGGTTTTCACTCAAATACAAAATTATTTTGCAAAATTAACTACTCGTTATGAAGTTTCCATAACTAGTTATAAAAAATATGGAAGGTGTTTTTAGAGAGTACAAAACTCCTACTGTCTGTGAAAATATTCACTTGTCCTTTCGCCACTGTTTTAATGGACAACTGCGTCGCTGCATCACAGTTTCAATAGCTTCAAAAAAAAAACCAAGGAATCACTAAATCTTTTCGCCATCCACACGGTATGGTATCCACCGTGAAACGAAGACAATGGGTTCCTCTTCAGACAAGTCCTTGTGCAAGCTTCGCACACAATAACAACATAATCGAAAGTTCAAAGGAGAAGATTTATAACGAGATGATGGGCGATTGTTCTCACAGCGCACTTCATTACATTCAGTAATCAAGTCGTAAACATGACAAACAAAAAAAAAATTATTAAATTTGAATTTAAAAGACTGACTTCCAAATTTATTGGCAGAATTTAACCATTAGCACTCAAGTTGCTAAGAGGATGTATCCAACCATACCAGGAAAGAAAAAAAAAATAGGGCGAATGGAACAGGAACCGATTTAAATTATACTAAGATAAGCCTCGGTAATTTATCACTTGTCACTAAATCTAAATAAAACGTGACTGATGGCATAAAAACAACTTCTTGGCAATGCAAATTGATTTATGAAACTTGGTCACCTTGACTCCATACGGGAAGAGGAATTTTTATTTTAAAATTCAATCTTCTTCCCTTTGAATTTTTAAGAAGTTATAAAGTCACTTTTGACTTTGATTCCCATCAATAAAGCAAGCCTTCTGAAAGGGTTTTCTGTTTCAGAGGAATACAGAAGGAATGAATAAAAAGGTGAACATGTAACGATTCAATTTGGACAATTTTGAGTCAGAAAATTGGTTTGAGTGCGAGTAGACCTACCCACATGTTTTAAGCGCTCGTTCTGTAAGACTTGAAAAATTAAAAAACTCGGCAAAGCAATTGTGCAAAGAGCTATTTTTTTGCTTAAGAGTGGTGAATCGACTCGACATATTGCTGCTGTTCTCAAAATATCGAAGACCACGGTAGTAAATATAAAAGAAGAATGGAGCGAAGTTTGAGAAGTTGCAGCTGTAGGACACCTAAGGAAGCAGCACAAGTCATTGATAAGCCAGTGAGCGAATGGAACACCCTCCTGCTAATGAAAGCAGACCTGCAAACTAATGAAAGACCTAAGAAGCTTGCATTTGCTAAACACCATAAAAACTGGACCATTGACCAATGGAAGAAGTTTATTTGGTCTGACGAGACCAAAGTAAATCGGATTGGAACGGATGGCATATCTTATTATAAGTCGCGTCAAGTAGAGTTATTGCAACCACACTAAGTGAAAAAAAAAAACCGTGAAACATTGTGGAGGATCAGCTATGGTTTGAGGGTGATGGCATAATGAACAGATTTCAATATCTGAATATTTTGCAAAACAATTTGCCAGCGTATTTGTCAACTACAGGCTATGACAGTTCAGAGATAATATTCCAGCAGGATGGTGATCCCAAACACACCTCAAAAATTGTTAAGGAGTGGCTTGGAATCCAACAATTTCATCAAACTATGAAATGGCCAGCACAAAGCCCCGATCTCAATCCAATTGAGAATTTGTGGTCAATTGTGAAGCGAAAATTGGGCTAATGCGAGAATCACCCATCGAATCTTAACATACTTTGGGATCGCATCTCGCATGAATGGAACCAAATTCCTAACCAATTCCTTCATAATTTGGTCGAGAGTATGCCAAAACGCTGTTCAAACTAAAACGTGCAAAATTGGACAAGTTTTTTTTTTTTGTTTTTCCGTCAACAAAAATTTTAAAAATCCAAAATAATTGCCTTTTATTTGAATTTTTTGGTTTTCAGTCATTTCCCTAAATAAAAAATTGGTTTGGGTGCGTGTAAACCTGCCTATACCATGAACTTCCCATCTCATGATAAAAAAAAAACATTAAGGTGCTATTTAATTTGCTCCCAACATCACTTCAGTTCTTCGAAAGAGGGCTTAGCTTTAATAGCCAGAGGTATTCTTCGATCTCAGCGATGATGTTATTATCTCTATTTATAGCGGAGCCAAGATAGACAAAGCCCCAACTACCTTTAAGTTATAGCTGTTTATGGTAACGTTCTGATCAGACTTTGGTCTTTCTTTATGACAGCATATGCCTCTTTTTGCCTTTTTTGTTGTTTGACATCAGCGGGTCTCTGACGTCTTTGCCGCCCTCAATGGAGCAGCTTGATTTCTCCATCGCCATCCTGCACAAAAGTACGAGCTTGGCAGGGATGCCAAACCTAGACATGACTTCATAAATCTCGTCTCTGTGGACGAAACAGACACCAAAACCAACCTTGAAATTGATGAAAAGGTGGTGCGTACTGACTTGGCGCTCCTGGGTTTTTTCCAAGATCTGCCGTTATGTTAATATTTGGTTTATGGTGGACTTTTCTGGTCGAAAGCCACATTAATACGGACCTATCAGGATATTGACGAACTGTAAGACGTTCACATCATACGGCGGAAAAGATGTTAAAGGCAATTTTGAGGAGATTGATACCTCTATAATTGGCTTCCTTCCTTCAGGATTGGGCAACCAATACTGAGATTCCATTCATCTCGCATGCTTTCTTTTGACCACGTATTCCCAACTAAGTCTTCGCCGCCGCTTTTAGAAGTTCTATCTTGCTATCTGTACTTCGTCTAGGTCAGGTAGATGGCATTGTTGGTTGTTCCAAGTCCTCAGCATTGACTGCAATTCTACTATGATATTTCCATTTCGAATTTTGCAGGCTTCGGTTTGGGGTGTGTAATCTTGAGATAATTATTTTCGCTGGCTGACTGTCCATGGCTTGCATTAAACGACTCAATGAAAGCATTTTCGACTGTAATATAGAACCAACGACCCAAAATCTTAGCCAGTCATCCCTCTTAGAGTATCCAACTCAACGTGAAGATAAGATATTTTAAATTTAGAGTTTCCAGAATCGATTTCATTTCAACAACTTTGACATTGCAAGTTGAATTTTTATTAGCTTTTGGCAGTTGTTTTTCAACTTCTTCAATGAAGTGTTATAAATCAGACAGTCGGAAATATCACATATTATATAGCCTAGTTTCAAGAGTATTACATTTTGTGAAAATTCTGTTTATAGGGATTCGTAATTTAAAAGTTTGAAGATCAGTTACTTGGTGACACAAACTAAATTTCGAGCATGATCAAAAGCTCTTTTGCCAACCATAATTGGAACTGTAGTTCTTTGAAATGAGCAAAAGGAAATTTGTGACCAGGCTTTGCGTTTTTTTTCGTTGTTTGCAGAATTTAAATTGTTTCGATATAAACATTGTGAAAGGCCGCTTA
Organism: Orthonevra nobilis; assembly: GCA_963555765.1. Taxonomy (NCBI): domain Eukaryota; kingdom Metazoa; phylum Arthropoda; class Insecta; order Diptera; family Syrphidae; genus Orthonevra; species Orthonevra nobilis. The sequence continues at coordinate 76,399,060 of OY743225.1, forward strand.
TCTCAAATTCATGAATTTTCGGAATTATAGTATACCTAATCAATCAAATTTGTAAGATTGCTTTTCTTTGGAAGATATTGCTTGGAATATTAAGGTGTGATTATCTTTATGTCCTTTTTGAAAGGGTTCAAAAGTACATAATTTCAGTTTCAATATATGGCTTTAAGAGGATAACATTCAGTCCAGTTTTCTTTGCAGATTTTGATAGATGTTTCCAGACGCTTTTTAATTTTGGGACGTCATTTAGCTTACTCTTGATGATTTTTGCCTCATGTTAGTTGCCCCATGAGCTTCTTTTTGTTGAAATAGTTTAACGATAAAAAAGCGTCAAATATCAGCATAGTAGTGCGTTGTGAGCTATGGAAGGCCACGGAGGCTTCTTCGATATAGAGCAGGAGGATAGCGGCAAATCAAATAGTCAAGAACTAACTTAGTTTAGCCAAATGGCTTGATAAACATAATGTTCATGAAACTTTTGGAAGCAAAATTCAACAACAAAAAAAAGATTAATATGAAAATGTTCCGAAACATATGAACGGCAGTGTATATATTTATATATATTTTTTTTATCTGATAGGGTAGATGTTAACTATTACTTTAATTTGATTTTAATTGAAGAAAAGAAATTGTTTCTTTTTAAGACAATTTTTTCGTCAAAAAATTATAACCACGCTGTCCAGCAGAATTAAGCAAAAAAGCCTCGGATCTCATATCTCTGTATTTTTGTCAATAGTTGGTTCTCAGAGCTAAATTTTCAAATTTGTGCTCAGTTAGAGATGCTCGTGACAATAAGTAGCATAGAAATCGTCATATGCGAATTCGGGAAAAAAGTGCATTTTGAAACCGCGGGCTATAGTCCAGCAGAATTAAGCAAAAAAGCCTCGGATCTCATTTCTCTGTATTTTTGTCAATAAAAGGTTCTCAGAGCTAAATTTTCAAATTTGTGCTCAGTTAGGGATGCTCATAGTAACCAGGGTCTCAGTAAACGTCATTAGTGAATTCGGGAAAAAAGTGCATTTTGAAACCACGGGCTATAGTCCAGCAGAATTAAGCAAAAAAGCCTCGGATCTCATATCTCGGTATTTTTGTCAATAAAAGGTTCTCAGAGCTAAATTTTCAAATTCGAGTTCAGTTAGACATGCTCGTGACAATAAGTAGCATAGAAATCGCCATATGCGAATTCGGGAAAAAAGTGCATTTTGAAACCACGGGCTATAGTCCAGCAGAATTAAGCAAAAAAGCCTCGGATCTCATTTCTCTGTATTTTTGTCAATAAAAGGTTCTCAGAGCTAAATTTTCAAATTCGAGTTCAGTTAGATATGCTCGTGACAATAAGTTGCATAGAAATCGCCATATGCGAATTCGGGAAAAAAGTGCATTTTGAAACCACGGGCTATAGTCCAGAAGAATTAAACAAAAAGCCTCGGATTTCATTTCTCTGTATTTTTGTCAATAAAAGGTTCTCAGAGCTAAATTTTCAAATTCGAGTTCAGTTAGACATGCTCGTGACAATAAGTAGCATAGAAATCGCCATATGCGAATTCGGGAAAAAAGTGCATTTTGAAACCATGGGCTATAGTCCAGCAGAATTAAGCAAAAAAGCCTCGGATCTCATATCTCGGTATTTTTGTCAATAAAAGGTTCTCAGAGCTTAATTTTCAAATTTGTGCTCAGTTAGGGATGCTCATAGTAACCAGGGTCTCAGTAAACGTCATTAGTGAATTCGGGAAAAAAGTGCATTTTGAAACCATGGGCTATAGTCCAGCAGAATTAAGCAAAAAAGATCGGATTTCATTTCTCTGTATTTTTGTCAATAAAAGGTTCTCAGAGCTAAATTTTCAAATTCGAGTTCAGTTAGAGATGCTCGTGACAATAAGTAGCATAGAAATCGCCATATGCGAATTCGGGAAAAAAGTGCATTTTGAAACCACGGGCTATAGTCCAGCAGAATTAAGCAAAAAAGCCTCGGATCTCATTTCTCTGTATTTTTGTCAATAAAAGGTTCTCAGAGCTAAATTTTCAAATTTGTGCTCAGTTAGGGATGCTCATAGTAACCAGGGTCTCAGTAAACGTCATTAGTGAATTCGGGAAAAAAGTGCATTTTGAAACCATGGGCTATAGTCCAGCAGAATTAAGCAAAAAAGCCTCGGATTTCATTTCTCTGTATTTTTGTCAATAAAAGGTTCTCAGAGCTAAATTTTCAAATTCGAGTTCAGTTAGATATGCTCGTGACAATAAGTTGCATAGAAATCGCCATATGCGAATTCGGGAAAAAAGTGCATTTTGAAACCACGGGCTATAGTCCAGCAGAATTAAGCAAAAAAGCCTCGGATCTCATTTCTCTGTATTTTTGTCAATAAAAGGTTCTCAGAGCTAAATTTTCAAATTCGAGTTCAGTTAGATATGCTCGTGACAATAAGTTGCATAGAAATCGCCATATGCGAATTCGGGAAAAAAGTGCATTTTGAAACCACGGGCTGTAGTCCAGCAGAATTAAGCAAAAAAGCCTCGGATCTCATATCTCGGTATTTTTGTCAATAAAAGGTTCTCAGAGCTTAATTTTCAAATTTGTGCTCAGTTAGGGATGCTCATAGTAACCAGGGTCTCAGTAAACGTCATTAGTGAATTCGGGAAAAAAGTGCATTTTGAAACCATGGGCTATAGTCCAGCAGAATTAAGCAAAAAAGCCTCGGATTTCATTTTTCTGTATTTTTGTCAATAAAAGGTTCTCAGAGCTTAATTTTCAAATTTGTGCTCAGTTAGGGATGCTCATAGTAACCAGGGTCTCAGTAAACGTCATTAGTGAATTCGGGAAAAAAGTGCATTTTGAAACCATGGGCTATAGTCCAGCAGAATTAAGCAAAAAAGCCTCGGATCTCATATCTCGGTATTTTTGTCAATAAAAGGTTCTCAGAGCTAAATTTTCAAATTCGAGTTCAGTTAGATATGCTCGTGACAATAAGTTGCATAGAAATCGCCATATGCGAATTCGGGAAAAAAGTGCATTTTGAAACCATGGGCTATAGTCCAGCAGAATTAAGCAAAAAAGCCTCGGATCTCATATCTCGGTATTTTTGTCAATAAAAGGTTCTCAGAGCTTAATTTTCAAATTTGTGCTCAGTTAGGGATGCTCATAGTAACCAGGGTCTCAGTAAACGTCATTAGTGAATTCGGGAAAAAAGTGCATTTTGAAACCATGGGCTATAGTCCAGCAGAATTAAGCAAAAAAGCCTCGGATCTCATATCTCGGTATTTTTGTCAATAAAAGGTTCTCAGAGCTAAATTTTCAAATTTTTGCTCAGTTAGAGATGCTTGTGACAATAAGTATCATAGAAATGGTCACATGCGAATTCGGGAAAAAAGTGCACTTTGAAACCATGGGCTATAGTCCAGCAGAATTAAGCAAAAAAGCCTCGGATCTCATATCTCGGTATTTTTGTCAATAAAAGGTTCTCAGAGCTAAACTTTCAAATTTGTGTTCAGTTGGGGATGCTCATAGTCAACAGGGTTGGATACACGCTTCGAATGAAACCAATTTGGATTCGATAGCTTGATTTGTTTTCAAGAAAGGCTGTACGAAGGAATCGGCACAAATGTTTGTACGTACGTGGACACACACAAAGACATCTTTCTTTAAAAAAAATGGAGAAACGTGGAAACGTGGAGATATGTAGAAATTTTGAATAGAGAGAGAGAAGTCGTGCTCTATTTCCTTGCGCCGTGACCTGTGCTGAAAGAATTTCGTCTAAAATTCTTTGGCGCAATAATATTGTATCAAGATGAAGCGGTTCTTAGCGGTGAATGCTATTGAAACGAATTAATAAAGGAACTCTTTAAGGTTCATCATACATATTAGGGATCCGTTTTTCCTAAAATATATGCAAACTCGTTTCTAGGAATCGCAGCTCAATTTCGCGACTTAAAGTAGGCAATTATGCACGAAGCAGTTGATGATTGACAAACAGCACTAACAAACAAAATGACATTCATCAACGAATACGCTTTGAGTTTTAATTGCCAAAAATGTGTAGGAACACAGATTCACATATTCTGTAATAAGTCTCCATTTTTAATTTATAAATGATCGTATGATGAATGATGAGAAGTGCCTTTAGTTTTCATTTCTATTATTGGAATAGAATGTAAGCCGATTTAGAGCTTTTACTGTGTCGTACAGGGTTCAGAAACTCACCACCAGGCGTCGCATGGCAAAATTATAAATCATGAAATCGTTTGCTCGTACATATCGTCACCTGGATGGAAGAACTAGGTAACTATTTTTTTTTGTATTTTTTGAAATAACTGAATTTAAAGCAACCTGGATTCGAGAAGAGTTCAAGGACTTCATGACTCATTTGCCTTACTTTCTGCTATCTATCCTGTAAGTATGCCGGAATTAGCTTGTGAAAAGACTTTTAAAACATAGGCAAATTTATCGAAAACATAGAAAGCAGAGTAACCTCAAGTGTTGCATACTGTATGGTTACACGGAGCCCTTCGTGTGCGAGTAAAATATGATTTTTCAACAAAAAACGACATATTGTACATCTTTGGGAAGGGAAAAGTCCGAACATTACGACAATGGACAAGTCAATGGCTAGTGCGTAGTATGTGGGCGTGAAGGAGGCGTGGTGAGTTCTGGCAATATGGCTGCTTATTGTTAGAAATTTAAATCATATTCATTATATTATTAAAATAATAATCTTTCATTTGGAGATTCCGGTTAAGACAACGTTACGTATCTTTGCAGCTGCTGACACAGACATGAAGGCGACAAATTATTCAAATAGGGTTATTATTTTTTGAATGGATTAGATACACACTGAACGGATATATCTGATCCATTCCATGAACGTCCATTGTGGTCAGTTACTCGTGTGAGAGAAGATAGGCCAAGAATTCCAACACACAATTGTACATGCATGCAAAACCGTTCGTGTGTATATGTTTGCATAAATGAGCATTTCAGACAATTGTATGTGAAAATTTAATTTGTTCTGGCGGTTTATTTTTTTTATGCGAAATGTCCAAGGAAAAGAATTTTCAGGCATAAATATGCTAATGACTGCGCATAGTGTTTTCCCATCTACAGCCATCCAGTATCCACTTTTCCTTATTTTCTTATATCATTCGCCCCATTCTGAATAAACATAAAGAGTAAGTTTTTCCCAAACGACAATATACGAGAACAATACCTGATTTGGTGCGAATGGAAAACTAAACCAATTTCGACAAAGTCCGACATTTTTAATCTAAATAATAAATTTTCAAACTTTGTTCAAGTGGTACAAAAATGTGACATCTACGATGGACGTTCAAGTCCTGCAACGGTCGTCATGTTAGAAATAGAAGTAACTTCATTTACCCAAAGCGAATACGCTAGGGGATGCAAAGTTTTGACTTGGGCCGCACATACGGGTACTGCATATGTTTTATGACTTGACCTACACGCCTTTACAGTGTTTTACGATGGGATCCGATTTTTTTACGCGTCAGGGAAGTGTTTTATGGTCTATAGAAAATCCTTGCGGTTAGTACTTTAAGCGCATTTTCTATTGTTTAGGTTAACATGAGGCTATGGTAGTCAGCAGCAAGAATAAAGAGATGGAATATTTTCATCTATTTAATCGTTTATTAAATCTCATTGTGAATATTTGGATGTGATAAGATAAATACTCTCAAAAAGTTAATTGCTTTATACCATTGTCTAGATTTTTCCTTGCTCACCTTTATGCGGAAAGTCTGGTGAAGTGGGAAATATTGGAAAAAATCGCTTGTGCTCGATTAACCCTACCCACCCCATGAACCTCCATACCAGGGGTAGACAAAATAAAAGAAGGTGTGTGATGAGAGCACATTTCATTTCTACTCGAAGCACGTAAGGTGTAATATAGCTTTACTCCACCAGAGCTGTAAAGTAATGCATTCATTTTTGAATTTAACTCTTTTGAATTGAAGAAAATGAATTAATTCAGCTCAGTCAATTTTGGATGGTTAGTTAAAAAAAAGAATCATCATTCATTTGAAGTCATCAAATGGTCAGTCATATTTATCCATTCAATGAGTGTAATTCAATGACTTCAATTCATTTTACTGACATCGAATTCATCAAATGTGCAGCTCATTCTTAAGCTGAATCGCAAGAAAAAAACTGCGTCCTTATTTATTGACATAAAAAAAGCGTTTGACACAGTGGATCATAATACTCTCTTGTCAAAATTAAGAAAAGCTGGTTTTCGAGGTTTTATTCTTGACTGGTTTGAATCGTACCTCAAAGATAGAAAACAAATGGTAAAACTAGGCACTAAATTCAGCGAAATTTTTGATGTTCATACTGGCGTACCCAAAGTCTCTGTTCTTGGTCCTATATTATTTCTTATATATATTAATTCTATTTTTGATCTGCCTTTGAAGGCCAAACTAACTGGTTTTGCAGATGACATTGCATGTGTATATACTAATTCATCCGTTTTAGATTTGATTGCGGATATAAACTATGATCTTGAAATCTTAAGACACTGGTTTTCGATTAATAAGCTCATAATCAGCGACAAAACCAAGCTGATGTTTCTCATTCTCGCTTCAAAACATCTCTACTTTTATAAAGTGCTCAAGGTATTTTTTGTAAGAAGCGGTAATACTCTTAATCAAGCATCTATTTCATACGAACTACGATGTAATGAAAGCTGGCATGCTATTATTCCAAGGTATTATACGCAGCAGTTCCTGAATTTTTATTCTTCGGTAGCATCAAGGTTAGTTACAAGTTGCCTCCTGATTTAAGAAGCAATTTAAGTCCTTTTCCTCTTCATAAAAAAATCGAAACCTGGTTATTTCGCTTTGATTTCGAACAAATCAATAATCTAATCAGCTTAGTAGTATAATAAGTATAATACTTACATCTCCTTCTATTGTTTTTAATAATACTTAAATGTTTCCTTCAATGTATTTATTTTTGTTTTGCCTTCCTCAATCTGCTGGTATCTCTACTAAACACTCCACAACTTTTATATTAAATATACTAAAGTTTATTCTTCCACACAATACATTCGATACTAGTTAATTAAACTAAAGAACGTATAAATTTATTTCTCAATAAATATTGTATATGGTATTGAAATCTTAAATAAAATTAATTAAGAATTAAAAATGAATTAATTAAGAATAAATGTATCCACGATCTTTATGTGAAATAAATAAATAAAATTGATTTGAATTGATTTGAAAAAAAGACCTTATGGCTCTCGACATTGACTCATTTTGGCCATGCGTTGGTCTGTGGGTACGTTGAAAGAGAAAATGCCTCAATCTTAACGGTCTCGTTGGTACATAAATGTGCACCATAGCCAGCAAAGTTGGGCACTTGATGTCATAGCATAACAGGTCACGCACAAAGGTTATATCATGCACTAAACGCCCAGACTCCAACGACTTCAGACGGAGAAGGAGGCATCCGGCTTTATAGTCTGGCATAAAATTCCAACGGATTTTGTAAAAAATTAATCTCGTAAAGCGTTTCTCTACGTTTTCGATGCGTTTAGTGTAGGTAATTAGGGAAGGATTCCAAATGACATCTGAGAATTCCAGGACGTATCGATTCAAGGAAATATACAAAGAACGAAGAGCATACATGTCTTCAAAGTCTTTAACATAACGTTTAATGAAACCAGTTAGTGAGTTTGCTTTGGTAACTAAGTGATCAACATGGCTCTTCAAAGAGAAAGAAGAATCCAATATGACTCCTTAATGGTTAATTATTTGGTTGAGGGGTTGATGATTAATTAAATAATCAAATTCAAAGCATAGCTTCTTCGAGAGGGATATTGCATTACATTTCTTTATATTAAGATTCAACCAACACATAGAAATTCGGTTAAAATCGGCTTGTACCAACGCATGGTCTTGGACCGAGCTTACCTTTAGAAAAAGTTTGAGATCATCCGCATAAAAAATACAATGACAATGCTTAATTACTACTACTTAATTCGTTTATTAAAATAATAAAAAATAATGGCCCAATATGTGTGCCTTGGGCGACCCCAGAAAGACAACACCATCTGAGTTCTACCAATCAAAAAGGAGGAAATCCATTTAAGGGTGATTGAATGCAAACCAAAACTTTTAAGTTTCTTCAGGAGAATTCTGTGATTAACTGAATCAAAAGCTTTGCGATAGTCAGTATAAAGAACATCAGCTTGATGTTTACTTCTTATTGCATTTAAAACATATGACATATTGAGTTGGGACTCAGTTATATACTCTTTTATAAGGAACTCGAGTCGGTTTTTTTATACCAAACCTTTGAAAGGTTTAGGAATCGCTGATTGGTAAGAAATCCCTCCGTAGTTCTCAGCACTATTTTTAGATTCTGACTTGAAAATTGGGAACCAAAAAGGAAGACTTCAATTCCTGATATAACGTGAATTCAGCGAGGGAGCGATTAAATATTAATTGCAACGGAATATAAAGTGAGTTACAGCAGTTCTTTAGGATTATAGATGGAATTCCATCAGGACAGCTGTCTGGATTTGGCTTTGAGGACTGTAGCACTGAAGGAACTTCTTGAGATGAGAGTTGTATTAAGCCTATATCGGCTGTATAGTTGGCGTTATTATATTGATCACCATCAAGATTAGAATCCGAGTAGATGGATTCGAAGAATTTGGCAAAAAATTCAACAGTAGATTTAGTATGAGAGGACTTCATATTTTTGAAAGTCATTTTATTTGGAATTCCGACCGATTTTCTTTTGGAATTAATATAGGACCAGAAAAACTTGGTGTCCGACTTTATATCGGATTCGAGCTTCATGATATAACCCCTATGCAGGAATTTATTTAGGACGCAGAAATCTTTCCGCAGACAGCGAGAGTTAGAGTAATCCGACGGGTTGAGGGATGTTCTAAATTTTTTAAGCGCTTTGTTTTTTAAGTTTTTTAAACGTGAAAGATGTTTGTTATGCTAAGGAGGCTAAGATGATATTTTAGTAAATCTTAAAGGAATAAACTTCGAGAAGCCATCGATTAACATTTCAGTGAAATAATTGTTCATTAATATAAAATAAAGATTTTTAACACTTTGCCAATCAATATTATTAAAGAGTCTTTTAAATCCAAGGAAATAAACTTTAGAAAAATTGTAGGATGAAACATTTTGAGTTTGAATACTATCAACATACAGAACTCGATCTCAATAAGTTATTCGCTATGATAAATAGATTGATTTGACAAAGAAAATGCAGCTGCAGCATACGAATCCAAAATCTAAGATTTTATTTAATTCATTTAATAATGGGTTAACTTGATTCAAATTCAAAGAGTTAATGTAATCAAGAAACTCAAATTCAACATTTTGTGTCATGTTGCAAGGAATTAATATTTGATCGGATTCAGACCAAGTCCATTCAATGGAAGGAAGGTTTTCAGATACCGAGTTTTTCCATAAATCTCCACTATTGCTGTCGGACATCCGAGATATCTTTGCATCTTAAATTTGAACGTACAGCAATAAGTATCTCCCCACCTCTTTCTTCTGGCAGAGATCGCGACGGTAAATGTTGAAATAACGACTATCGAAAAGCTCAGTTGATCCAATTCCACCAGCCAGGTATCGACAATAACAATAACATCATAATCATTGTGGCATGAGTTCGAAAACAATTTAGCGACTTTCGTACGCAAGCCACTAGCATTATGAAAGTAGATTTTTAAGGATGCAAGTGTAAGAGAAGAGTTCGTGATACTTCTAAGAGGCAGAAATGGTTTAACTATATCAATGGCTTGACGGAAGTTTGGCTCATGGAGTTCTTTGATGACCTTGGCCGATTAGCAAACTCCTCAATGATCATATTATTAGGCCAAAAGTCAGGGTCAATAAGAAGCTTTTCAATACATAATGGAGCAAACATTTTAAAAGATGAAGACATTCGAAAATTGTCAGCAGTTAAACATTGACATCTAATCCTAGAAGTACCAATACTTCTCTCCGCAATATAGCTTATGATGTCAGTAGACTTAGTACCACATTCAAGCCGAGATATATAGTAAATACCACAAGTGGTGGAGGTATTACCTTAAGCGAACAATATTCAGTTTATCGCTTTTCAGTAATAATTGTATCATTGTAAGTTCTAGCTGTGGAGTTGGGCTTGGTTCCGAGGGCTGGCACAGTAACAACCTTCTCAGTTGAAGAGGAGGAAATTGAAGGTTTATCTGAGTCAATACTTTAATCAACATTAATTTTTTTTGCTGAATTTGATCGCAACTTTCAGGATGAATCACATTGAAGTTGATTTTGTTGTTGTTCTTGTTGTTTTTGCTATGGTTTCAGTTTAAATTTGAGTTTATGAATGAAGTGACACTGTCCCTTTTTATACAGTTTTTATGTTACAAAATAAAACCTTCGAATCGAAGTTTAACCAAAAACCATTCAGGTGTTCATTTTGCAAGTAGTGACACCAATTAAGTGTTCGACTCCTGTGATCTCGAAAAAAATCGGACCGATTACAAGTACTTCCGGATGAGAACTTATAGTAAATATAAATAGCTCCCCGATTGCCTACGACAAAGCTTCGTCGCATCCCTATCAAGTGGTGTTTGGTGGAGTTGATAGTTGGTGCGAAATGTACAAATTCCCTTTAATCCTCAATTTAATAGCTGTAGCCTGTGACGATTTGGATCGATGTCTTGTTGACAAAATGTCATTTGTTTCAGCTATCATCAATCAACGTAATACATAATCGGTGAACGTATGTCATTCTGGTTCTTGAACCAAACTATACAGTAGTTACATCACGTGTGTTTGAGCGTTGCGTTGTGTGACATAACCGAATCGGTTTTTCCGGGATCCCGAATTCGGGAATCGCATTGTATAGTTCAGCGCGAGGAATGAAAAACGAAAAGTTGTCGCGTGCGAAACTGTGGATATATGCTTTCCATCCATGGCTTAGGCCATCAGGTTCCTTCCAATTGTAGATTTAATGTTGTTGGCCGTTTTCAAGTTCTTCCAAAATTAGGCCGATAATTTTGCTGTGTATAGATACTTCAAACGAACTTTTCTGGTTCTTGTAATTTTGGTTGTCTGAGGGTTGCATCTAAAGTCTTAAAACGCTCGAGGTTTTCGTATTAGGGCCGCTTTTATACTGCTTATTTAAAAAGCAAGCCTACGAAAACAATCCCAGACACGCAGTTGAAAAGTCAATTGAGTTTTCTCCTGCTTTCTTATAATTTGCTGGCTCTCAAGGGTTTGTGACTACCCTTAAAATTAATTTTGGTTAGTCCCAAAAAAAATATAAGTCGAAGACTATGGGTTCTAGAAGAAGAACGCTATCGAATTTTTGAAAGACTGACGATGACGATTTAAAGGTTTCAGAGCTCATTGACATCGGTAAGACTGACAAGTTCAACTAGCTGTCAGCATATACTAACTAAAACCCAGAAACTGGGTAGACTTGGAAAAAAAAATATATTCCGTGTCGACACCTGCCGTCCAACTAACCGTTCCAAGACAAGACTGAAGAAGTCACATGACAATGGATCTCTTTCCTGAAATCCGGTACGTGTTTGGAATAGTTCGAAGGTCTTGGTTTCAAACGTTTTACGATGCTACCGGTCATCAGTTTTCCCGGGAACCCGATTCAGCCATCCCGTTGTAGAGCTCGGAGCGATTTCGTCTGTCATTCCGGATTTTTGTGAACCAAAAAGGCTTTAGACGTTCTCACATGTGGGCGACATCGAGTAGAGCTATGCCTGTCATTTGCTGCAGGACATAAGAGCTGTAAGCATATGAACCCATTTGATTTTAACATGCAATCGAAAAACCAATGTCAGTTCATTTAGATACAGAAGAGACTTCCAACACTGTTCATAATTGGCAAATTCATTCAAGTCTAGACAGATATAAGAAACATGATGTCGTGTAACCATACTTGGATCCCTGAGGTGGCGTTTATTGATAATTAAATTCACTCAAGAGACTCTTGTTAAGCTGAATTCAAGAGCCTGCATCTACACAAACGGGTCCAAAATGCACTCTGGACAAGGATACTGGCGTCTTGGAGTCTTAGTCTCTTCGAAGGCTCACTGTGATAGCATGTAAGTTGTTTTACGACACGCGTACCTTCGTGGATCCCTTGTGGTAATTTGAATATAGTGAGATACACTTTCAAGGATCAACTTTTTTTCGTATAGCTTGTTCCTATTTTATTTATTTTTTGCTGGCAATTTCTGTGAAAATGAGTTGCCGCAACCCTGATCTTAATGCATGTCAGATCAGTGTCCCTTTAGCATGGAAAACACGCAAAGAATGTTAAGCAGTTGGTGGTTCTTTGTAGATTGTCTTATTCGGGATCTACTTTTATACTTTGTCTGGCCGTAGACAAGAAAACTATTTAGATATGTAATCGATTCCTTAAGAGAGTGGAATACAAAACTTTGCTAGCTTTGAAATTTGTGGAAATAAAAATTCTCTCTGCGGAAATGTTGATATTGCATTGAGTTTCGTCAGTGCAAATTTTGCTTATCAGAGGTTAGCCAATTATGTGAAGTTGAGTGTAGTGGGCCGTGTTCGGAATGAAATTGGTGCTGCCATTTTTAACTTCCCATCAGGAAGTTCTTGTAATCGGTCCGATTTTCGAAATTCAAAATTTTTAAATTTCTCCACGTTTGGCGGTCCCAGTAGTCGGATTCCATGATTTTTAGAAAGATGCCTGTGTGTGTGTGTGTGTACGTACGTACGTACGTACGTTTGTGCGGATTCTTTCGTACAGCCTAACTCGTGAACAAATCAAGCTATCGAAGCCAAATTGATTTCATTCGAAGCGTGTGTGCATAAAGATCACCTGAAATGCTTTTGGTTAAATTTAACAGGGTGGTTTGAATTTTATGACGAAAAACTGTCAAAAAAGGGACAATTTGACTTCTGCAATTAAAATCAATTTAGTTTTCCAATAAAAAAAGTTCAAAATTAATTAAATTTATAGTTTATAGCTACCTTATCAGATAAAAAAATATGCATAAATATATACACTGCCGTTCATAAGTTTCCGGACAAATTCATATCAAATTTTTTTTTGTTCAATTTTAATGCCAAAAGTTTCATCAATATTATGTTTATTTAGCCAATTGACTAAACTTAGTAAATTACTAACTATAGAGACTACCAAAATGACTAAAACAGTTTTTAGTTGAATCCATTTAATACATTGATATGCCCCTTTCTCTATTTCCTGATCCAAATTTCCACGGAAGTTCTTTGAAAATTGTTTCAGAAATGTGAATCCTGTAAGTCTTTCCCATTTTTCAAGACTCAGAGTGACGTCTGCAACACTGACACATGAAAACAACCTTAGAAAATTATGGAGCCACCAGTTTTTTTGTTCAAAACCTGCTCGGCTGTAGCTTGACGCCTTTTTAGCGTTATAATATATTTGCAAAATGAAGCTCATGGCTCAAATTACATGAGGCAATTGAATTTAAAGCAAAAGCATCGAGAGAAACCTAAATGACAAAGTTAAAATACACGGATAAAACTGCATTACTCGTATATTGCAAGGAAGACCATAACATCCGATTTAGTGCGTGGTTTTAAATCATGAACCCAATCCTAGAGGTCTTTCCAGAAAATGACACAGAGATAAAAAAAAATCTCTCGGAATCGGCGTGAAAAATTTTATCAAAATCTGAACAGATAACTGGACTGAATGTGATCCTCTTTAAGCCATATATTTACCAGACATAAAAAGATCCTTTGCTGAGCAGTTACCAGCTCGGAAGGAAGAGGTGGTGGAAATCTCTGGATTGAAACTATGTACTTTTGAACACTTTCAAAAAGGACATAAAGTTAATCCTTAATACTCCGAGCAGTGGTTAATATCTTCCAAAGAAAAGCAATCAAACAAATTTGATTGATTAAAAATAATTCCAAAAATACATGAAGTTTAGATAAGCAGTTGGTCCTCAAACTTTTGAAATATGAATCCCTGTAAACAGAGTTCTTACAAAATGTAATCCTTTTGAAACTAAGCTATATAATATTTGATAATTCTGGTTGTCTGATTTATAACACTTTATTGAAGAAGCAAATACAACTGCAAAAAGCAAATACAAGTTCAACTTCCAATGTTAAAGTTATTGTTATGAAATCGATTTTCGCAACTCTATCTTATCTTCACGTTGAGTTGGATACTCTTCGAAGGATGACGGGCTAAGATTTTGGGTCGTTGGTCCTATATTATAGTCTTAAATGCTTTCATTAAGTCGTTTAATGCAAGCCATGGACAGCCAGCAAAAACAATTATCTCAAGGTTAAACACCCCAAACCGAAGCCTGCAAAATTCGAAATGGAAATATCATAGTAGAATTGCAGTCAATGCTGAGGACATGGAAGAACCAACACATGGTCAGAAGAAAGCATGCGAGATGAATGGAATCTCAGAATTGATTGCCCAATCCTGAGGGAAGCAAGCCAATTATAGAGGTATCAATCTCCTCAAAATTGCCTTTAACATATTTTCCGCCGTATGATGTGAACGTCTGAAGCAGTTCGTCAACATCCTGATAGGTCCATATAAATGTGGTTTTCGACCAGAAAAGTCCACCATAAACCAAATATTAACATAACGGCAGATCTTGGAAAAAACCCAGGAGCACCAAGTTAGTGCGCACAACCTTTTAGTCAATATCAAGGTTTTGGTTTTGGTGTCTGTTTCGTCCACAGAGACGAGATTTATGAAGTCATGTCTAAGTTTGGCATCCCTGCCAAGGTCGTACTTTTGTGCAGGATGGCTATGGAGAAATCAAGCTGCTCCATTGAGGTCGGCAAAGACGTCATCGACCCACTTGATGTCAACCAACATTTTAGACAAGGTGATGCACTGTCATGCGATTTCTTCAACATCATACTTGGGGCAATAGTGCAAAAGAACCTTGTCAACGCCAGAAGGCAACAAGAGTCATACGCTGTCGTAAAGAAAGACCAAATCCTGATCAGAACGTTACCATAAACACCTTGGCTCCGCTATAAATACAGATAATAACATCAGCGCTGAGATCAAACGAAGAATACTTCTGGCTATTAAAGCTAAGCCCTCTTTCGATGAACTGAAGTGTCGCTCTATGAGATCAATATCAAAGCAGATGAAGGCCCCGTTGTTTCGAGAGAAAAGTGTGATCTTTTGTCCCATCTGCATTGACGGTGAGTGGAGGAGAAGATTCAACAACCAATTGACTTAGCCAAAATGATACAATGCCAATCCTTCGTGGACTGTAACGCCACCTCAAGTTAATAATTAAATGATTAATGACGAAAAAAGTCCAACCAGCTAACATTTTAAAAAAAAAAAACGGTAAAAATTAAATTATTTCTGCAGTCAAACTAAAAATCGAATTTTCTTTTAGTATCATAGAAAGGTAACTCAATCAGAAAAAAAGTATTTCCAAATTGAAATATGTTTATCTATCAAACTTTTCAATCTTGTGCACAACATTAGATAAATGTAACTAAATCAAAAACGAATATTTCCAAATTGTTGTGCTGATCACTTAGCAGAATACTTTCGTTAGTAAGTAATTACCGAAATGATGAATTAAAATTAATGTTGAATACTCAACTTTACCTTCATAGCAGCTTACCATTCCCCTACTTATCCCCATTTCAAGTAATAAATGTGATTTTAATTTTATAGAATTTTTACTGAACTAGATAAATTTGCTAATGATTCAACTCAATTATTATAATCTCATACCTTTTATTTCAGCATGAATTTGTTTTAATTTATATTTAATCTTTATATTTATATTTTTAATTTATTAGTCTAAAATGTTTGAATTCAATTTAACCAACGTATTCTTGACATCGCTAGTCTTTCACAGATTTATAAGTATTTCTTACTATGTTAGCATGTACATAATAAGTATACCCTTTAATCTATACTTTCGACGCAAATCGTTTTTTATATGATTCAAAGATGCGAAAACAAATATAAATTTACGAAGAGCTAAAAAAAATGAGTATCTTAAAGTTGATGTTGGGAGCAAATTAAATAGCACCTTAATGTTTTTTTTTTATCATGAGATGGGAAGTTCGTGGTATGGGCAGGTCTACTCGCACCCAAACCAATTTTTTTCTATAGCAGCATATCGGGTGCCCGTGGTACAGAGCGTCTACTGCTAAGCTTGAGTAAACGGGTCTTAATCCGAGTAAGAATATCTGTAATTTTTTCAACCCTCGCTTGTAATTTTGGCAATCTCTCCGATGAGTGCAAACTGTCAAGAAAGAGCTTCGCGAAATTCAACGTTGAATTTTTTTTTCTGGTCGGTATTGACCAAATGGCACATGTCGACATTCTCGGATCTGTGTAACGCTCTAGTTCGTTGGTCAAAACTGTACTCGAAGGAGTCTGTTTAAACAGCATTGATTTAAGAGGCCTTCTTCGCGGTGTCCAAGGCATTAGAGAAAAAGCGTAGAATCACATCGACAGTACTTTGAAGATAACTAGCATTATTGTTGGCCAATTCAACCAACCATGAAACGAAATCCTATTCGCAGTCCATAATACAAGTACGTTTCCTGTTAAGAGAATGTTATATTTAATTTGCAAAGTGGATGGGCATCTAGTTTCGTTTTGATTCCAGAATAATATTTTATTTCAAAAAATAATGTCATCGATCGCATGGCAAATGTTGCGTTGTCTAGCCAGGCGAAAGAACATCTAACAATGGAAGAATTGTTATTATGAAAATTGAAGTATCTCGAAAGTATCTGCATTCCTTTCTAGGATTTGACATAACACAATAGTAAATTCGCATCAAAAATGGTTCAGTCAATCTCGAGTTTGTTTCATTTTCATGCACTCGAAACCGATTGCATGTTTACTGGGTGTATTCATTTCTATCAAATCATTTCTTTACGATTCGAAAGAACTCACACTTCAGCAGAAATTCGATAAGGAAAAGGCAATCCACTACAAACTTAAAAAACAAAAATAACATAGTTAAGTTACACACAACTTCAGATTTGTTTTCTACTGATGATGAAAAAAAAGCAACGAGTTTTTGAAAAGCGTTTTCAGTTTTCACTACGATTTTCCAGAAATTGAACACATCTCTCCCCAAAACTTTCATTTCAAAATGTACGAGTGTGTATGTTATTCAGCCAGGGTCTTTTCATTATAAGTTCTGCCTTTTGAGTTTCATTTACGATAAAATGCCAACGTGCTTTGCCTTCCAAATTATGCCTAACAAAGCCGTATATGCCTAGAGGAGAAATTTCAATTTCCAACACAGTTTCCCATGAAAAAATTAACATCCCTTGCAGAAAAGAAAATAATAATTAAAGCCTTCTCCCTTCACTTCCACTGAAGCAAGCATTTTCTGTGCATGTCTGTTTGTATGACCATGTACTGCTGTCCTGGACTCAATCTTTGCCTAACATGTATTTGTGTTCAATACAATAACAAAAACAGTCATCATTGCCAGTCTAATTATTTTTTTTTTAACTCATTGATTTTATGTATTTGCACTTAATGCTGTACCTTGAAGCCTAATCAACTATTGTACGTCTATCTATCCATGTGTAAACTGGAAAAAAGGACATGTTTGTACAAGGTGAACGTGAATCACATTCACCTGTATTATCTGCATTTTCCATTAAAAACGTTGCAGTAGAATTTAGTGCAAAAATGAAGGTGGCGATTCGTACTGTCGCTTTTCGAGACGGCCTTATACTGGCGGCTCTTTTGAAAAGCTGTCTTCCATGCGGGAAGTCTTATGCATCAAACCCAAATGTACGTAGATACCTACTCGCCCATAGAATGTTCAAACGTGTTAAGAGGACAATCTATTAAGGACAATCACGTTTTTTCTTTCTTTTATTTTGCAATGAAAAGGGTTAGCCTGTGTTGCTGTGCAAATATTTTTTTTTTGTGAAATCCTTTTTAATGGATGTGCCAACGAACTTGTGTAGTCGTAGTGAACAAACACCTTGGACACCACTACCTGCAGACTAGTACCAAAGGAAAGGAATGAAAAGTTTTATACTTTATTTTTCACTTCTGCCAGATTGTTTGCTTTTGAAGTTGTTTCAAAATAAAAAAAAAAACAAATCAACAAAAAATACCATCGTGCTTTTGTATAAAATTCTTGCTCATGAATTTCAAATGAAGAATTTTAATTACAATCAATGAGGCTGTGGGTACAAAACAAAAAAACTTACTTAACATACAAATTAGTTAATCTGTGTGGTTAGAAATAAAATTTGCGTTTTCAATGTTTGGAATTCTAGAATGTGATCAATGCACTAAAATAAAACCCAACCAACTCAACCAAAAAAAACACATTAAACCGTTCCTGAATACTTTTCATATAATTGGTAATCAAGCGTCCGAAATTCCAAACCAAAAGGACAGACGTCGAGTTAAGGGTAACAAAAAATACACTTGAAGGAACATGCGCCAAATGTATAGCATATGCAGGCGACCTAGCAATTCTAGTTCGAAGAAAATACCTAAACACAATACGGAAAATCATGCAGGACATTTGTTGTGAGCTGAGGAAGGCTACGGAGGCATCTTTGATGTAGCTCAGGAGGACGGCGGCACACTTGTGGTTGCTCAGCTGAGCTCTTCGGACGGCGTAGCCCTTGTCCTCCTTTCCATACATCTCCTGCTTAACAGCAAAGAAAAGGTCGTGCCAAAGAGAGGGAGAGAGAGAGAGAAGAGAGAGAAAGATCATAGAGCGAAATCGGAAAAGGCGGTGTTCAGGGTTACCTTCTGAACGAGGATCTTAGTGAAACGAACAGGGGACCAACTTACCCTAGCTATCCTAAAACTATCCCTAAGCTAGACTAAAAACAAAATGGTAAAAGTACCCTAATCCTTATCTACCTTAAATCTATTCTAACTACTTAACTAACTAGCGTAACTACCCTAAATAACCTTAAAAAAATGTATAAACTTAAGCTATACCTTAACTAACTTCATACTACCTAAGGAGTACTAGCTAAGTTGATCCCTACCCTTCCAATACAGACCCGTCGTCCTGGGTCGCACCGTCCCATGGGTCAGCCAGTAGATGGTGTTTGTGGCTTGGCCTTTGCTATCTCCCTGGCCAGAGATCTCGTGAGATAGCTCCTAAGGCGATTTGGCGGACACAGTCCAAAAGGTTGTTCGTTTCCACGTCCCGGTGCCAGTCATTGTCCTGCAAAAATTTCCAATAATATCCCATCCCTCTGAATGGACGCACACACACACACCTTCACTAGAACCCAATTCACTCGCACATCATGTTCTGAATCCTCTTTGACTTGGTATTATTTAACAAAAAAAAAGAACACGAGTTTAGTGGATAAATGCAAATCGAATTTCTATTTATTACACTCAAAAATGAAATTAATTAATAAAAAAATGTGAAAAACAAGGAATTTGTATTAAACTTGAATTTAGAAAATGAATTTAACTAAAAAAAAAACAAAAGAAATAAAACCAAAGGTGACTCACTCCTTAAAGTTTTGGATCCCCCGTTGTCTGACTGCAGTACGATGCGGGAACAGTCACTGAATTTACCCTACAAAAATTCACTTTCTTTTACAAAACTGTTTCAGGTATTACAATTCTTGTAACCCACTAATGATACTAAATTTAAAAAAAGGAAACCAAAATTTAAAAAAAAATTATTCACAAAAAGAATCTTCCTTTTTAATTAATCACCATGCTAGACTTAAGATATTAATTTTTCTCACTTCGTCCTGTCAGTCTTCAAGCTCCGTTTTATTTATTTTCCTTCCAATTAACTTAATAATTCTAATAATAATTCTACCTATACTTACTTATATAGTAATATCACAGTCTTATACTTACTCTTACTATATCACAGATCGCTATCACTAAAAAGTTTTTTTTTAAGAAACCTTTTTTTAATTTTTCGTCCACCACCGTGACCTATTCTCGACAATTTGCGAGCTAGGTTACGCTCTTCTCGTTTTTTTTTGTGGGTGTGTTATTCCCCATCTGTCAAACTAATTTAGTCCAATTGACTATCCACATCTGATTTTTCAAATATTTTGTTCGTTTGCTTATCTAAATTATTATTAAAGTGGACGGAATACGAATTCTTGAGGTAACCTCCAGCTGCTGTCCCTGAAACTATGCTCGCCTAAGATAAGTATCTGTATTCTGCCTGGATAAATGGATGATTCCTTTGGCAATCATGTAAACACGACATGTTGTGTTTGCCTTTTTGCCCTGGAATCATTCCTATACTATTTCTCATCTCTGTTTATTTTTTCCAGGTAGACGAGGCTTCCACGTAACACATTCTCAATACCGTTATAACATGGCCGATTGAAAACAGACTAAATGTTAGCCCTAGCAAAACGGTTTTGGTCCTCTTCACAAAAAAGACCAAAATTAGTGACTTCTACAACCCTGAGATTGGAGGTACTAAACTTGAAATCAAAGACAGCGTGAAGTACTTAGGGTTGATAGTCGACAAGAAACTCAACTGGAGGAACGCACTACTAAAGCCAAGAGGGCACTTGGGAAGTCCTGAGGACTGTGTAATGAAACCAACCCTTCTTTACGGCATTATAGTATGGTGGAACTCGATAGATAAAAAATATGTAGGCAACAGGCTCACTAAAGTGCAACGAATGGCATGCCTGGGAATAACAGGCACACAAAACTCCACGCCGATCGTTGCCATCGAAGCAATACTAAACATTACACCAGTACAACTGGAAGTGAAAAGACAAGCAGGACTCGCGGCTATAACACTCAAGGCACTGGGTCATTTTGACGACAGGAAAAACACCGGGCATAGAAAAATTGTAAACATTGTAAGGGCGATACACCACTACTAGATCGTCAAGGCAACCTAGATGAGAAAATTTTAACCTTCAAAAACAATTTCAAGACAATTTTTACAACCAGAGCTCCTTGGACGGATGGAAACTGGACAAGAGACCCCGATGTTATCACAATTTATATGGACGGTTCCAACATATTGTCTGAATCAGGGGCAGGGATCTACTGTCCGAACCCACCGAGAGAAGTTTCGAAGCATCATAAACCATTCGTCATGGTGTTTCAAGCAGAAGTCTTCGCAATTCTAACTGGAGAAGAAAAGCTTACCAAACTCAATATACGGAAGAAGCAAATATTCATCTGCTCCGATAGTACTGCACCCTCTATTAGGATCAACACTGGTAAGGAAGTGCAAACACAAACTTAACAA
This sequence comes from Orthonevra nobilis, assembly GCA_963555765.1. Taxonomy (NCBI): domain Eukaryota; kingdom Metazoa; phylum Arthropoda; class Insecta; order Diptera; family Syrphidae; genus Orthonevra; species Orthonevra nobilis. The sequence goes on from OY743225.1 coordinate 76,420,287, forward strand.
ACTAGCAACATTGAACAACGTCAGTCTAACTTGGGTCCCGGGACAGAAAGGTGTAACGGGAAACGAAAAAGCGGACAAATTGGCTAGGAAAGGAGCAGGAAACAGCCACCAAAACCCTGTAAAGGAAGTAGGCGTCCCGCTGACAACTATTTAAGGAGTCATAAACGAATGGGCAACCCAAGAATTCAGACCCCACAGGGTCAACCTTATAACGTGCAGAACAGCAAGATCGATAATATATAAACCGACTAACAAGGTAGTGAAACGAGCTCAGAAATCCAACAAACGGAATCTAAGGCTAATGGTAGGACTGGTAAGAGGGCACATTAACCTTAACCTCCACTAACATAGACTCGGACTAGCAGAAACATCAACATGCCAAAGCTGTGAGGAGGAAGAGGAAGATCTGAAACACTTCCTCTGCCACTGCCCAGCAATACCGAGACTGCGACACAAAATAATATGGTCAGCACTGATACCGGATTTTGCGCACCTCAAACAAATTGGGATCGGCGAGATCATAGATTTCACAAAACGAACAAGTAGATTTTCCGATCAGTAAAATCAAGACAGTCCATAGTTATCCCCCCGACATTACACCTCTTCCACTACAACTCACCCTCTTTAACCAAAATCTTTTCGAAACAGGAAACAGGGAAACACAACGGGCCCAACTAGAGGTCTAAGTGAGGAGCTAACAAAGCTCAAACAAAGCTCACCCTAACAAACCAACTAACCAACCCACCGAGAGCACGAAAACAGGGTCACCCTGCAATTCGGCCTGAATCAGTCTTTCGTTGTTCCTACCAGAAGCTAGACTACAGTACAGTACAGTAGTTTGTCCGCCGAAAAGAAAGAACGTGATAATGAATTCATGAAAAAAGTGCGAAAAAAAAAATTCGAAGAGTATCGTGCAAAATCAAGTGCGAATGCAAAAACCAACCGCCTTAATCCGTCTGATGTGGACTACATCACCAAAATTAAAACCATATGTATTTGTAACGAGTGCATGAAGAAAAGACGAAATAATTCGGTAAGATTGTTTATGTCATCGACGCCATCTTCAGCTGACTTTGATTCATCCAAATTAACATTACAGAAGGTAAACGACGAAATTGTGCAAATCAAGGAATCTCTTTCATCGGTGGATGTTACTCTCGATGCAATGAATCACCGATTATCATCGTTGGAGAAGTCAAGGAAGGAAACGTTAACCTGAAAATGCAGCTTGAAAACAGTAAAGAGCGACTCTACGCAGTTGAGCGGCTCATTCCCGCCAACTATTTGGAGCTGGTGTGACTGAGACGGTGATGAAAATTTCAAATACCGCAAGAAGACTTTGACTAGAGAAAAAAAAAACCGCGCAAATGGTAAATCGTCTTATTCTGATGTTGTGTTGCTGGAGACGGCCAGGAAGTGCACAAAGGATAAAATCTTATCTGCGATCATCTTCTCACATCTTCTCACGGTGGCTTAAGCGGCGAGGAAGCGGTAGAATTTTAAATACCCATTGGTGCGTTATGGAAGAATCACGATGAGACGAGAAACAGAATCGGAATTGATACTCATCAGGAGCATCATTGATCTCCAACACTCCAGTGTTCTTAAATAGGAATAAAATTCAAAAACTGATTATGTGAGCGCAAGCAATGAAATCTGTGTCGGATCTAAATTTTCTAACTCTCCTTATGATTTCACTATTCTCCATCAAAACATAAGGAGCGTTTGCTTAAGTGTATTACCTCAAAGTATATTGTAGTTTTGACTGAAATCTGGGTTTTTAAAGACGAATAGAGTAAATATTCTCTACCGGGCTATAATGAATATCCGAAGTCCAATGATACATATGCAGCGCGTGGCACAGTGTTTTTTTAAAAAATGAATTTGAAGGCGATGTTGAGTGGTCAACCCCAGATATGGAAAGTGCCGATTGCGTCGCCTTAAAAATGAAAGCTGGTAAAAAATGCATGTTTTTTGTGTGTGTGTACCGACTAGAGTTTGTTAGTGCTGATATTTTTCTTACTTTCTCTCAAGTCGATTGCGTTTAGTTAACTGCAGGGATGTCTGTTCAATTTGGGATATTAATATCAATATTCTTCATTTTCCAAAGGCAAGTGATGAAAGTATGCTATTGCTTTTGTCAATGGTTTTTCAATCGTGTGTTAATATCCCTACAAAAATAATCGAGAATACTTCATCCTGCATTGACCATATTTTCTTAAGTCCAGAAATACGTTTAGTACTCATCCATTTGTTTTGGAGCTTAAAATTTCTGATCATTCGGCAACTGGCATAGGTCTCAAGGACGTTTTACATGAGAGTGTTCCAACATCTGCCACGCAAAATGCATTTAAAAAGAATTAATTATTCGAAACTCAATCAACTCTTATTCGAAGAAACGTGGACTTTTGTGTACAATTGTTTCTGTCCTTCAGAGGCATTTTCGGCTTTTTTTGGATATATTTAACAGGTGTGTTGAAACCTGCACTAGCACTGTAAAAGCACAATCTAAGATTTAAAAAGATAAAGCCTTGGATTACGAATGGAATATGTCGCCTTATTCAGGATAAAAACAGGTTTTACTCTATGAATAAAACAAAATTCAATTAGCCTTTAATAAAAGAAAAGTACAAAGATCTGCAAATAAGTGTACACAAGCTTGTAGCGAGACCGAAAATTCAATATTCTAGGTGTAAGTTTTCAGACAATAGATGCAATCCTAAAGAGCAGTGGCGTATAGTCAATAATATCGTAGGTAACGATCAGAAAGAAATATTTCAGAAAAGGCTTAAGATTGGCAATAGAACTATTAATACGAATAGGGAAATGTGCAATAAATTCAATAATTTCTTTATTCATGCTGCAGCAAATGCTAAACCAGAAATTGTTGTAAAGCTGAATGTAGGTAACTAATAGAAAGTTTTTAGTCGGTAAATCGAATTCATCCTCCTTCTCCGCACAGCCAACGGCGTCATCATTGTAGAACGAACAAAAAAATACCCACCAAGTGTGAGTCGCACACGAAGGGTTCCGTACCCAGCCTACTTCTTATAAAAAAATTGAGTTGCGTTTTAAAATTAATTTAAAATAGTTCATTCGAATTTACTGCCTGCTTTAAAGTTTAAAATTGAGTTTGCGATTTTAGTTATATCTGCTTGAGTAGAACACACTCTGTGAAAATTGCAAGTGTATGTTGCAGATACAGCCCTGTGACAGTCGGACGGACCTGAGTAATGGGGTTCCATTGACACCCCACGGATATGGAACCCTGAAAGGATTTCATTTTACCACAAGACCCAACAAACCTTTTATTTGGTTTAAAATATTTTACGAAAACCTTCAAAGCTTTTAATGCAATTTGAGTTCGACGCTCAATTACTCACAAAAGCATGTATATGTTGATATCTAAGGATGTATATCCCAACATCTTCCAAATGTATACCATGACACTAAATAGTTTTGTCCAAATTAAGAAACGCTCCGCCAATTACATGTAACAATAGATTAATGAACAAAGGACGAAGACTTAATTGGCAATTGGATTCTACGTATGTACCTTACAGATGCGATTCTAAAACTAAAGGACGTTTTGTCCTCTATACATCCAGGTAATTGGTTTTTAATTAGAATCCTGAAGTAAAGTGATTATTGAATACCGAAATCCATTGGCAGTGATTTGGAAAAAGAGAAATCAGAGACGAGGTCACATTGTCGGTCGGGCGCCATGATATGTAATGTTAGCTATCTAAGTGACTTTGAGTTTCATTAAGAAGTCACCCTTAATGATTGATTGAATTTATCCTGACTCGTTGATTTCGTTGATTCTTTTAAAACGTTTCTTTTTTCTCTTGTGGCATTGATGTTCTATTAATGAGAGTAATTAAAGAAAACGTTTTATTTATTTTTCTTTATTTGATGTTTGAGTAACTCTTGTAGCTAATTAAACATCCTTGTTTGTCTTGATATGCTCTCGGGATCGATTCAGACTTTTTCTCATTCATTTCGAGCTGAAAAAAAGTATCACATATTCATGGTGGTTAATAAGAATTTTTTTCTTTACAGAAATACGTAAGCGAACTTTCCACCGTGCGAGACTGTGCCACAGAATGTGCAGAAAAAGGTAACTAGAAAATTTTTATATGAATGCTTGTTGAATGAAATGTGTTAGTTTTAAAAAAAAGATTTTATTTAATTGGTAACTCCTCAAAAGAATGAGCCTGATATTTAGAATTCTGTTTAAGTTTGGCCAGAAGGAACTTCAACAGTCGAGTGGAAATCTTAATCTTAGTGAAAAAAAGAAAAAAATCATAAAGTTATTACAATCCATACATGTCAAAGTTAAAGAAAGAAAAAACATTGTTTTGCGTAAACGACCGACCTTACTGTGATGGGCCTTATTTGCATATAAAAAAGTGTTTATTCATCGGATGAAATTGACTTCAGTGATAAAATCTAGTTTCAATCAGTCTCATCAATGCTTCTATATTAAGACTCGTAAAAGCGAAGCTTGTTTACTTCCCTGAATCATTAAGTGGAATGCTGTTGATACTTTAAGAAATCTTTCGGGCCATTTTGATCTATCGTACACCTGTATGGGACCAATGTGCCTATAGTAATCTCTAACGACCTCAAATCATGCAGTATAAGACCCTTCAAATGAGCTGCTTGACTTAACCATATTTAAATTCCGATTTAAGGAAAACTTTCAGAGCGTAAACAAAGTTCTTTTTTTTTCATTTCCTGACCCTGACCTTTTCTATCGAGATATCGAAACGCTTGAGGGGGAATAAGGCGCACTATCTCATGGCGCATATCATTGGGGTAAAAAGCCCCCGAGATCGAGTTGTTGTTCGAAGTCATTGCTCTTGCCGTAAGACTTCGAATAAGCTTTATCAGAAAATTATCCACTCTGATCAGGTTTGCACCGTCGTACACAACTTCATTCCCATAGAACTTGTACTCAGACTCTGGAGTTCTATATAAATGGAGACAAGCTCCAAGACAGCGTCTCTCGAAAACCCGAATCTTTTCCATTTAGCTTGTTCCCACGTTGAACCACACGAGACATTCATATGCGAGAACAGGCCGAATGAGGGCCGCGAAGCAGATCGCCTTGACCTCAGCATCAAGTTGACTGCTATGAAACAGTCTCTTAGTCAAGGCAAAGACCGCTTTGGCTCGGGATAGAGCAGTATCTATATGTTTGTTAAAATGTAGATACTGATATAACCAAATCCTAAGGTTCATCATTTTCAAAAGTTCAACTTGGCGCTCATTCAATTACAGCCAAACCTGTCGAAGTGAGACCTGGTACAGTGAAATACCTCTTTTAGAAAAAACCCTCCTCCTTAAAGAGAAGGCTCAACATTTTGCGGAGACTAAACATATCGCGGTTTCAACCAAGCAAATTCCACATCAAGTTTACTGATTCAATCAAAGCCGTGAGGAAATAATGGCTACTATTTTATTTCGAGTAAAGTTATTATTACTTTATTTTTTCTCCAAGTTTTTTTTTTCTATTAATTGGAAAAAGTCCTTGTTCTTGGTTTTGACCATTTTATTAATAAACCAGATAATTTAACTAACAACTCAAAAATCCTTTGCAAAGGTAAAAAACTATTCAACTTCACATTTTGGTACTGAAAAGTAATCAAAAAAACATTGAAATTCGTATAAATATACCTGTCTAGAATGCCTTATGGAATACCATATTTATTGAAGCAATAATTTCAATAATGTTTAGGTCCTCCTTTCTTCTTTATTGTCTCAAATATTCTTTTAGGCATGGTATTGATCAAATTGAGTTCCAACACAATTTAATGTCTTCTTTGAGTTCTCCTACGGTGTTGAATTATCGTCCAATTGCGTATACCAAGCGAGATAATGTTCCCCATATGATTTCTATTGGATTGAGATCGGGACTTTTTGACGGCCAATCAAAAACTTCAATATTTTTTTTATAGAAAACCACTCTTTAACTATTTTTACACTATTTAACACAAAGCTATAACCACATAACTCTTCAGCCTCTTCCGACCATTACATCCTCCAGAAGCTCAATGTATTTCTGTGATTTCATTTTATTTATCATTTATTTATAAATATACATATATTTATCTATTTATTTATTTATTCATTTATTTATTTATTTATTTATTTATTTATTTATTTATTTATTTATTTATTTATTTTTTATTTATTTATTCATTTGTTTATTTATTTATTTACTTATTTATTTATTTATTTATTTATTTATTCATTTATTTATTTACTTATTTATTTATTTATTTATTTATTTATTTATTTATTTATTTATTTACTTATTTATTTATTTATGTATTTATTTATTTATTTTTTTATTTATTTATTTATTTATTATATAAATTTATATAAATATTTGTTTATAGATTTAGTTACTTTAATATGTACGAATCTATTCACTGATTGATATTATGTATTCATTGTGATAAGGAAAACTCTATGTTCCAGAAATATCATGAGTCAGGTGATTCTGAATTCCCTCCTTCTCTCAACCCTGTTGTTTAAATATACAGTATATTTTTTACTCATTTATTATTATTGTTGCATATTGTTTTTTTTTTCTCTTTTGTTTTGATTAAGAAGGTTTTTCTTGTAGCTTTTCCTTCAAACTTAATATGATTCTGTGATAATAATATTTGATTGTAAATAGTAAATTTTCTTAGAAGTAAGGTACTGCGTACCACATCTCTAAATTGTGCAATATTTAAGAATTCAAAAATTTACTATGTATAAATTTAGCTACAATAAAAAAATAAAATAATAAAAAAAAAAAAAATTATTTGGAAAAAAAGCCAATCTGCTTCTTACCATCAGCACAAAAACCAGCACAAAAACCAGCCCAAATCATGACACTACCGCCCCAAAATTGCGGCTCAACTTTACTTCTTCCTTCATTCTTTGATCATGCTAATATTTTCAAAAACCATCGTGTCCATCTAGGTTGAATTTCTTTTCATCGCTGAACAAAACATTTTTCCATTCTTCAGTCCATGACTTGCGAAATTCAATCTGGCCAATTTGTGTCGTGTAGAAAGTTGAGGCTTTTTCGCAGGTTTCTTATAGACAGCATTCTTATTAGTGATGGGCATAATCGAATGATTTTAATAATCGAGATATAAGTAATCGAGTGAATTAAAAAATCGAATGATCATTCGAAATACGAGAATTATTAAAATAGAAAAAATAAAATGTGCTTTTCCATAACTGGTCCTTGAATTTAATGCTTACTCTGTGCAAAGTGCCATTAATAAATAAAAAAAGATTTCAATTTTTTAATACGCAATATTTTATTAAAAAATAGAAACAGAAAAAATCAAGAATAAAGAAGACTAGAAAGATATCATAAATAAAAAAAGGATAATGCATTTTTTTAAATTTTTACAAAATAAATAAGAGAAAAAAAAAATCAAAAACTGCATTCCTTGCACATATCCCAATTGAAAAATACAATCACAAAATATAAAAAAATAGACTCTTGGATCTTAGTAATTATTTGCATTAAAATTGTTCACTTTGGGAAAAATAACTATTCAGAAATATGATTTTATCTAAGTTTTTATCCAACAGACGGTTTCGGCGGTCATTGGTAAGTTGCCCTGCTTTGGAAAAAACTCTTTCTGAAGGTACCGATGTAGCTGGTATGGCAGTATATTTCAAGTAAAGTTTGTTAAGTTCTGGCAAAGAGTTTTTGTGTAGCTTCCAAAAATTGAGTGTGTTCTCTGAAATCGGAATATATGGCAATTCCATATACTGCCTCATCATTAAATTAATCGTTATCTCTGGATCAACCACAGTCTGCACTTTGGCCACCTTTTGCTCAAAATAATTAATTCCATAAGGAATTCTTGTCTTTTTCTTCTGATTGTTTCAGAAGAATTTGATGATGATGCCACTCTTCCACCGATTTCAATGCGGTTTGAAAAAAGACTAGTAAGCTACTCGTTGATCCACTTTTGAGCATTTTCGGCATTTTCATCTAAGCTTAAAGGAGTTCTTTTAAGTCTTGGGTCCATTAGTGTTGCTTTCGAAGACATTTTGCTGCTTTCGAAATTACTGAAACGTTTTCCTAAAGTGAGTAATAAACAAGGCCTATTTCTGTTTTGGGATTTTATTTTTTTATTTCTATTTGTACACCTCCTATCAAGGGAATCACAAGCGATAGTGTTGGAAATTTTTCGCCAGAAAGTTCCTTGTTAAATTTTGAGTTGTGGAAGTGCCAGGGTTTCTTGTGCTTTTCTCAGCTTTTCGGTTGCTAATACGCTATGCTTAAAATGCCCCACCAGTGTCCTACATTTTTTCAACAAATCCGAGAATCCCAAGTTGGCCCCAATAGTTTCGTTTGCATTTAAGTTAAGTGTATGTGCCACGCAAGGGGTGTGCATTTTTTTCAAATTTGTGGCAATCGCTTTTTTTATATTTGCGGCGTTGTCTGAACCAATGGTCACAATTTTGTCAGCAATGCACCATTCGCGGCAGACATTCTCTAAAACATAGGCAATATTCACGCCTGTATGCGACTCACGCATCTCTTTTGTCGCAAGAACAGGTGAGAAACAGGTGAGTAAAGTACGATTTGTTACTGTCCGAACTCCACATATCCGCTGTTATTGCGACATAGTCGGTTGACAACATTTTCCTTATTTTTTCCGCAATGTCCTCATACAAGTTCGGGAGTAATATCGTCGTCAAAGACTTTCTATTTGGTGGATTGTAAAAGGGTTGAAGCATTTTGGAATGCTCAAGGAATCCCGAATTTTCGACAATTGAAAATGGTTGGTAGTCAGTAACTATCATTTTGAGCAAACCCGTATCAATTTTCATTTTATCGCTTTGCGAAAATTGCCTTTCCTTTACTCCATAGAGTCGCATTTGCTTACTATTTCTGTGACTTACCTTAACCAGTAGGAAAGGTGTTTCTTCATCATCTTGAGCAGATCTTTTTCCGGAACTTGTTGCGAAAACAGCTCCGCTGGTTGAATGGACATTCTGCTGTGGTAAAAGTGCAGTATTTTGAGGTTCGTCAGTACCCATTTCATCCATCCATTGAACAGAATGTAATCGAAGAAGATGTTGCCTTAAATTTGTAGTGCTACTAAATAATTTAAGTTTGTTTTTGCATATTTTGCAAGTTGCAAACTTATTCTCATCTTTTTGAAAAAAAAAAACTTCGAAACGATTGACACTTTTCCACCAGGTTTCATGTTGTTTTTCAGTTACACCGAATATCGGCATAAAGCACATGCTCATAAAGATAACAAAATCAATTGACATAAATTAAATTACCATTCAAAATATCCAAAGCCAAACAAAGACAGAAGAAAAATTCACAAACTAAGCCGCTACGGGAAAATGTCATACATACATTCAAAACTTAAAATATACACCGCAATTTACAAGTATTCGCACAATTCTAAAAACAAATTACCCACCGATCCACGAGCAAATAGTATTATCATCCGAATGATCACTCGAGTTCAGCACTCGGATGATTTCATACATGAGTTCAGAATAGCTCGAAATAGTTCGAAATATGAGGGATTTTTGGCTGGCGGTTAGTTTCGTATTGAAATATCGACGTATTGTGCTATATTTGACACCCAAATTAAAAAAATTTCGTGCAACTGTATGCGACCGATTAATTTTTTCCGCAATTTCTTGCAAAGAAAGTCCAGATTCCTTTTGCGCAATTATCATACGCTTTTCCTTGTCCGTTAAAACTTTTCCCCGTGGCGTAAACATTTTACATTGATCGTCTCAGTGTAGTATTATTCAATAAGGAAATCGAGATCATTTCAATGTTGACAATTTTTGTATCTTGTCATGGTGAAAGATTTATTGGTCTTTTCTTTGATTGTATCAGAAGTTGTTAATCCTTCTTAATCCAGTCCATCATATTAAATCGGTCATATTAAAAAAAATATTAAAAAAAAATTTTTAAATCTACCTCAACTTACGACGTTCATTCAAAGTCTAACAAATTTTGTTGCGATCATGGGTTGAAACACAGAAGAACACAGAAAACAATCGTTAATAAAGATTTGCAGCAAATCTTTCACAGTGTACAGGACCTTTCGTCCCATCAAAGCATAAAAAAAGAACACAATTCATTACTGTTCCCAGGAAGAACACTTTGAACGAACAGCAACTTCAAATGGACTTTCAAATCGTCAAAGCTAATTGTTTCCTTCATCGCCTTCGTGAAACAATCACGTCAGGTATAACTTGGGATTACTGCATCAAAAACCTTGCCAAGTCAGAGTTGAACACCTGAATATATATAGGAGATTGCTATGCCTATAGTGCTCATAGTGTGCTTTGTAAAAAAAACATCAGGAAGGATGTACTACGCAAGTAAAAAAATCGTACAGAAACCTCAAAAGGAATAATATAGATGAGCATTTCAGGAGAAGCAAGAACAATAATGAGAATAGTGGAGGAGATAGTGTGCATACACAAATTCAACTGTACAAACATCTATTATGAAAAGGCTTTTGAAATCATAAACCATTCAATTGTTTGTGAAAAGCTTGCTAGATTCTACGGTTTCTCACCCCCTACAGTAAAACTTATTTCATCGAATTTATCTGGCAGAAAACAAGCTGTCGCTTGTGGGGGTTACGCAGGGGTTTCTCAGGGTTCCATTTTAGGTCCATTACTCTTCTGTCTTTACATTAACGAAATTGCAGATGTTCCTGAGAATTACTCTATTAACCTTTATGCAGATGATGCACAGCTTCTTTGTAGCTGCCCTCAAATGCAAATCGATGAATTTACAAAATTAACAAAAATTTTATGATCGGGGAAAATCCAATGGTCTTATGCGAAATCCTGAAAAATGAGTGTGCATTGTTATTTCAAAAAGAAAATCACTAGATCTATCCCACTTTCCTCCAATACTTCTCTGTAGTGCTCCGATAAAATATGTTAATACTGTGAACAATTTAGGCATCGTTTTTAATCGTAACTTAACTGGGGATGACCACATAAATATGATTGTTGGAAAAGTATGTAACGTTCTCTGCGCACTATGGGTCCCTAAGGACTACACCCCTTTTATGACCCGAAACATGATTGGAAAAACGCTCGCGGTTCCCATTCTAATGCACGGCTGCGAGGTTTTTGCAGATCGCGATTCAATAGGCCGAAGGAAGCTGAATGTCGCATTAAATAATGTCGCACGTTACATTTACGGCCTGAGGAGGTTCGATCACGTGTCTAGTTTGTCTGAAATGAGTCTGAACGCTTAATTTGTTGTTTAATATTCCCTTAAGTAGGTTGCAATTCTTAGCATCACCGAGACTATCTAATCTCCTTGTGTCTAGGTTCTCATGTCTGGTATCCGAACGACGAGAGCGGCTCGGTTGTGGAATAGTCTCCCGAATCATATCAGAGAAACAGGTAGTGAAATGAGATTCTGCTAAAACAGCAGTCTTTTCTTTCCTCCTCTTAGAAGAACAACAACATTAACTAAGCGAAAATCAATGTTCAATCTCTAATTATTACCTTTTCATTTTTCTTATATACTATATTATGAATAGGTTGATATATATTAGACTTCACGTGGAAAGTGGCCCAACTAGCCTCGCCCTACCCTACCCTGAGTGTGGACAATCAGTCAAATTGTTGGCTAGACTGTAAACTCGTTGCAATTTAATTTTTATTATTTAAAAATTGGATTGAGCTGCAGGGCATATGTAAATATTTTGAAAACGTTAGTGGGTTGTTTGGATGGGGCACATGTACTCATATTGAAGCATATTAAAGGATATTTACCCATTAATGCTTGCTTGCAAGTAGCCTTACGACTACGAAATTATTCTAAGAGCTCTTATACTGTATGGTAAACGAGCGCTTTATAATACTTTGAAAATTATGTAGGGGCTACCTGAGGATTCAGGGTTGAGCCTACGACGATTTGTCCAAATCTTGTCAGCCAGTCAAGTTTGTCAAAGTATTTAATATTTGCTCTGCTCTCCACAACATTTGTCAATCTTTAAACTTCCATTTCGATGAAGAATCTGCATTAATGGGAGAAATTGGTAAGTTATTTATTTGAAAATCTTTATCATTTATGTATTAATTTATTTATTTATGTATTCTTTTACATATATTGTTTGGGATTATGCTAAAAAACAGCAACGAAGAAAACCAAATTGTTTCTGCAAAAATATTATAAAGTTTATTTAATTAGATCTGGTTACCAAATCGGTCTTTACAGCTTGGTGGTTGGTTTGAGAAAGAGGCTGAGAATTTGTTTTTCAAGATTAAGTTACTGATAAGAACAATTGAACAAAAGAGAAAAGCAAAAGTATGAAAGTGCATAATAAAAACAGGTTTACATCAAATGACAGGGTGTTTCATGAAAAATTGGCAATAATACATAAAGTAAAAAGAAATGGAATTTAAATGCAATTTAAGTTTCAAACATACAGCCCCCCCTGAAAGACTATCGTCTTTCAGAAAAGGGCAGCAGAGCTAATTTAGTTATAGGTCGAACATATTCTCCGGTTTGTGTGATTATGGTTGCAACTCGGTTGTGTTGGTCTTTGCCTGGATGAACCTTCGAAATTCGGCCTAGAATCCACTTGGAAGGTGGTATGTTGGGCTCCTTCAACATGACGACATCATCGACTGCAAGATCTGCTTTAGTATTGCGCCATTTTGGGCGCTGCTGAAGTGATGTTAGGTATTCGCTATGCCAGCGCTTCCAGAAACCTTGCTTTAACGTCTGTAAAAGAGACCAATTAGTAAATGGACAAATTGCTTTATCACACATAGGACGAGGAACAGCTGTTAAGGGTTCACCAATTAAAAAATGCGCAGGAGTCAGAGCTATTGGATCCATATCTGACGTTGGCCACATAGGCCTCGAATTGAGCAAAGCCTCCACTTGGGTAAGAAGAGTGTACATTTCCTCAAATGTCAGTCTTTGATCTTTGACCACTCGTTTGAGGTGGAATTTAACTGATTTTACACCCGCCTCCCACAATCCACCAAAATGTGGGGCGGAAGGTGGTATAAATTTCCACTTGATTTTGTCCTTTGACAAATGGTCGGCGACGATTTTATGGAGTTTTTGGCTCAGCAGAACCTGAAACATTTCATCAAGGTGTCCTTTTGCTCCATGAAAGTTTGTGCCGTTGTCACTCCAAGTCTGTTCCGGTTTTCCACGACGCGACGCGAAACGATCGAGGGCGGCAAGAAACGCGTTCGAAGAAAGATCGCCAACCAACTCGAGGTGGATAGCCTTCGTTGTGAAACACACAAATAACGCGATGTAACCCTTTACGAATTTTGGGTTACGTCCTCGAGCTAATCGCAATATTATGGGACCCGCGTAGTCGACACCAACCTTACTAAACGGACGCGAAAACCGTACGCGCTCTGATGGTAGGTTAGCCATAATTTGGGTAGATGCTGTTTTTCTATGACGGAAACAATTAACACATTTGTGAACAACCTTGCGAAGGAGATTGCGACAACCGACGATAAAATATCTCTGTCTGAGTATAGCAAACATTTGCGAAACACTTGCATGTAGATAGCGTTTGTGAATTTGTTCTACGATTAGTTCCGCGAACCGAGTGTTTTTATCGATAATAACAGGGTGTTTGGTAGAAAAGGATTCATTTGATTCTTGTATACGCCCGCCAACACGAAGAACTCCTTCACAATCTAAGAAAGGGGCTAACGATGCCAACTTATCACCACCTTTAAAACCTTCACCTTTTACAATTTTGCTTATTTCATACGAGAACCTAGTTGACTGATGGAATTTGATAAGTTTTATTTCTGCGGTTTGGATTTCATCAGCGGACAAGGGTTGGATATTTCTAAATTCTGATTTCACCCGCGAATTCGAAACAAACCGAAGAATAAAAGCGAGAACACGGATAGCGGTTAAATAATAAGAGCAATAGTTTATGAGTTTTTCTAGGAAGTTATCGCGGTCAATTTTTGTCACAAGTACCTGAGTCGATTTCGTTTTTCGTTCCTTTAAAGCTTCTGCCGATATCTCGTCGATAGAATAAGCCGATTGCGGCCAGTGATCCCGTTCGTCCTTCGATGGTCCTGTCCACCATAGCTCATTATGTATTAAAAGAGAAGGTGAAATACCTCGTGAGGCACAATCAGCTGGGTTATGATGAGATCGCACGTGATACCATTGTTGCCTTGGTATGGTTGATAAAATTTCCGATGTACGATTGGCTATAAATACCGACCACCTTTTTGGTAATGTTGAGAGCCAGTGAAGGACAATTGCAGAGTCAGTCCATGCGTAAACTTGCATCTCTTTATACTGTAAAGAGATTTTAAGTTTATTTACTAGGCGTGTTAGCAAGACTGCTCCACAGAGTTCGAGACGGGGAAGAGACACGACTTTAATTGGAGCTACTCTGCTTTTGGCCGCGTCGATATTGCAGGTAACCTTGCCAGTAGAGTCCACACTTCTACAATACACGACCGCAGCGTAAGCATCCAGGGATGCATCACAGAACCCATGGAATTCTACGTTTTGTTGGATGTCCAAAGAAGGCGCTGTATATTTAGGCTTTCGAGTTGAAGTAGGTCCCCACGAATCGTGCGCCATCGATCAGAAAGCTCAATGGAAATTTTGTCATCCCATTTGTATTTCTTTCGCCAAAGCTCCTGAAAGAGGATCTTAACACTTATGATGACTGGAGTAAGAAAGCCGATAGGATCAAATATTTTTGATGATTCTGATAGGATACTTCGCTTAGTAAAGGAGAAGTTTTCACTCAAATTAACTTTATACGAAAATGTATCTCTTGCAGGCGACCACTGTAAACCTAGTAACTTAACTGAGCTATAACTCTCGAATTCTCTCGGGGACACCTCACGTTGATCCTCTGGTAGGCTGAGGAGAAGTGGCCAACAGTTTGTGGTCCATTTTCGCAAGTTAAATCCGCCTGATTTAAGAAGGCTGATAAGCTCCGTACGCAGCGAAGTTACTTCTTCGATGGAATCTGCCCCGGTCATGACATCGTCGATGTAAAAGTCTTCAAGTAATACTTGCGCTGCTCGGGGGTATGTTGCGACTGAGCCCCTTGCTAACTGAATCAAGGTTCGCACAGCCAAAAAGGGAGCAGGAGATGTACCGTATGTCACTGTCAAGAGCCTGTAATGCTTCAAAGGTTGATCGCTTGATTCTCTCCACAGAATCCGCTGGAAGTCGGTATGTTTCTTTGATACCATTATTTGGCGAAACGTTTTCTCAATGTCCCCGGATATCGTGTAGACATGACGACGAAAGCGGATACAAATTGAAAAGAGATCATATTGATTTGTATGACCTACCAAAAGCATTTCGTTGAGAGACTGATAATTTGCCGATTTTGCCGAACCATCGAAAACGACCCTCACCTTGATTGTACTGCTATCATCCTTTAAAACTGCGTGATGGGGCAAATAATAACTATGTTTAGTAGAATTATTAATTTCGATATCAGGAACCAATTCCATGTGCCTTAGATTTAGGTATTCGTTCATAAAGCTTGTATATTTCTCCCTTAAATACGGATTTAACTCGATCCTACGCTCCATGGATTGAAAACGATTGAAAGCGACGTTGAAGCTGTTTCCAAAGTCAATTGCCTCATCTGATTTAAATGGCAATTCTACCATGTACCTGCCGTCAGGTAAACGACAGTGGGTATTAAAATATATGTCCTCTGCACGTTGATCTTCGATGGACAGACAGGGTTTATGGTCAACTTCTTCTAGGCGCCAAAAATGCTCGAGATCGAACGAATGCTCACTATCAAGCTTCGTACAGAACGAATCTATACCCTCACAATTTGAAGAAACTGGACTTCTCATATTGCCGCAAACGACAACACCAAAAATAGTAGGTATTAGGTCAGGCATTCCATTTTCCCCTTGAACAGCAGGACCGTTGAATACACTGAATACACTTTCAGCACCAATAATCACGTCAACAGAACCAGGCTTGTTAAAATATGGATCTGCTAATTGTAATGAAGAGAATGCCTTACTATTCACGATTGTAAGTTCAGAATCAGGCACCAGCGAAGTAAGTTTGGAAACAATGTAGCACTGAACGTCAACAAAATCCTTATTAAAACGAGAAAACATTTTAAGGGTTACAAACCCATTTGTTACACCAGCTGCTGTTGATCCAACACCGAGAATAGGAATACGAGCACTTTTCCTAGATAAGCCGAGGCGCTGAACTGTCTGTTCTGTAACAAACGACACCTGGGATCCCGAGTCGAGTAATAATCGAATGCTTTGATATGCTCCCTCTTTGTCACGAACCTGTGCGATTGCAGTAGGTAGAATGGTTTGATCGTAACAAACTCTATTTAACATATCACGAATTGGTTCAACACATGAGCAAAGTGAAAGTGACGAATTTGTCGAAGTCGTAGAAGAAGAGGGTGCAGCGTTAAAGGTAATAGATCCTGTGTGAATGTTCGAAGTAGTTGTTGGAATGTCTAAAGATGAATCCTCCGTGTCTGCAGAAATTTTCGACGATGATTGGTTGAGATGAACGAGGGAATGATGGCGGGATTTACTAATTCTGCAGCGAAAGGTTGAGCGGCACTTATTAGAAGAGTGACCTGCTCGCAGGCAATTAAAACAAAGGGAATGCTCTTTAACGAAAGCCCGACGCGTTTTAATGTCATATGGAGAAACTGTGCACATTTTCCTAAAGAATGTTCAAGCTTACATTGAGGACAGCAAAGGTTCGACTCAGCGAAATGTGACTGAATAACTTTGGGAGCCTTGCCACGAGGTTGGCTTAAACGAGATTGGGTTTGGAAAGATTCCAAAGCATCACAACGAGAGCTTAAAAATGAAAGCAAGTCATCAAATGTACTGTCGTCTTTAGCTCCTATGTGCTCTGCCCAAGCGTGTCTGGTATCATAATCTAATTTCTGCAGCAGTAAATAAATCACCCATGGATCGCGACCAGTTGATCCAAGAGCGTTCAAACCACGAATCGTTTCATCCGCACAGTCGGTAATTTTCCGAAGCGAGTTTACACCGTTTGAACTCATGGTTGGTATCGAAACAAATGACTTGATGTACGATTGTATAATGAAATTAGACCGATCATATCGCTTCTCTAGTCGATCCCAAGCATCTAAATAATTTGAGTCTGAAACCGTAATATGGCGGATAAGATTTGCCGCATCACCACTAAGAAAAGATTTGAGAAAGTGAAACTTCTGAGTTGGGGTCAAAGTGTTTTTTACGTCAACTGTACCGAGAAAAAGATCGCGAAAGCTTGGCCACTCTTGATAGTTTCCACTAAACACAAGAATTTTAAACGACGGCAAAGATATTGAGGCTGACTGTTGGGACGATGCCAATACTTCAAGAATAGAAGCCTGCCGACTTGCTAATTTTTCAACTACCGATTCATCTGCACTTGGCTTTAAATTAGCCGTTCTTTCACGAATGACCTTTTTGATTGTGGATTGAGCTATAAAATATTTTCCCTCGTAATCAGAAAACTCTTGGTCAAGATCAACTATTTCATCTTCACCCGAATGTTGAAGAAGCTCACTATGGAGTGAAACAAACTCTATACATGCTTCTTCTAGTTATTCCAGGCGAATTTCTAATTATTCGAGTGTTACCCGCTCGTCGATGCTTTCCGCGAATGATACCGCCAGAGTTAAGCACCCTTTCACATGGCCACGTTTCGTTTTTATTGTGTTCATATTGTTTTTTCTCAAATATTTTTTAGTTTTTATCACGATTAGATATGATGCAAAGGAATCTGATTGTCAATGTGCGTATGACCGAAAACACGAGACACAATATGCAAAAATCTATCAATTTTATATTAAACACGATTGGATAACATGTGCGTTGGGTATGCACCATTTTTTACATCAAAATAGCAAAAAAACACAATGCATTAAACGAATTAATTAAATGATTTATAGTTCTTATATTCGGCTGAGAAGGACCAAAAAAATGTTTGGGATTATGCTAAAAAACAGCAACGAAGAAAACCAAATTGTTTCTGCAAAAATATTATAAAGTTTATTTAATTAGATCTGGTTACCAAATCGGTCTTTACAGCTTGGTGGTTGGTTTGAGAAAGAGGCTGAGAATTTGTTTTTCAAGATTAAGTTACTGATAAGAACAATTGAACAAAAGAGAAAAGCAAAAGTGCATAATAAAAACAGGTTTACATCAAATGACAGGGTGTTTCATGAAAAATTGGCAATAATACATAAAGTAAAAAGAAATGGAATTTAAATGCAATTTAAGTTTCAAACATATATATTTACTTATATGGTTATTCTTTTGCATATTTACTTAATTATTTATTAATTTATTAATTTATTTATGTATTTATATATTTACTTACTCACTATATATTTTTGTTTAAGAAAGCAAACCAAATCCTCCTCTATCTCACATTCTCGGATTTGCCTTCAACTCGAGTTTTAAAGGTTAATATCTGTGTTAATATTTCTACATGATTAAAATGTTTTTTATGAGTAAGGTATAATGTACCATATCTGTAGAAGAATTTGCAAAGAACAAGAACAAATATTTTATGTACATTACAGTAAAAGCAAATAATAAAATCAAAAGCACTTGTCTACATCGCAAGACAAAATTATGTGAATTCATTTCAAAACGTAAAAGGCAATTCACCTGAGAACACCATCTTTATGGTTATATACCCAAAGATCCAAATGAAACCTATTATAAAGCCTGCCCTGTCCGCTCGTCCACCCGTTTGTCTCAGAGCCGGTTCTCCTAAGCCAATATAGGGAGACAATCGCAATCTTCACCGAAGGTGACTACTGCTACAACAAAAAATAAAACTGATATTAAAGTAAAGAATAAATGGGGATCACCATACAAAGAAAGTGTTTCATAAAATAGCATGTCAACTTTACTCCTGAAGGTAGACAACGATCCCGTTTAATGGCTCAACTCAATAACTTTTTAAATTAGGCAATGATATCGTTTATCCAACACAAAGTTAGAGCTCGAGTTCCAATTGAAAAAGTGCACCGCGCATTTCGTTGAGATAAAAACATTATTTCACAGGACAAGTGCATTGGCACTGGCATGGAAATGATGAGTTGGCATGTTGGACGAAGGGAACAGTGGCTTCGAAGGTAGATGAATTAATTTTTAAATTAAGTCTTTATGCAGACCTGAAGGAATAAAATTTCTCTGAATAAATAAATCTGAGTTTAAAATATTGTAAGACGAACTGTTTTGCGACGAGGACTTAGTCCTCCCCGTTAGCGTTTTTGTTTTTAAAGGTCTCAGAAAGGATTTCAACTCATACAAGGATTTTAACGTTTTACATTTTTTCTTATTTTTCAATATTTTCCAATTACTTCTATAGAGCAATTTCCTTAATACGCTGACAACAGTAAATTAAACACGCTTCACAATCACACGATACACTTGTCTTTAGTTATATATTTACAAGAAAATACGATTATGTGAATATCTTGAGCTGCGTTCAGGTTCGCACTAACGACACTTGACGTTGATCAACGAATTCCGAACGAATTTTCACTCGGTTTTGGATGAATTCCTTGAATGAAAGAAAAAAAAAAATTCAGCATGATAGATTCACACGTTTCTACAGTAAGTCTTCATCAAATATTCCCTCAATCTTGTGATCGTTTGTCGAGCTATTACTTTGTCTGGTTTACTCGTACATATTGATGAGCAAAACTATGAAAAATTCAAAACTAAAGAAATCGGGAGGAGGCGTGGAACCATTCGGTTCAACTTTCATTTGACTACTTTTTTTCACAATGCAGATCACCAATTTCCTTGTTGGAAAAACAAATACACTGCTACCATTTCAATTAAAATGCAGAACCCCAAAAATTTTCCTTTCGAATAAAAAATCCACAAATCACAATTTCGGTCAAAATGCAGACCACCTAACTTCATATTTAAAGGTTGAACTCACAAAAAGTGAAATGCAGAACATGGAGCTCTTAGCTAAGAACTGGCATTCGACTATTAAAAGTAAACCATATCCAATATTTAAATAAGCGTGATATTGGAGATCAAATATTCAAAAAATTATACTTAATTCGAAATAAAAAAAATAAAAATATTGAATAATCCTAGCGTAAAAAAAACGTGTTTTTAAAAATCGCTACTCAATTTTCACCACGTCAGGAAATCCTTCAAACGACATATTTTCATATAAATGCATCACGGATTTTAGCAAAGGGTGCCTGGAACAAATCCATTGAACGGAAGTTTGGAACCCTTCATGTGCGTGTCCGTCTTCGACTTGGCCATTGTTTTCAAATTCAGTCAGCAGCGTAATATTACTCTTTCGAAATCTCCTAAAGATAACGATGCTGTATGTCAATTTCGTGGACTTTTCCAAAAAAAAATAAGCATACATATACGCACAGTAAAACCAAAAGCTTGGGATTCTAAAAAAAGTTAGAAAGCTGGCCAATTTGAAATCAACTGTGCGCCCTGTAAAATAGAATTCAGTAACTGAATATATAACCTAAAATAAAAACCTAACCTAAAAAAAATATAAAAAGAAGTTTTACTCCAATGAATTGAATGGAAAAGTAATTAAATATAAAATAAACAAGTTTTATTTTATTAAAGAAATCAACCACAATTAAACTTAAAAAGGGCTGATAAACTCAAATATTTCCCACCCAAACCTTTGATTCACTGACCACATTCCGAGTGTAACCAGTATTCGTCGAAAAATCCATTAATTTTTTATTTAAAAGCGCTACAATATTGACAGTGTAAAATATTTAATCATGCTAGGGTGTTCACCCTTACCTACATATTAACAATAAAACAATACGTTTGCTAACTGAAACCACAGATCGTGGCTGTTAAAAACAATGAAACCTGAGTAAACATTCATGTGCCGTGTTTTCAACACCTTTTTTTTTTTAAATAACGTAAAGGTCGGTTTAATTTAATTTAATAACTCTGCTGGTTTTGTTTCCCTTCCGAATAACAAGAGCAACAGCAATGCTGCAGAATATATGTACTCGAAAAAGGTTGAGTGGAAACGTGAACCTTAACGACGAGAGGTCGTTAATGTGCCCGTCGTAAAAGTTGTATTAAATTTGTTTAAATTCATCAGGGTAAGGAAATGTTGACGAATACAGAAAAAGGATCTCTTTAGGAAGGCCTACAACACCTTTGGGGCATGGGTGTTAGAACCAGAAAAAAAATTCCATTTTTTGTTTACTGCTTGTTTATGCGACTATTGTTCGTTGAGAGTTAAAGCGTGTTCCAAATGGTTTTTAGTTGCCAAGCAAAATTAAATTGGGTATGAGTATTTTTTTTCTGCTTTCCCTAAACATGATCTCATCTATCTAACCTTTGGTTTAAGCTTTCAAGATACATTTCATACATATCAGTTCAGAGATTTCAGTAGCATTGACTACGAGGTATTAGAAAGCGATGTGCGTTCCATAAACTGGGATCAAATATACTGTATATCTTCATCAAACTCTGCGGGAGTCGATAAAATTCACCCAAAAATTTTCAAAACTTATTTTCCCTGTAATAATGCCACACGTATCGCACATGTTTAACCATATTTTTACGACAGGAGTGTGGAAAGTTTTTGAGAGAATCATACAGAAACACAGCTGCCTGTCGTCGATGACATTAGACAGAATTTGGATAAAAACCAGGTTACGTTCCTTGTGCTCCTTGACTTTTCAAAGGCATTTGACACTGTCAATCACTCAATCTAATGCGATAAGTTCTTGAGGAAATAAAATTTTTCTCATAGCGCGGTTAGTCTCATGTCTTCGTATCTAGAAGGACGACAGCAAACAATATGGGTAAATAGTTTAATGTCGGTGTTTCTTCCAAATACGTTTGAAGTTCCACAGTGATCCATATTGGGTCCACTGCTATTTTCACTATACATAAACAATTTACCATCAATAGTCACTTACTCATTCATTGAAATGTATGCAGATGACACCCAACTACATAAATCCTGTTCGTTCGATTCAATTAATCATTGTGTTAGATGCATGAACTACGACTTGGAAAAAATATCTAACTGGTCATTAGAGAATTTCCTCCTTATTAACCCTAAAAAGGCTAAGTGCATTGTTATCTCCAAGAAAGCCGTCAGTACTTCGCATTTTCTTAAGATCCGCCTCTACGACGGTGTGATTGAATATGTAAATACGGCAAAAAACTATGTCGTTCTATGACATTCAATAAAACTTTAACCTGGAATGATCATATAAAAATATCAGTGGGCAAAGTTCATGCTGTTCTACGCTCCTTGTGGGTGACACAATACTTCACTCCCAAAAGAATTCCAATCCTGTTAGTCAGGACCCTCATTACGCCTATACTCACATACCGGTGGGAAGTCTTTTGTAAGTGTGATTCGGTTAGTAGCCGTTAACTCAATGTTGCCTATAACAATGCTGCACGATATGTGTTTGGCTTGCGAGATGTGACCGCGTTTCTCACCTCTCAAAGCAGATCTGCAACCCATCAATTATAATGCTGCACAAAATAATACATACGCGTAGGTTTTGCGCATCTACAAGGACTAAACAAATTTTGCATCCGCGCTTTTCTTGTATGACATCAGAGCGTCAGTTTTTCATATTTGCCACTCGACTCTGGAATTCCTTACCACGCCAAATCAGAGATATAAGAGATAAGAGAAGATTCAAAAATTAATTAAGAACTTATTTCTCTACTGTTAATGAAATTTTCTTATTATAATATTTTCTAATTTTCAATAATGTAATAATCAATTCGATCTTATATGTAAACTTTAAGTTTCACGTTAAATTAGCTTATCTCTAATTTGAAAGATAATGTAAAATATCTTAATGTGTGAGCCCACAACATGAATTTAATAAATAAAGAAATAAATAAAATATTAAAAAACCTACGACGATTCGTCCAAATTTGGAGGAAGGCTGAAGGGCTGATAGAGAAGTTAGTTGCACATTATCTCGTTTAATAAAAAACGAAATAAAGGCAAACAAATCTGTAAAGAGTTGTTTGTTTAATAGGAGGGTACTCTCAATTAAGTGAAATGAAAAATGAATCTATGCTTTTAATTAAATTTTAATATCTAAATTAATTTATTATATTTTGTAAATTAAAATTAAAGTGAAAAGAAAAATTGATTGTTTCCTCGCGCGTTCCTGTCAAACATGGACTTTTGTTTCGCTTTATATAGGCCCACAAATTTTCCATTAACTCCGGGCTTTGAGGTGGCAATTTTAATGTATTTAGACCCACATCTTTTAGAAAATTATTAATCATCTTGGCTTTGTGACAAGGTGCGTGTACAATCAATTTGTTACATTTACTAAGTGCGTGGTTATTGAAAATATCCAAATAATCCCCGTTCATCATCATTCAGTCTCCAGTCCCATTAAAACAATCGCATCCGCAAAACCTTTTTCACACACAGAGTAATGTTTTTTGATAAATGGAAGGCAATCGTAGGAATTAAATCGTTCACAAAAAATACACACTAAATCCTTGGTCTTAATGAACTTAACATTACAACTAACAGACGCATAAAGCTAACAGAGAGCTAGCATAGCTGTTGGTTGTTGGCTTGCGTCTGCTTAGGTCTGTTCTTTCATTCCTTTTTTTTGTGCAGAAACGAACACAACAAGCATAAAGAAAAGAATGTTAAGTGCGTAGCGTAGCTTGGTTTGGCTTAACTTGCATTTCAACTTGCTTTTTTGGTTTGCAGGCAGGCTTGATATTAATTTTGTTAATGGTCTTTCGTTTTGCCTTGATGTCATGCCGGCGATTGGATACAAGCTTAGCGTAAACATGCATCCATGATTTGTATAGGTCATATTTGCTTACGCATGTAACTACAGGTGCCACTTTTTTCGCATTTTCCTAGGAATTCTGCTGTTTTATTATCTGATGCGTGATGAAGGCTGATGTATTTTTGGCGAACTCAAGGCGCTAGAGTTTTTTTATTTGTAATATTTGAGGTATTGTTCCAACTATTAGATTTCCTACAATTCTTTTCACAAATTTCAATATAACATTGATTTTTCATTTTAATTGCGACAGATTTTTGGGGTTTTTAGAGCATTTGTCCCTTAAGGAGATAGCAGACTTTTTTTAAGGTTCGCCTCTACGGAGTTCAAAGACACAGGGAAATCCATGGAAACTGCAGAGCAGATGAGCTTGCCTGTGGAGGTACAATGACCCCTCACAGATAAACCTCACAATATGTTAACATACCATAAGCTGCGGTCAAACTAAGCATACGCAATAAATACTTCAACCATCATGCAACATCAGCAGAAAAACCCAGAACCTCCTTAACAAACAGAGAACCAGAAAGCTAATAAATCTCCTCGATGAATATCCGGTCATAGCAAAATCAAGACATAAAAAGCTATGTTTCCATTTCTTCACAGCCTTGCCCCAACTTGCTAAAGCAAATCCAAAAGACCTCGCTCAGTTCATTTGAGAAGCAAACTAGTTCTCTCCACCTTTTCCTTCTTCACCGTCCGGGAGGAAAACCTCTAAGTACTCACCTACTCCCCAATATATGGCGTTTTTCTTTTTTCGTTCAGAGCAGAGCCTGAGTTGTCAAAAAAACTTTGTGTTTCTTTTTTAGCTCAGACATATCAGAGCTCTGAATTCGTATTTCTTTTTGCGTTCGCAGCATGCTCAGAACGCACTCTATGAGCTCAGAATAAATTAACCGAGTATTCTGAGCAAAAAGTTGAGCACAGCCATTTTTTAATGTGACAGGAGTAAAAACATACAAAAATAAAATCCAAAACAATTTAAATGCAGCACGAGATTTGTTATTCTGGCGTAGAAGGTAATAAATATATTTAAAAAATAATTTACAATAAACAATAAACAATTTTATGCTTCCTATATTTCATTATTTGAAACATACTATACATATAATTGCTAATCGAATGACAACTAAGCTGTGTTTCAACAACACATCAGAGCGCCCTGAACACGCTCGGTTCAGAGCGCACTCGATGTGCTCGAGCTCTGTTCAGAGCTCTACTCTGAACTAAAAACGAAAAACGCCTATAGGTAGATACGTTAATTCACATAACCCTCGCGGTGTGCCTTTTGGAAGATTGAGTTTCGGCGCCGCCGAAGTTTCGGCCGATTTTTGTCCGAAACCGAAACTGTGGCCGAATCTGTCCGAAACCGAAACCGCATGTTCGGTCGGTCTCTAATTAAATGTTGTTGAATGTAATTAAAACAAATGAATTGTATTAAAACAGACTATAATTAGTAAATCACAGCTTTCAACTGATGAAATTAGAAAAAAACATAATTTCAAAATACTTTTTTCGTGTTAGTTTCAGCTCAGTCCATACATTGAACATGTTTAAAAACTAATGCAAGAGATAAATAAAATATATTGTGATTTTACAAATTACAAGCACAAATTTTTTTTGTTCTGGACATCAAAAGCGAACCCTTACTTTTCTAAGTTCATCAAGATGAGCGGTCTAACATTTCATATAGTTTTGTAAAAATATTTTTTTTATCTAGACTCACGCTGTTGTTAGCAGCGTAATTTGAAGCGTTCTCAGGGGCGTTAATTGTATTGTTCAAACTAGGTAAACAGAATAATTTACAGATCTCCATTTTTTTGCCAATGATTTTGTTGGGTGGTTGTAATTTCTTTCGGTGATCACACAAGCCGGTTTTCTAAGTCGCCTTCTGAAAAGACTGACAATTGAATGACGGATTAATCGGAAATATCACTTTTTATATTTTATTTTCGTATATAAAAAAATGGACAACTTCTGCTGAAGTTCAGTTTTTAAATCTTTTACTTATTCTTGAGTCCTTTCTCGATCTTGAACAATCTGTTTTTGTGACCGAAGTTCTCATAATTGCAATTCTATTGCGATTGCTTTCTCAAGACCACTTGAAAGAATCACTTGTTAATTATTTTTCTTTAAAAGTGTTTCGAAACATTACAAATATAATTGCAAAAGTTTAAAAATAAATTGCAGCATAAATACGCATCCATTCGGCACAGTAACTTTTACAAATTTATTCTTAAAATATTTTCAAAGCCTCACTTATTATGACATGATTCTTTTTAACCAACGAACGGCATCGCATAAATTTAACATAATAAAAAAATTAAATATCTGCAAAAAAAAAAACTACCTACTTCTAGTGTTTCAAAGTTGATGGGATTTGGATTTCAGTTTTGAATCGGGCCACCTGAATTTGCCACACTTAACCACATCAGATTCCCCTAATTTTCAACTATCCGATAGTAGAAAAAACTATCGGCTATTCCTGCCTTAATTTTGCTTTAAAAACTTTACCACCGCCGGCAAGGTGCTGTGTCCGAGCAGGATACAGAGATGAAAACGGAAAGCAACATTGGAAATATGAAGCAAGCACATTTTGAACGGTTACGTCCAAAAAGTTAACGCTTGATTGTCAGGGTTAAGAAGTGGTGGTGAGTTAATATTACCAGCTATAAGCTAATGCAAAA
Source organism: Orthonevra nobilis (assembly GCA_963555765.1). Taxonomy (NCBI): domain Eukaryota; kingdom Metazoa; phylum Arthropoda; class Insecta; order Diptera; family Syrphidae; genus Orthonevra; species Orthonevra nobilis. Next base: position 76,446,841 of record OY743225.1, read on the forward strand.
ACACATTACCATAGAGTTCACGATGTTTTTGCAAGGAAACAAGGCCGATTAGAAGTTCTTTTAAAGACGGAGAGGATCAGTCCAAGCTGACGAAGTTAAAAAAATTGCCTTGAACATCAGTGACAATCTATGTCTATTATTTAACAGAAGCATTAATTATGGTGTGTCTCCAGACTACTTAAAACTAGCTGAAGTGATACCTCTGTATAAGAAAGATGATAAAACCTTAAAGAACAACTACAGGCTTATTTCATTAGTGTCGGTTTTTTCAGTAAGTGTCAGTACAAAGAGTTAAAATTAGTGGTGTTCATAGTTCCGTGCATTCTGTCTCTGTAGATGTTCCTCAAGGTTCTGTTCACGGTCCTGTTCTATTTCTTATATTTATTAATTCATTATTTTTACTAAAATATCATACCAAAGGAACTGCATGTGCAGATGATATGACATGTGTTTTCACCAACAATTCACCATTGACTCTTTGTGTTGACATCAATAATGATATTGAAGCACTGACAAAACAAAAATTATGTTTTTTAATTATAGTTGTATAGAAGTAGACTAAGGACCTTTCATGTTTTATTGTGGTAATTGTAAAAGACTTAAGCATAGTATTAATATTTGTAATTCTGACGAAAACCCGCAGATATATTTTGAGAAAAATGCTTGCTCAGATAAATGTTAAATTGGAAAGTCGTTTTTTTTTTGTATCATACATACAATTTTTTGGGACCTAGTTTTCAATGCCGAGAACCAACAAAAAAAATGTTTGTAAAATATATCATGACCTATTTTTATTTCAAAAATATCCCCTTTAAATTTGCACTTGTTTCTGGAATCGCCCATGTTTTATCTTTATTTTAAAGCTTAAATATTTACCACTTATAAAATATTTGTTTTATTGCTATTTACAGAAGTATGGGAAACAAAAACATATTGCTGCTCAGAAGATGGATGCAACGGGTCCACAAAGCTGACTTCACCGTCAATTTTTATGTTCTTCCTTACTTTTATGCTCACAACGTTAACAGTGATTAGACATTGAAAATGCTGCGCCTTCATTTTAGCATCGAGTTATTAGTAACTAATAAAATAAGTAATAATAATATTAAATAAAAATTCATCATAGAAGTAAGAAATTTGCACAGGCGGTTCTATCTGGGTTATCTAGATAATCTTCAAATTATGCAGTCTTGACAAAAGATTTTTCATATTAAAAAATGAATAAATATTAACACATGGGACCTTTATAAGCAATTAAGTCGAATGTTTGCATAGTTTTTCGTTTTAAACAAAGAAAACTTAATGCAAACCAAATTGAATAAGTTATTCGTCAAAATGTGTAGTCTTACCAGTCTTCCCAAAACTTTAAATTTATAATAAAAAGAATTTTACAAACATTTAAATTTAATGAAATAAAATTACAACAAACCTATACTGAAATAATAATTTTAAATGCACTATGGATCATGGTGTTGTCATGGTCTATACCTGAAGTAGGCTTTGCTTGAATATAATAATTTTAATATAAGTTTTCGCGTTATTTAGTGAAAAGAAAACAAATACATTGTAAATGTAAAAATTTATTTATTTAATTATTCAATTCGATATTTGTAAAATGTTCCAGATCGCTATCGTGGTCTTTTCGATAATTATGCTTAAATATAAATAATATTATACAACGAAAATCTTCAAATAATTGAAGTAACAAGCTTAAGTAAAGCACTCACAGAAATCACATGAACAACGATATTATGCATTATTGTTAAAGTTGGCGCTAAAAAACCAAAGTAGAAATGTACGTGTTTTTTTTTCTTCATTAAATCTGATTTCATAACTATTCACAGCTTTATGAACAATAAATAATGAATTTCGCTTATGAAATAAAAAAAGTTATGCCTCTTTGGTTTTCATTAAAATTGTATCATAAATGGTTCCACTAAGTAATTAGCCTGAACAATTATTAATAAACGAAAAATGCTCTTTAAATAAAATCCTTCAACCGAAAAACAAACTTTATAGACATTGTTTAAAGCAAATAATAGCAAATAGCAAACCAATGTGCAAGATACTCAAATTGCACAAGTTGGCAAATTCGAAAGTAGGCGATCAAAAAATTAATGATGTAAAACTCACATGGAGTGCCAAATAGTAACTTAATCAAGTAGCAACACCAAACAATAGGAAAGCAATAAAATATTTACTCACAAAAAAATCGTTAAAACAGTAAATAGTATTTATAAAAAAAAATAATATTAATTGTAATATATAAAGTCAGCATAGCAGCAATTCAAAGAAAAAAAATTAATAACAAATCATCCACATGACTTGTGCAAGAAATTCTAAATTATACAATCGTATAAACATATTAAAATTTATTGAAAAAAATTATATATAAACAAAACGCAATTCAAACTGAAATTAAATACTCAAAAGTTTTTGCAGGTAATCCTTGTAATTTTGACCGGAATTTGTTAATAAAAATAAATGCATTTGCACAGTGTTTGTGCATCTCTTGGATCTGCCTTCTTTTCTATTGTTTTTGTTTATTTTTTGTTCAAATTATTATTATTTTTTATTTAAAAATGTACATTTAATTAAAATGATGAATATGTATTGTTAGGATTGAAAATAGAATTAAACCTATTACAAATTTATGAAAATAAATATTTTAAACATTTACATCATGTGTTTTTTAATTTAATATATATTCGGAGTATATAACTTTGATAAAAAAAGTATGATTATTTCACAGGAAAAAAAGTTGTAAGTAAAGTGTATGAAATGCAGATGATGATTTTGGAATCAAGCACCAACGGTCTCTTTTGAACACTCTTAATTGCTGAATGAGGTTTAATGTGCGATCATGGTAAATGGCAATTTGATTCGGGATTTTCAGGCGCAGCACGAATGTCAACTGGAGTTAAACTTGATAAATTCAGGCTGCTATTTGTTGATTCAAGAGTTGGAGTTTTAGCTTAGAGCTCTACCGAGCTGAAATCGTACGGCAGGAGGAGTCGCCCTGAGTCGCACATATGAACTATATAAAATAGGTGGGTTCACATTCTCAATTTTGTTTTTTGGTGAATATTTGATGGATGGCATCAACATTTATCAAACATGCTTTCAAGATTCAAGCATCAGTTCTCATTCGAATTTCAAAAATGATGGACATTCTGATGATTAAATAAGGAATAAACGGCAAACTTAGAAGAGGTAGAAAAGTCTAAAGAGTAATTGAAGAAATTTTAACATTTTTCTTCTTTTAATTTACTTGCTCTGGAGATAACAAAACTTATATCTGGCATAAGGATCCGTAGTCCTCACCCATTAATATTAAATAGAAAAATAAACAAAAAAAAATCTGGAAACTCAGATGGTAATAGGCAATTTGATTAAATTATATTAATTTGAAAGATGGAGAACAACGAAAATCATATGGTAGTTGCGATCTCGCTCAGACACAGGGAAAACGAGAAGAGCGTAACCTTGTTCGCGAATTACCGATAGGAGGTCACGGTGGTGGACAAATGAAGAGAGTTTCTTAAAACTTTTTTTTGATATACCGATCTATGATACAGTTATACAAAGAATAAGACTGTTATATTGGGATGTAAATTAGAATAGGTAGAATGAAAAGGAAAATGAGAAAAAAGGGTTACTCTATATACTGACGAAATGACTGGCGACAAACGACAATAAATAAATGGTTCTGGAGGCCACCTGGAATCAAAAGCCAGTTCAGTTTTAATGCATTAGACTAGAAAAACGCTTAAGCTTGTTTATTAATCATTTATTCTTAACTAACTTACTGGCCCTACGCGGGTGCTCTCAGTTAAGCCTAATACTTATGATATGTCTTTCGACGTGAACTTACTTTTTGTTTTTATTAAATTCTTAAAATTAACAGTAAGATATGAACTAAGACAATATGTAGTTAAAAAACTTAGTAACCATACTTTTTTTTTATTCTTTTATATAAAACTATCTTAAAATACTTTATATCTACATAGGGGCAACGTATAAAAAATATATATAAATAAAATAAAATATATATATAATAAATATATATTTAGATACAACTAGCTGACCCGGCAAGCGTTGTTTTGCCATATTTAATATTTCTAGGGAATTTCTAGTGTTGAAAAAAAAAACTTACTTATTGTAAGTGAGTAAGGAAAGGATGTGATATATGAGTGAAAGATGAATATATAAATATACATATATCATTAATTAATTATGACAGTAACGCTAACACACAATATCAACCTCTTAATGCTTTAGCGTGAACAATATTTTTTTTAGCCCATCTTTAGCTAACACAAACAAACTGGATGGTTTACCCACTCGAGACCATGCCACGTATAATTGTCCGTGTGAAAAACATGGTGTGCTCAAATCTAAGCCACAAACAGACATCGTTTGGCCTTGGGACTTATTGATAGTCATTGCAAAAGCCAATCTAATCGGAGACTGAATAACTTTAAATTGAATTGGTACATCTGTAGGTATAATAGGGTTTCGTGGCATTAATATATTTTCACCTCGGAACTTGCCATTTAAAATGCTGTCTTCGATAACGTTTTTCATTAATTTTTAAATGACGTAGCAAAATAATCGGAGATCCAACCTTCAATTGTAAATTATGCGGTGGCATGCCTGGCAAATTCAGTAAGTTCAAAAACTCTGTTGGAAAATTTACAGCTTCGCTGGCATCGCAAACTGTATCAATAGATTTGTATGATACAAAGTTCCCTGGCAACAACTGTTGTATCTTCAGATTTAAATCGTCAACATCCATATTTTTTGCCGCTAAAATTGCTCTTTCTGCAACCCATTCATGATTTATGTACTGTGTGTGTACATCGGGAAATATTTGTTCAAAGAGAGCATCTTGCGAATCAATGATTGTGCAGAAATCGGTCGGTAATTTTACGCATCCAGTTTCATCTATAGTAACTTTTCCATCACCGATATCTAAGAGTTGTTTTGCGAATGTTTCAGCGGATGTATCTTGAAGCATTTGAACGCGCATATTTACTTTCAGCTGTGATGATTTTAAGCAAGAATTGATCTCATCAGCGTATGTTGAACGTGGAATGACGGGAAGTGTTTGTCTGAAATCACCTGAAAGGACTAACAGAGTGCCGCCAAATAGTTTGTCGTTGTTTTTAATATCTTTCAATGTCCTGTTCAACGCCTCAAGCGAATGTTTGTCTGCCATAGTTCATTCATCCCAGATGATAATTTAACACTGTTTCAGCACTGTGGCCATGGTTTGTGATTGTTGTTTTACTATATGTTGCACACTGCGTCAGTGTTATTTTGAATATTTAGTGGTGGCTTAAATACTGAATGAGCTGTTCTGCCTCCATCCAATAAAGTCGCCGCAATACCCGATGATGCAACGGCCAATGCGATGTCATTATTTGATCGTATTTCGCCGAGAATTAGCGAAATAAGGAATGTTTTGCCAGTTCCAACTGGTGCAACCAAAAAGAAGAACAAACCTTGTCCTGCTGAAACTGCGAGCATAATGCGTTTGTAAATGGTTCTTTGTTCATCATTCATTAGTGGGACATTGCGAGTAACAATCGCCGCCATTTCTATAGTGTTGTACTGCAGTTCACGATTCATTTCAGTGTTCATTAAATCAGATGCAGTTCGATTTGGCGAATTCATACCGAAATGACTGAGTGGTAAGTTGGCAATGATAATGCAAAGATCCTCAATAGCAATCAATGCTTCATTGTACATAGTGTCGCTGAATGTTATCATTAGATCGCTGCACCGTGTACGATGTTGATGCAATATATCATCAGTCATTGAATCTTTGTGATTATCCCACAATAATTTTGCTCGGGCTGGGAAACAGGTAGTCAACACTACAGCGAATAGTAGACGAATTTGTATTGCTGTACAGTTCAATGCTGCTTCAGCAAGCATACATTCCCACTGGTTGTCGTCTTCCAGCAAGCCGAGTGCAAGGCATGCATCTTTATACGCTGGATACTGTTGCCCATTCACTTAACGTACATATATCAAGAAAAGACATTGGGCCGCAGAAATTATATTATCGATTTCTTCAGTACGGATTTTGTCGATTAACCAAACCAAAATGTATGCATGAGGTAATCCTCGCTTTTGCCACTCAACCGAATACAGCCAGCCAACAGACATCGTAGAATGAAGTTGTCCTAAATGTTAGGCTCAAGTGGGATGAAAAATGATTAAATTACTAAAGTGACTTAAAAAATAAGTGTTGGTGATAGAATGGTGAAAATTTAGGGTTGTATTTATTTTTAAATAGCAACTTTTAAAAAAATTAAAAATTAAAATTTTGTCCAAAAAATAAAAATAAAATGTTAGGTGTGGACAACCCTTATCACTTAGGGGTTTGAAAAAGAGATAGTAGCCGATTCTCAGACCTACTGAATATGCATACAAAATTTGATAAAAATCGGCCAAGCCGTTTTGAAGGAGTATGGTGGTTAACATTGTGACACGAGAATTTTATATTTTAGATATATACATATTTAAGATATATAGTATGTTATATTGTTATATATATTCCAGCAGTAAATCCTACTGCTTAAATGCCTATAGTTACCTGGTGCTGCTTTCGTACAACTGCTACGTCGCGGACCGATACCGCCCTGCTGAAACGGAGACACTCTTCGGACCGTGTGCGATGTCTATATTGTATGAGGAGTCGCCTGTATACTCTTGAGCGGGCGAAGTGGAAGAGAAGCGCAACCGCCAGCTTGCTCTGGATCAGACCTTTAGAATCGAGGTAGAGGAACCCCTCTGGAGGGATGGAACAGTTAAGGCGCATACTTTCGTGATACAAATTGTTGGGGTAGAAAGCCCCGGATATCAGGCTGTTGATCGAAGTCATTGCCTTTGCAAGGTGCCTTCGGATAAGCTTTGTTACGAAATTATCTACCCTGATCAGGTTTGCTTCATTGTATAGAACCTCATTGCGATAGATTTTTTTGTATTGGGACCTACCTATTACATTTTGAAGATTGTCAAATCGAGATCAACCAGATGACATACGAAAGCTCCGAAAACACATATTGGGACGACATACATATCTTTCCATCATCACTCAACGAAATCAACATATCATCAATAATACAAACCCCCAGCTTACAAAAACTACAGAGTTACCAATTCAAGAACATGCAAATCATGGATACACTAGAAAACAAAACTACTATTATAAGCATTGTAACAACTAGTGGGCTAACAATGCTCAGTATCAGCCTCATCATAATCATGCTATACATCTTCAAACGCCCTCCTCAAAGAAAAACAACCTTCAACATCCCGATAGTACAACATGAACCCGAACCCATCAAGGCCATCGCTCCTGCCATCGAAACACCAAGAATACAGTTCCTCTGGCCGTCGCTCCATTCTCAGGGGGGAGGAGTTACGTACCCACATACACCTTCAACACGTGCCAACTTCACCTGCCAATAACCTTCCCATCCTCATATTTCAATAATTTATTTAATTTCCGTTGCACACTTATTTTATCGTAACTCGAGTAATTTGTTTTTCTAAATTTGTTATTCTTTGACGTAGTTTCAGTTTCCAATCTTATTTAATGTAATTAGAGTAAATTGTTTTCCTAAGTTTATTTCCCACAAGATTTCTGTTGAGTTGTAAAAATCAAGGTATAAGAACCATAAACAAGATTGAAAGCACTTGAGTTGATTTTTGAATAAAGTGAGTGAAACATCGCTCTTAAAATTTAAAATTTTGTTTTTTTTAATAAACGGGGTGATCGGGACCATAACTCGCGCGTGTTACATGTAACCACGAGCCAGCTATAACGCCACGATCGTCAGCGATACCGCCGATCGAACGGAAATGAAGAGTCGATGTCCGCCGTTCATGCATATCTTCATTTTAGAATTAAAGTTTATATTAAGAAAGAAAAAACTTTAAAACCAGTCTTAAGACCAACGAATATAAAGACTGATCTTCCAAAAGTGAAAGTGTTCTTTATTTAATTCTTTACATAATTCTCACGCTCCATTGCTTGGAGCTTGAAGCACCGAAATCATCTCACCAACTTCCACTAAATACGACCGGAATGCCCCGCTATACAGCGTACCGCCTATGCACATAGAAGTGAGTGAGCAATGCGTCCACGAAATCAGTGTTCACTCCATCCGAGTGAAAAAGTATTTTTTTTGTACAAAAAATTGTTTATGCCCTGTGTCTTTTTGGGGAACTAGTTTTCAATGCCGAGAACCAAAAAAAAATGTTTGTAAAATATATCATGACCTATTTTTATTTCAAAAATATCCCCTTTGAATTTGTTGGAATAGCCCATATTTAATCTATATTTTAAAGCTTAAATATTTACCATTTACAAAATATTTGTTTTATTGGTATTTACAGAAGTATGGGAAACAAAAACATATTGCTGCTCAGAAGATGGATGCAACGGATCCACAAAGCTGACTTCACCGTCAATTTTTATGTTCTTCCTTACTTTTATGCTCACAACGTTAACAGTGATTAGACATTGAAAATGCTGCGCCTTCATTTTAGCATCGAGTTATTAGTAACTAATAAAATAAGTAATAATAATATTAAATAAAAATTCATCATAGAAGTAAGAAATTTGCACAGGCGGTTCTATCTGGGTTATCTAGATAATCTTCAAATTATGCAGTCTTGACAAAAGATTTTTCATATTAAAAAATGAATAAATATTAACACATGGGACCTTTATAAGCAATTAAGTCGAATGTTTGCATAGTTTTTCGTTTTAAACAAAGAAAAAAACATAATGCAAACCAAGTTGAATAAGTTATTCGTCAAAATGTGTAGTCTTACCAGTCTTCCCAACAATTTTAAATTTATAATAAAAAGAATTTTACAAACATTTAAATTTAATGAAATAAAGTTACAACAAAACTATATTGAAATAATAATTTTAAATGCACTATGGATCATGGTGTCGTCATGGTCTATACCTGAAGTAGGCTTTGCTTAAATATAATAATTTTAAGTTTTCGCGTTGTTTAGTGACAAGAAAAAACAAATACATTTTAAATGTAATAAATTATTTATTTAATTATTTAATTCGATATTTGTAAAATGTTCCAGATCGCTATCGTGGTCTTTTCGATAATTATGCTTAAATATAAATAATATTATACAACGAAAATCTTCAAATAATTGAAGTAACAAGCTTAAGTAAAGCACTCACAGAAATCACATGAACAACGATATTATGCATTATTGTTAAAGTTGGCGCAAAAAAAAACCAAAGTAGAAATGTACGTGTTTTTTTTTTCTTCATTAAATCTGATTTCATAACTATTCACAGCTTTATGAACAATAAATAATGAATTTCGCTTATGTAATAAAAAAAGTTATGCCTCTTTGGTTTTTATTAAAATTGTATCATAAATGGTTCCACTAAGTAATTAGCCTGAACAATTATTAATAAACGAAAAATGCTCTTAAAATAAAATCCTTCGACCGAAAAAAACTTTATAGACATTGTTTAGAATTAATTTCAAAGCAAATAATAGTAAATAGCAAACCAATGTGCAAGATACTCAAATTGCACAAGTTGGCAAATTCGAAAGTAGGCGATCAAAAATTTAATGATGTAAAACTCACATGGAGTGCCAAATAGTAACTTAATCAAGTAGCAACACCAAACAATAGGAAAGCAATAAAATATTTACTCACAAAAAAATCGTTAAAACAGTAAATAGTATTTATAAAAAAAAAAAAATTATATTAATTGTAATATATAAAGTCAGCATAGCAGCAATTCAAAGAAAAAAAATTAATAACAAATCATCCACATGACTTGTGCAAGAAATTCTAAATTATACAATCGTATAAACATATTAAATTTTATTAAAAAAAATTATATATAAACAAAACGCAATTCAAACTGAAATTAAATACTCAAAAGTTTTTGCAGGTAATCCTTGTAATTTTGACCGGAATTTGTTAATAAAAATACATGCATTTGCACAGTGTTTGTGCATCTCTTGGATCTGCCTTCTTCTCTATTGTTTTTGTTTTTTTTGTTCAAATTATTATTATTTTTTATTTAAAAATGTACATTTAATTAAAATGATGAATATCTATTGTTAGGATTGAAAATAGAATTAAACCTATTACAAATTTATGAAAATAAATATTTTAAACATTTACATCATGTGTTTTTTAATTTAATATTCATTCAGAGTATTATACTTTTATAAGAAAAGTATGATTATTTTACAGGAAAAAAAAGTTGTGAATAAAGTATTAGTTATGCAGATGATGATTTTGGAATCAAGCAGAAACGGTCTCTTTTGAACACTCTTAATTGCTGAATGTGGTTTACCATGTGGTTTGCAATCATGGTAAATGGCAATTTGATTCGGGATGTCAACTGGAGTTAAACTTGATAAATTCAGGCTGCTATTTGTTGATTCAAGAGTTGGAGTTTTAGCTTAGAGCTCTACCGAGCTGAAATCGTACGGCAGGAGGAGTCGCACTGAGTCGCACATATGAACTATATAAAATTGGTGGGTTCACATTCTCAATTTTGTTTTTTGGTGAATATTTGATGGATGGCATCAACATTTATTAAACATGCTCTCAAGATTCAAGCATCAGTTCTCATTCGAATTTCAAAAATGACGGACATTCTGATGATTAAATAAGGAATAAACGGCAAACTTAGAAGAGGTAGAAAAGTCTAAAGAGTAATTGAAGAAATTTTAACATTTTTCTTCTTTTAATTTACTTGCTCTGGAGATAACAAAACTTATATCTGGCATAAGGATCCGTAGTCCTCACCCATTAAATAAAATTAAATAGAAAAATCAACAAAAAAAATCTGGAAACTCAGATGGTAATAGGCAATTTGATTAAATTATATTAATTTGAAAGATGGAGAACAACGAAAATCATATGGTAGTTGCTATCTCGCTCACACACAGGGAAAACGAGAAGAGCGTAACCTTGTTCGCGAATTACCGATAGGGGGTCACGGTGGTGGACAAATGAAGAGAGTTTCTTAAAACCTTTTTTGATATACCGATCTATGATATAGTTATACAAAGAATAAGACGGTTATATTAGGATGTAAATTAGAATAGGCAGAATGAAAAGGAAAATGAGAAAAAATGGTTACTCTAGATACTGACGAAATGACTGGCGACAAACGACAATAAATAAATGGTTCTGGAGGCCACCTGGAATCAAAAGCCAGTTCAGTTTTAATGCATTAGACTAGAAAAACGCTTAAGCTTGTTTATTAATCATTTATTCTTAACTAACTTACTGGCCCTACGCGGGTGCTCTCAGTTAAGCCTAATACTTATGATATGTCTTTCGACGTGAACTTACTTTTTGTTTTTATTAAATTCTTAAAATTAACAGTAAGATATGAACTAAGACAATATGTAGTTAAAAAACTTAGTAACCATACTTTTTTTTTATTCTTTTATATAAAACTATCTTAAAATACTTTATATCTACATAGGGGCAACGTATAAAAAATATATATAAATAAAATAAAATATATATATAATAAATATATATTTAGATACAACTAGCTGACCCGGCAAGCGTTGTTTTGCCATATTTAATATTTCTAGGGAATTTCTAGTGTTGAAAAAAAAAACTTACTTATTGTAAGTGAGTAAGGAAAGGATGTGATATATGAGTGAAAGATGAATATATAAATATACATATATCATTAATTAATTATGACAGTAACGCTAACACACAATATCAACCTCTTAATGCTTTAGCGTGAACAATATTTTTTTTAGCCCATCTTTAGCTAACACAAACAAACTGGATGGTTTACCCACTCGAGACCATGCCACGTATAATTGTCCGTGTGAAAAACATGGTGTGCTCAAATCTAAGCCACAAACAGACATCGTTTGGCCTTGGGACTTATTGATAGTCATTGCAAAAGCCAATCTAATCGGAGACTGAATAACTTTAAATTGAATTGGTACATCTGTAGGTATAATAGGGTTTCGTGGCATTAATATATTTTCACCTCGGAACTTGCCATTTAAAATGCTGTCTTCGATAACGTTTTTCATTAATTTTTAAATGACGTAGCAAAATAATCGGAGATCCAACCTTCAATTGTAAATTATGCGGTGGCATGCCTGGCAAATTCAGTAAGTTCAAAAACTCTGTTGGAAAATTTACAGCTTCGCTGGCATCGCAAACTGTATCAATAGATTTGTATGATACAAAGTTCCCTGGCAACAACTGTTGTATCTTCAGATTTAAATCGTCAACATCCATATTTTTTGCCGCTAAAATTGCTCTTTCTGCAACCCATTCATGATTTATGTACTGTGTGTGTACATCGGGAAATATTTGTTCAAAGAGAGCATCTTGCGAATCAATGATTGTGCAGAAATCGGTCGGTAATTTTACGCATCCAGTTTCATCTATAGTAACTTTTCCATCACCGATATCTAAGAGTTGTTTTGCGAATGTTTCAGCGGATGTATCTTGAAGCATTTGAACGCGCATATTTACTTTCAGCTGTGATGATTTTAAGCAAGAATTGATCTCATCAGCGTATGTTGAACGTGGAATGACGGGAAGTGTTTGTCTGAAATCACCTGAAAGGACTAACAGAGTGCCGCCAAATAGTTTGTCGTTGTTTTTAATATCTTTCAATGTCCTGTTCAACGCCTCAAGCGAATGTTTGTCTGCCATAGTTCATTCATCCCAGATGATAATTTAACACTGTTTCAGCACTGTGGCCATGGTTTGTGATTGTTGTTTTACTATATGTTGCACACTGCGTCAGTGTTATTTTGAATATTTAGTGGTGGCTTAAATACTGAATGAGCTGTTCTGCCTCCATCCAATAAAGTCGCCGCAATACCCGATGATGCAACGGCCAATGCGATGTCATTATTTGATCGTATTTCGCCGAGAATTAGCGAAATAAGGAATGTTTTGCCAGTTCCAACTGGTGCAACCAAAAAGAAGAACAAACCTTGTTCTGCTGAAACTGCGAGCATAATGCGTTTGTAAATGGTTCTTTGTTCATCATTCATTAGTGGGACATTGCGAGTAACAATCGCCGCCATTTCTATAGCGTTGTACTGCAGTTCACGATTCATTTCAGTGTTCATTAAATCAGATGCAGTTCGATTTGGCGAATTCATACCGAAATGACTGAGTGGTAAGTTGGCAATGATAATGCAAAGATCCTCAATAGCAATCAATGCTTCATTGTACATAGTGTCGCTGAATGTTATCATTAGATCGCTGCACCGTGTACGATGTTGATGCAATATATCATCAGTCATTGAATCTTTGTGATTATCCCACAATAATTTTGCTCGGGCTGGGAAACAGGTAGTCAACACTACAGCGAATAGTAGACGAATTTGTATTGCTGTACAGTTCAATGCTGCTTCAGCAAGCATACATTCCCACTGGTTGTCGTCTTCCAGCAAGCCGAGTGCAAGGCATGCATCTTTATACGCTGGATACTGTTGCCCATTCACTTAACGTACATATATCAAGAAAAGACATTGGGCCGCAGAAATTATATTATCGATTTCTTCAGTATGGATTTTGTCGATTAACCAAACCAAAATGTATGCATGAGGTAATCCTCGCTTTTGCCACTCAACCGAATACAGCCAGCCAACAGACATCGTAGAATGAAGTTGTCCTAAATGTTAGGCTCAAATGGCGGGGATAACTTAGCAAGTGATAATTGATCAGTTATCAAGTGGGATGAAAAATGATTAAATTACTAAAGTGACTTAAAAAATAAGTGTTGGTGATAGAATGGTGAAAATTTAGGGTTGTATTTATTTTTAAATAGCAACTTATAAAAAAATTAAAAATTAAAATTTTGTCCAAAAAATAAAAATAAAATGTTAGGTGTGGACAACCCTTATCACTTAGGGGTTTGAAAAAGAGATAGTAGCCGATTCTCAGACCTACTGAATATGCATACAAAATTTGATAAAAATCGGTCAAGCCGTTTTGAAGGAGTATGGTGGTTAACATTGTGACACGAGAATTTTATATTTTAGATATATACATATTTAAGATATATAGTATGTTATATTGTTATATATATTCCAGCAGTAAATCCTACTGCTTAAATGCCTATAGTTACCTGGTGCTGCTTTCGTACAACTGCTACGTCGCGGACCGATACCGCCCTGCTGAAACGGAGACACTCTTCGGAACCGTGTGCGATGTCTATATTGTATGAGGAGTCGCCTGTATACTCTTGAGCGGGCGAAGTGGAAGAGAAGCGCAACCGCCAGCTTGCTCTGGATCAGACCTTTAGAATCGAGGTAGAGGAACCCCTCTGGAGGGATGGAACAGTTAAGGCGCATACTTTCGTGATACAAATTGTTGGGGTAGAAAGCCCCGGATATCAGGCTGTTGATCGAAGTCATTGCCTTTGCAAGGTGCCTTCGGATAAGCTTTGTTACGAAATTATCTACCCTGATCAGGTTTGCTTCATTGTATAGAACCTCATTGCGATAGATTTTTTTGTATTGGGACTCTGAAGTTCTATATAAGCTAAGAGAAGCCATTAGACATTGGCTTTCAAAAACCTGAATTCCATAAGTAATCATTGACCTGACAAGAGCCATGTAGCAGATGACTTTCACCCTGGCATCGAGTTGGCTGCTAAAAAAACAGTCTCTTTGTCATGGCAAAAGCCGCTTTGGCTCTGGGTAGAGCTACATCTATATGTTTGTTAAAATATAAACATTCCTAGGTATCTGACTACACTTAGATTTGCCAATGGTTGCCCGTGTTATCCCACGATCAAGACTTTTCGCCAATTTTTTCTTGTATCCCAAGAAGCCCCAGACAGTGGAGTCCTTAAAAGAATAGTCTCCGATTTCTGGTAGTTAATCTTCAACTTCCAGTCGTCACAGTAACGCTGGATTTTATCAAAGTCACATTGCAAGTTCAATCTGATGACCTAAATTGTTGTTCCCGATCTGTACGCAATCAAATCGTCTGCGTACGCTATGGCATGGTGAAGAGAACCTACAAGGTCAAGCACAATGTTTGGTATTCCATCTATTCCTGTAGATTTTTTCATTCTTAGAGGACTCAAAAGCCTAACATCCGCACCAAGACTTGACAAAGAGTTTGAAGAAGGGAAATATAACATTTAATTTCCCCTCTTAAAGCTCCGATAAAAATGACGTAGACGAAAATTTCCCCTACAAAACGGGCACCCAAAGTGGATATCACAGTTTAGCCCGAATACAATGATCAAGAAAGGAACTTTGGTCATTTGAGACAAGAACACAATTGAGAGCGAGCGCAAAAAGAAAAGAAATAACAAACGAAGTGAAGGGGGACTTAAGGAAAACAAGCAAACAAAAAACCTAAGACCGGGACACAAAAAATAACAAAGGGAACGGTGGACAGGAGCAGCATTCCTGGACTGGGATAAATTTGGATGTGCCGCAAACTTAGCGGAGGGTGAATGAGGCGACAAAACATCATATGTAAGACACCTTAACAAATGAAATTAAAGACACAACAAAGAAACTTTCAAACAACAAAGTTGAGAACAAAGAAGACAAAGTTCGGAAAACGTTGGATCCAAAGATAACGAGTGAGTCAATTTTCTATTTTTTTATACATTAGTTTTTTTTTGTTATAAAATAGTTCCATTTTTATTTATAAATTCATTTTCTTAGGTTAGGTATGAGTTAAGTATAAAAACACTTTCCTTTTTTTATATATATTTTTTTAAGATTTGTTTATTAAACAATTTTTGTGTGGAATAAATACATTTACTAGTATATATATATATACACAAAATTCGTTTTTTTAATAACTTATAGTATATAACTTTAAATCGAGATGTTGTGCGAGTGAGTTTAGTTTTGGTGACGGAGCGTGTGTATACATCGATTGGAAGGCATATTCCCACAGGACAACGACTAGGACAAGGATGAGTAAAAGGACCGTGTCGCCTTACGGGCTATCTCTCGAAATCTCCTGCCAGGGAGATAGAAAAGGCCTAGCGCTAAGTTTTATCAGACGGCTGATTCAAAGGATAGTGCGGTTAAAGGTTAATTTTTTCCTGATTCACATTTGGTTTGCGTTCAATTTGATATTTAACAGTTCTGCGGAAGAAAGTAAGGTTTTTTTGCAAGAGAAATCGATGGCTTGCGTTTTTTCCGCATTTATTTTGATTTTCCACTTTTTGAAATATTTTTTCACGATAGTGATCGCATGATTAAGTATCATCTCGATATATCATCAGCATACATTGCTGATTCGCATCCTGGCAGTTTCAGAAAATCCTACGTAAAAAAATTAAACAGATCTGGAGAAAGAACTGCACCTTGTGGCAAGCCGTCATAAAAGTTTATTAAATTTGGGGTACTATTTTTTACATTTTTTTATGTACACGACAATTCGCCCGCCTTCTCTGTTTCCTTCTAATGAAGTATTCCGCATTGAAACCATCTGTGTTCTTGTTTTAAATTAGTGTCCTGTTGAGTGTGCTATGAGTTGTAGCTCAGTAAACACATGAATAAACTACATCGCGGACGGAAACGTTCAAACCAGGCCCTAAATAAAAATAACGATTATCACCCCAAGACAACCGAATTAATGAATCAGTAATGCAACCAGTCCCCTCTAAGGAATGACATGTGTTCAGATGCTGTTTCAGCCAAACCAAACTACAAAACAATAAAACCAATAAATTAAACAAAGCCAACCACTTTTTCAAAGTTTAAATGAGAGTTTGGCTTTGCTTCGATCGCAAAAACATATTTTTTTTTGGAGAATACCGAAGCGGGTGCTTAGTTTTATGTCTCGCAACAAAGCACAACTACAAAAAACATGAATAATTTGCAACAATAAATCATATTAAATCTTGCAAAACTATGAACTGAGATTTATTTTATGTTATATCCCTTGGCATCAATTTGATGTATGCGAAATAACTCGTATGTGTGTGTTTAACCGCCTCTGTTTCGTATCCCGAAGAACACATAAACTAAGGACTCATGTGCGCACATCTTTTATGGAATCGTAAATCATAATTTGCCATGCTAATGCAATTAGACGTTCTCTTTTGCTTTCAATGGTGTTGTGATATATTTAAAAATTTTTCATGTTTATAAGCTCGGAAGTGATGCCAAATTTTAAGAGAATGGCAATTTTCACCGACTTATCTTGGGTACACATTCGCAGTGACATCCGGAGTTATAACATATTACGAGGAGCCAGTTTCCTTTGAATAAAGATAAGAAAAGATGTCCTCAGCCTGTAAACTGCTTGCTAAAAATGATGTAGCATACATCAGCATACATCTTCCTGTAACTGGGGATAGGAAAATATCTTTGAGGTTTTTCTAAAATCGTATATGTTGACATTTTGAAGCCCATTTATTTAAAATCAAACAACGAAATTTAAGGTAAATAAAATCACTTTATAAGATGTAAAGACATTCTGACGTATCATAGTTATGGATATTAAAAATTGCTTTGTGAGGACCTCAAAGATTTCCAAAACAACATTTTAACTGAATAAAGTTTCAGAGTCGTGTATCTTGTTGAGAATTTTTGAATACGGTAAGGTTGGCAGTACCAAAAGCACTTACCTTAATATATTGCTATTTAACGTACTCGTGTCTACCCTTTGGCGAGTGACTTATGCAGGGGGAAGAAATCGCGGTAGCAGCGCAATCAATTATACGGGGGCCCCGCGCCGCCAGATTGTAAGCAGCTGCTTTGTCATTCTTGATAATGGAAAAAAAGGATATTGTGTTTATCTTTTACTCTTCATTTTTGGTCTTTACATAAACACTTCCCAACATTACCGCACATTACACGATGATGCTGTGAGACCTTTTTAGGGATAAGGGATTCGAATCAGTCTCATAATAAAAGAGTATTTGAACTGCAATTTACATATATCTATCGTTTGAACTTATTTAAGAAATACTTGTCTGACCATTTTCTTTTGAAAACCTTGAAGATGTTTAGCAACTTAAATTGCAATTCATTTGAATAAAAAGTACTGCTTTCAATATTTCAAAATAAAAGCTCTTTCCCCCCTTTCACTTTGCTTAATGACGATTAAACTAAAAACTCATTCACACATAATATTATAATGCAGGTAAACAAATTCGGAATCAAAGAAAGTGACCAATTTGTTAACGCATTGCTTTGGAATATATTTTTTATGAATAGCTTATTCTTCAAATATTATATAAATATTACTGTGATTAATATTGAAATCATAAATAAATTTTGTTTTTTCGTTTTGAACTTTTTCCAAGCTTAATGGTAAGAGTATTTTAAATCTGTTATTGAAATTATAATTATTCCTCAAATATTTAATTGCAATTTATAAATAAAACATTGTGCGTCTATTCTTAACCTTGATTTGAACCCACTATCCTGACACTTTTGTAAGGTTTGCAGTGCAATTCTGCAATAAAATTGTTTTTCCGATTTAGATTTACATACATATGATTGCCGCCAAAGACATTTACATGAACAATGTTGCCAAGACTAGACCATATGACACGTAAAAAAGTAGTCAGATCTCAGGTAGAGCCAAGTTCTACCTTTACATGGCCTAACTTCATAAACTCTACACCTTAGTCAAAATGTGTGGCTTGGCCATTTACTACATTCACATAGGCGTAAGGTGAAAAATGAGTTTACTGTCCATTATATTTCTGTTATACAATAGTACTTGTAGTAACGAACAGCCAAGCCATATTATTTTTTTTATTTATATTTATAATAATTTATAAAAACAAGGATACGAAGTATGAAGTATATGACTCGATATACTATATGTCGATTCAGAATAGATTTTTTTCCTTTTTTTTTATTCATCACAATTTAAAATAAAAAGGAGTTCCTTTATTTACTTACCTAAATAAATATCTAGGGCCACCAATTTTCAGATCAGATCAGTCCTCTATAGTCAAACTTGCAGGTCTTATACAATCTCCCATCTCCCCTAGTTTAAGTGGTTGGGGGATAAAAGTTAGAAGTTTTTTTTGTTGTTTGTGTTCTTATATTAGCTTACATAATAAATTTCAGCTTTCTAGGATATTATGAAATACGCTAAAAATGTTGATGATCATCAGTGAGTCAGTGACGAAATCGTTTTTTTTTTAAAATATCAATAAAATCTAAAGTATAGGAACTATGAAATGAAAACTTAAATTAATAATATATTAATATAATATCTTAACATAGTATAAAGCAAAGTCGCCCCGATTCCTGTATATCTGGATAGCCGAAACACTGTATCTTCTATATTATGCAACGCATTTTAATGCGGTTTTCTTCATTAAATAGAGCGACTCACGACGAAGGTTTATACCATAAGTTTCGTTTAATATAGTTTTTTATTTTTAGTTGTTTTTGAAAGATGATGTTGAAATATAATCAAATCGACTGAGAGCTTTCATCGAAAAGCTGCGAAATTCCTAAGACCAAAGAGAAAACAGCACAAGAGGAGAGCAAACATGTAGCAAAATATGAAATGTATGTGCCATGCTATGAGAAATACAAAATTAAAATTAAAAATTTCCCGAATTTTTTTCTTTTTCTTTTGTGCATAAAAATTTAAACCACACAAGAAAATTCAACCACTCACCACCGTTTCCAGTGAAAAAAAAGCTATGGGAGCGGAGAAATGAAACATGTTCGATGATCGAGCACGCTGTGTGCTACCCTTTTACTACACGTGTTTCATTTCTTCGCTTTGCTTTTTGTTCGGTTCTCTTGCTCACTTTTAGCTTCACTCTTTATGTACACTTATCAGTGTCAACACTCTAGAAAATAAAGATGAGTCCAATTGACTAAAAAAATTTCTACATTTGAAAATATTATCAGATGATGTTCAATTTGATCAAAACATCTTTGACGAAGCGTTATTTAAATTAAACGAAGTAGTGCAATTACTTTCGGGTAAATCTATCAAGGATTTTGGACTGCCGATCCCAACTACTTATATAACTAACTCAGACTTAACGAATGCCGAATACATAAGAGAAACATCATACGATCAATCAAGGCTGTTGCAAGTTGTAGCTCAAGATGAACCTCGCTTGAACAATGATCAAAAAAAAGTATTCACTGCTTTACTATCCTCGATTGATAAGAATGAAGGGGAAATATTTTTCCTTGATGCTCCAGGAGGAACAGGGAAAACATTTTTGATCAATTTACTTTTAGCCAAAGTCAGATCTACTGGTAAAATAGCATTAGCCGTCGCATCATCCGGCATTGCAGCTTCAATGCAGAACAGGCTTTTTTCGGAGATGTTGCTCAAGGTTGGCAATGGAGAGCTTACACAAAATAATGGAAGCATTAATCTAGATAATCAAAACCTTTGTGTTTTGATAGACAACCTTCAAGAGTTGGTCAACAATGTCTATCCCGACATTGATAAAATAAGTTGTAAGAGTATTTCTTGGTTCAAAGAAAGAGCGATTCTGTCACCTACTAACGAACAAGTGGACAAAGTTAATACTTTGATTCTTTCGAAGATCTTGAAAAGGCTGTTCATTTTCCCACAGAGTTTCTTAATTCTTTGAATCCATCTGGACTCCCACCACATAAAATGGTGTTGAAAGAAGGTTGTCCTGTTATTTTATTAAGGAACCTTAATCCGCCTAAATTATGTAACGGCACGCGTTTGCTTATAAAATCACTAAAAACTTTCACAATAGAGTGCGCAATACTTACCGGATGTGGTACTGGAGAAGATGTGTTAATTCCCCGTATTCCTCCAATACCAACGGATTTGCCATTCCAATTCAAGTGCCTGCAATTTCCGGTAAAGCTATCTTTTGCAATGACCATCAATAAGGCACAAGGTCAAACATTTGACGTTGCAGGCTAAGATTTGAGCGTTGAGTGGTTTTCACATGGACAGTTATATGTCGCTCTTTCGAGAGTTACCTCTAAAGAAAACATGTTTGTATTGTCTCATGAAAAAACAGCTGTAAACATTGTTTATAAAGACATCCTGTAGTATAGTTTAACATAATAATATTATAAATCACTCTACGCTGACACCACATTAGTATCACCCGTGCAAAGCCGGGACGGGTTGCTAGTAAAATATAAATAATTCAATTAATAAATTAATAAGTAATTCATTTATAAATTACTATTAAAATCTTGTTGTTTTTCCTTAACTTGATAATTGGTTAACCAAAATATTATCTGCAAATGCACAGCATACCATAAATGTATGTATTCTTTCGGAGATCAATTTAACATTCCCTTTTTGATGAAGATCTGATGTAAAGTAATGCCATGTTAGATTGAGCATCATTTTAAGCAATTTATTTTGTGACACTTGCAATCCTTGGATATGTGTTTTTGCACAGCTCCCCTATACTGGACAACCATAAAGTAAAATCGACTGGAATATAACCTTATGGATGTTGATTTTATTCTCATTGGATAATGTGGACTTTCGGTTTATGAGAGGGTATAGCATTCTTGTGGTAATGTGAACTTTATTTAAAGTTTTCGAAATATTCCCGCTGAAAGTCAGTTTCTTATCTAAATGTAGGCCCAAGTATTTTATAGATGAATCCCATGTGACTTCAGCAACGTTAATCTTGACTTTATTACTCGGAAGATAACAAGATTTTTTTTTTCGTGTGAAAAAAATGGCTTGTATTTTTTCGGAGGTTAACTTCTATTTTCCATTTTTTGTAATATTGTAAGAGTGTTGCAATCGCGTTATTTAGATTTCTTTCAATATTGAGAGAAAACTAATGTGATGACAATTTTGCTGTATCTTCCGCATAGAAAGCGGACTTACACTCTCTTATTTGGGGAAAATCAGACGTATAGACCAACTTTAAGTAACTTTTCCTTCAAAATTCTTTCAAAAATTTTGGTTAAAAAGCTAAGTAAACTAATGGGCTTATAGCTTAGAACATTGTCTGGTGGTTTAACAGTTTTTAAAAGAAGGACAACTTAAGCAGTCCTCCAAGTATTGGAGAAATTAAAACATGCATTAAATATGAGTTTTAAAATTTTTATTCCCGTTTCGGCAATTCTTCAAAATACATATTTCTCAAACCATCAAGTTCACTAGCTTTTCTAGTTTTAAGTTCTCTGGGAGACTGAATGATTTTGGTGAAAAACCAGTGCAAGTGCGTTTTTTATAATTTTTACTATGTTCCAGAGAGGTCTATCTCCCTTTACTAGGTCGCCTAGTTTTTTATTCCACTTTTTATTACGCGTCTGTTGAATTTGATGAGCAACCAATCTATTCATGTAGAACAATTGTTGCTTGGATGCAGGATGTCGATACCTTTGCCAATTT
Source organism: Orthonevra nobilis (assembly GCA_963555765.1). Taxonomy (NCBI): domain Eukaryota; kingdom Metazoa; phylum Arthropoda; class Insecta; order Diptera; family Syrphidae; genus Orthonevra; species Orthonevra nobilis. The sequence continues at coordinate 76,469,203 of OY743225.1, forward strand.
CGTCTTTGGATATTTCTTATCTTTATTAACTCTTAGAGAATAGACGGAAGTTATGTACAATAGTTTTTCCTAACACTTCTGGGACACTTATATCGACAGCACTTAAAACAGATTTAGCAAAAAATTCGACAATATTCTCAACATCTTGAACATTAGTTAAATTTTCCAGATCAATAGAAGTGTTTCGAAATTTACTCTTCACCACTGGTCGAAAACGATCCCAGTAAGCTTTATTTAGATCAAAAAAATATTCCTTCTTAACTTCGGCTTCCGAATTCAGCTGGCAGATCACAGGATTGTGGTCTGTTGTTAGTGCATTTTGTTGCACTAGGTTGGGATACATAGCCGGGGACATTTGTTAAAAATATGTCTAACACAGATGGGGAACCGCGACAGCTAGCAGGAACAAAACTGGGGCTGGGTGGAAATAACAGGGTTATAGGCATCGTCACTAGAACGTTAGAGAGAAAAAGTTTTCTAAAGTCGCTTTTAAGACGAATTTCACACTCAACAGACATACGTTTACCAGGAAAATATACTCAAACAACTTTAACAAAAATATTACATTTAAGTTTTACTTCAATAGCTACATTTTCCACATAATTAGTTTTGATCCTATATAGAGGGAAATGCTGAATTGATCTTCGTATAAAAAATGCAACTCCTCCATCCATTCTATCGAGCCTATCAGAACGATAGCATTTGAATTCGCTAGATGATAGTTTTTTATCGCAATTTAGGTAGGCTTCTGTTACCATCCTTTATTAACATCATAAAATAGGAAGGCAGAAAATTGGTCAGTAAATACAATACATCGGCGGTTCTTTAAGCACATTTTTTTGTTTCGAAAACATTAAATATTCATTCTATCGACATATCTTTTAGATTAGCTCTTTTTTAATTTTAATAGAGTTTCTTACATTTTTATGGAAGCTATAATTGTATGTTTCCTATTTTTGACGCATCCGGAAACTACAGAAAAAGCAAAAGGATTTTTTATAGCTAAAACTTGTTGTATATTATTTGAGAACGCCGATAGGCCAAGAGTATTTATCAGACTTATCCATTTTATCTAAAAAGGTTGAAATTTAAAAAAATAAGTTATCATGATCTTCTGTGGATACATTATTAAAAGAATTTGCAAAAAAAGCATTTAAGCTCAAAGATATTCAAAACAACTTTAGTATTAAAATATTTTTATTAACACGTACTAACGTGCGGACTCAATAGACGTTGTCATGTCCGAACGTAGACTCGTCTGCTGTACGCAAGTAGAGTACTTTTCTTTTGACGAGACAAAAGTAAAATCAGCCCAACTATGATCCTAAAACATATCTAAAAATTATTTTTAGAAGGTCAATTATTGACTTATCCTTATTATTTATTATTTTTGTAAAAACTTTGGTGAGTGAATCCAAACCATCCACCGCTCCATCAACCGCCAAAGCACCCACAAAAATTGCATTACAATTGTTTTTTTTTTGTTTTTTTAGTGCAATTTTAATTTCCTTTTAACCATTCATTTGATTAAATTGCCAGACAAAATAGCTGAAAACTAGCTTAAATAACAAAATGCGTGTATCTAACTTACTGCCTATGTACAGGCGGTCTAAACCATGCCTTTCGATTTAAACTAACTTTTTCTTAATTGTCTAACAATGCTTACTAAAAGTTTTAAAAACTTAGTAACAAGGCGTTTTGTATTTTATTTAAAACTATTATTTCTAACTTAAAATAACCCATAATCACGAAAGTCTGACTTTCTAGCTTAATGTGTACATGCAAGTCAGGTAGAAACATACACACATGCTGAATACATGCAAGAACGTGAGCACATATATCAACATATACAAAATATAAGTATAAATGGACGTCCCCCTCTTGCACATACATGTACATACACAAACACAAGTAAAGGACCTTAACTTATTTAAGGCAGCCACCATTTCTACGACAAAAAAAGAATTTGTAACATAAAGACGACGGCCAACAATGCCCTAATGGGCTACTCTTCGATGGAAGGATGCGACGAAAGAATTCCTTCCCTGTGTTTTGCCAGCCACCAGAATTGTCGGTGCTGGCATTCTACTTCTTTCATATCGCGGAATTGGACCGCCCCACTGAACCGAAGACGCTCCGCTGAACTATTGGCGACGTCTCGTATCCACAGCACTTCGGGCTGCCCTATTAACTTGACTTCGTGTCAGCTTTATAATGAAATAATCTTCTCTTATTATGTCTGCCATGTTGTGTAGAACTTCGTTGGGAAAGAATTGTCTCCGGAGCTCTGTATAATCGTAAGCAAGTCCTTAGATATTGCCTTTCTTTTCCACTAAGCTTGCTCCCACGTTGAACCACACGGGGCATCCACATGCAAGTATACACCGGAAGAGGGCCATGGAGCAGATTACTTTTACCCTAGCATCGAGTTGCTTGCTATAAAACAGTTTCTTTGTTAGAGCAAATCTATATTTTTGTTGAAATACAGATACTGGTCCAGCCAAATCCCAAGATATCGAACTACACTTCGACTCGTCAGTGGCTGCCCACGCGGTCGCATCACAATCGGTCCACCCATACACGTGTTGAAGCATTATATGAAAAGGTACGTTCATATCTACAAATGTACCTCTATTGAGAAACTTAAAGACCTGTCATGAAAAAGGGCCACAAAAAAAATTTTGATTTTTGGCCCGGAGGTTCTAGCTACGCCACTGGAATTTTGTAAAGAATGGAATTATTCATAAGCACTTCCTCACACCTTCAATTTAGGTACACGAAAAATTATTTATACTTAACTTTATTTTTTTTTTCAAGGGCGTATTAAATTCTTTCTCGTAGATACTTGTATCGACTTCCTTCTCGCATGTTATCCCCTCGGGGGGCTGTCATTTTATTCCAAAATTGAGAGAAGTGCTGAACGCTTTCTTATGGCAGAAGGCAAATTCATATTCCTATTTTTGTTGCTATTCCATTTTAACCCAAACGATAAATAAGTTGCAGAATGAGTATGCTCGTACATAAATGTGTTTTTTTTTTCCAACGAGAATTTAAACATTTTATGATAAGCAGCTTTGTCAATTCAAAGAGGTAAAGTCATTTTGATATCTTGCGACACTTTTTACGTGGCTTTGATATAAATACCATGTGCGTTCTTTGGATTTTGAGATGCCCTAATTTTCACAATTCCAAAGAATTGGGGACTTTAAATAGAAAAAAAATCAAGTCAAGTCAATTTCAAGCAATTTAGTTATATTAACAACTTACCTGTCCAATGAGTCACATATGACTCACGAAGAACTTTTGGATTAAGTTCAAGAGTCACGGGTGACTCATTTCTTTATACAACTTTGGCACATAATTTTATTATGAGCGTGGAGTAATATTATTACTATAATTACGTGAACGTATAGGAAAAAACCTAACCTATAAGAAAACAAAATAAAATTTCGCAATTTTTTTTTATATCAATGGTATCAGGCTTTGTATTTGGTACGAAATAAAACAAAAATAACAATGAAATTAAAATGTTTATTGAGGAAATTTCTTATGTTTATTACAGAAACCAATCCGTCACACATGTTTTTCGTTGAAGCAATCCAAACCATATGCTTTTTTACATGCTTTGCACTCTGTGTGCACTTGCTTGGATTTTCGAGCCAACTTCTTCTACATCTCTTCCTTACTAAATTATTGTTTGTAGTATTTCGTGGAATTTCTTGAAGACAATGGTCAGATGAAGAAGTGGTAGCTGAAGATCTGGGAGTCAGAGAAAGCGAAGACATTTGAGGCACGTTAGGTATTGTAGTCCGCGCTGCTGGCCCGAGAAAATACCGAACTAAATGTTCCTGAACATTCAAAACAGACAATTGTGGTGCCAGTTCGTTATAAATACACCTAGCATTTATAACAGCAACTTGGAACAAAAGATCAACGGCGATTTTTTTGTACCAGGTTAGGCTTTTGCGTAAGGGAGAGTGAAAAGATGCTAGTTGGTCAGATATATCTATACCATTTTTTTGCTTCATTATAGTCAATTATAACGTCGGGTGTTATAACATCTCCTCTCTTCGTTTTAACCTTTGATTTACTATCACCATGACAGGTCGAGATCATCAGAACGTCTAGCTTATCACGCCATTTTAGAACAGTATATTGGCTGTCTTTCTGCCTTGCCACATGCTCTCCCCGTTTCAGTTTTTTCTGAATCACGTCTTCAGGAAGATATCTTTTGTTTTTACGTAAGGTACCGCAAAGGTCAGTTTTTTGTTCTTTGAGGTACGTTGCCAGCGGAACGCTTGTTTAGTAATGCTCGGCGACAATAAGTCAGCCGTCATTCAGAAGTGGTGGTAAGTTGGATTACAGTAAAACCAGGCTTATCAAGACCTTCTAATTGTTCGGACACGCCGGAATAAATCTGATAATACCATGTATGGCTATTTACAGTACAAGCTTTGTATATCTTCATGCCGTAGCGGTCGGTTTTGGCAGGATTGTAGGTTCGAATAATCAGTTTAACATGAAATTTTACCATGGATTCATCCACAACTATAACGTCACTAGGTAAATAGAGGCTACGGAAATTATCCACAACTTTGTGTATTAGTGGATCAATTTTATGCGTCCTTTGTGCTCCTATAGCACCTATATCAACTTCAGTGAAGGGCCAGCACCTGAGTATTGTAGTGAATCTGATGTAAGACATATTGATTCTGTGCATGAGCGGGTTATAGTACAGCACATCTAGTTTCCAATAATGCTCAATAGAAGGTTTTGGATTGAGACCCATGTACAGAATTACACCAAAAAAAGGCTTCATCTCCTCTCTAGTTACGTCTTTCCACCTTTTCATCCTGCTAAATTGAGTTGTACGTATCTGCTTCAATAAATGAGCATAATTATTGGTATGAATTAGCATATCGTCAATCAAGGTATCGGGGACAAAATATTCATATATTTTTGTCCATCATCAAGTATTGCGTCCATGTTTTGTACCCCTTGACTGCCTGTGAAGGTTTCCCTGCCTATCGGTAAAACATGAGATTTCCATTCTGATTCAGGCTCAGGTTCAATGACGATCCTGGAGTTGGCGGTTGTGGTGATACTGCACTTGAAGTACTCGCTATGAAATTCGCAATTACCTCTGCATCCTCACTGTCTTCATCGGCTTCGTCGGGCTGGTATTCTTCATCGCTGCCTCCACTGAATGGGTCTTCGTCGGTATCAGAATTTTCTAAATAACGCACTAATTCTTCCGTAGTGTAATTTTTTTCCGCCATTTCAGTAAATAACTAATGAAAACAAAATTACGAGTATAACCTCAAATAGCAATGCACATTTTCTAGAGCAGTGACAGTTCGTAATTTGTCAATTTATTGTAAATAGTTGGTGTGTGCACATATGACTCATAGAACGTGGGAAACGGGAATATTTTATCCCACGTCATTGAGTCATATATGAGGTAAATAAAATAAAATCAATAAAATAAAATAAAACACCAATTATTTTTATGAATTAAATTTACATACGAGAATGTGAATGTTATTAACTTATCAAAAAAGAAAACACGATGGACTTGGGGTAGTTGTAAATTGTATTGTATAGGGACAGTTAAGTTGTTAATTTAAGGAAAACAAGGAGTAACAAATAATGTAAAATCAAATAGAAATTAGCTTAAGCTTCAAAGTTAATTTTATAATTCTTGGTTGCAGCAGAGATCGAGCGTCGCGTTTCGTCTTCGTGGCAGAATAATGAATTGAAACAGCAAGCCGTTGGTGTGACAGACTTAGGGGGTAAATCGTGCCCACATATATGATACTTTTTTAATATTACATAATCTGTCTATCAGAATCAAAAGTAATGTATTCCACTTTAAAAAAAAAAACTGAGTTAGTGGTGAATTTGAATTCATTTTGTTAAAAGCCAACTTTAGCTGTAATTGAGAGTTTCAAAAGCCCACTAATTCTATAGATATTTTGATTTGAAATTGGGGGTTTGAATCAAAACCGATGTATTCCTAATACCTTTTGGAATCAAACCTACTCTATTCCAAGCTAAAATCAAAGTAACCCTTTTCCAATGCTAAATTCAGATTTTAACTTTCTTATAATCAAAATGCATGTATAGTATTCCAAATTTTGGCGAGCAAATCAGTTGTCATAAGTACTTCGCAGCACGGCTCTTACTAGTGCGTATCATTGCTTTATTGAGTGCGATTTTAAAAATTCGTTGTGCAGAAGTAAAATACGTTCATATTCTACAGCATGGAATCCAACGAATCACCTGTTCTTGCGGAATATCCACGCAAAAGAAAAGTAAACTTTCAAAATAGGAAACGTGAGCTAGCTAAAGTGGAACGGTATGTGATGAAATCTTTTTTGGTAGGCAGACATGAATCATTAGTCGTTAATAAATTTCACTAGATACAAAAGACAACAATTGCCAATAATGCCAACTTGCAGTCATAGAGGTGGTCGTTATAAATGTCGAATGCTCAAGACTTGCGATGCACTATATTTTTCCGATGGTTTCTACACAATACCGTCAAAACTTGCGCAGGATGCATTTATTTTAAGCTATTGCCAAATAAAGAAACCTGAACGAACTGACCGAAATTTGAAGGGTGGCGCAAGGAAACAATTTTCTGTTACCTACACTGTTAGAAATCAGTCAAAGCACATTTTTCAAGTTTGCCAGAAAACATTTTTAAATATAATCGGAGTTACGCAGGGTCGTGTAGGAAATATTTGCAAAAATCACTTCAAAACTGGTGCGGTTCCAAGGAAAATCGAGGTGGTGACCGAAAAACGTTTAAACTGGCAGAATCAAAGCAATTGGTTATTAATTTCATCAAGCAGTACAAAACTATCGAAGTGCATTACTGTCGTAATCGGGCAGGAAAACGACAATACCTTCCTGGAGAGCTTTCAATCAATAGAATGTGGAAGATTTTTAATGAAAGACATTTCCTGAACCAAGTTAAATCGAGCTATTTTCGGATGGTTTTCAATACGTGTTTCAATCTTGGATTTAAAGCTCCTTCATCAGATCTTTGCTCGACATGTCTAGAGCTAAAGGAACTTCTAAAAATTGAACAAGTGAAAGAAAATAAGGTTGAACTGATGACTAAATTAAGGATTCATAAACTAAGAGAAAAAGCATTTTTCGAACTTCTAAGTCAAGAAAGGTATGATTTGCTGACAATGTCTTTCGATTGCCAGAAAAATACGACACTGCCTAAAGTTTCTGATCAAGCAGCGTACTATAGTCGGCAAATTTATTTGCATCTTTTCGGCCTCATTATAGGTAGTTCTCATTCATCCCTTACAAAAGAAAATGTGTTCTTATATTGGTGGACTGAAAATAGCAGACTAAGTCTTTCACCAGCTTTGTCACACAAATCTTCAGAGCATAAGAACTATTCGTCTCGTAGCTGATGGATGTGGAGGGCAAAATTAAAACTCCATTATGATAGGTATGTGTGAGTTCTGGCTTGCAAATAAAGCACCAAGTCATGTGAGTACGATGGAATTGATTTTCCCAATTCCTGTCCACTCCTACATACCCCTTGATAGAGTCTTTGCACAAATAGAAAAAAAGTTAACGCAAGAGAAACTATTGTGACTGTTGAGGAGTATCTATCCATTTATCACGAACACGGCAATATAATAAATTTAGGGGCTAACGAATGTCCTGTTTTGGACTTTAAGAAAGAAGTTCTGAAGTTCACGAAGCCCCCATTTGCTTGGCATTTCAAATTCATCGCATCGAAAAGGTTCATTTTAAAGAGAGGTGAGAATAACGTGATTGGTGTTCGAGGTTAAACATTCTACAAATCGGATATTTGTGAATCTAAAACGAATACGAAAAGAGGTAAACATTTTAGGAATCAAAATAAAAGATGCGAAGATGAATGACGTGTATAACTTTCTGAGTATACATTTTGGGCTTGACTGGAAATCACTGGATTCGCTTAAATTTTACAAAGATATTTTGGAAATGAATCATGCTCACGGGGAAGGAGATATGGATGCGGATCCTATCTGTGAGTTTCACGAACCAGATGTGGCTATTAGAATTTGATTTTGAACATTACTATTTCCGCTCTTTTCTAGTTTTGTTTGTTTTTGTTATAGTTATTGTAATAATTTATGATTTTTTGATTTGTTTACTTTAAATTTGGTTACTAACAAATACCATCACATTAAAAAGAAGAATAAATAAAATAATCCTTATCCGAAAATGTTTGTTTTATTTGCAAAAGCAATCTATTGATGCCGACTTTCTTAACTACTATATTCCAAAATGGATTGTAAAATATTTCCCAAACGTCTTTACTTTCAATACCAGATTGTGTGATTTAAAATTCTTAAATCTACGTTTCGATATTTAAACAATGCAGTTCCTAATATTGCTAAGGCATCAGCTTAAAAATCGTTTTTGCTAAATATCTCGAAAGTAGTAAAAGTGGAATACATTACTTTTGATTCTGATAGACACTATAGAATGCAATGCGTCTGTTGAAAAGTATCTTGGTTATTACAACATCATTTTAAGAACCTCATTTTGAATTCTGTGGAATTTAATACTTGTTTCTTGGGATCAAAAATTTTAGACTGATGTTTCCCTCTACAAGAATGCTTGTCATCTTCCAGCAATTGAAAATTTGACCAAATTCGTATTTTGTTTTTTTTATCATTACTAACCATTTCATTATTTTAAAACTCAAAAAAGAAATAAGAAACAGAATGAAAAAAGATATGTTAAAAAGTCATTTCATTAAAAAATAAACATGCATGGACATATAAGACTATTCAAAGGTTGATTTCTATAATATTTTAAGTAAGTTTAAAATCTATTTCTTCATCTCTTTTATATTCATATTCTTATTGTATATAAAAAAACGAACATTTGAATAGCCTGTAATTAATTCTTTAGGGGTAACATAATTATCAGAGCAAGTTCCCAAGGAGAGTATTTAACAATTTCGATTGCATTCTGTTTTTGATTTATGACTTGAGTAAATTCTAAGAGCTGAATAATCTTTCCACGTCGAATTACGAATTTGGACAAATTTTCAAATGCTAGAATATGACACGCATTTTTGGAATTTAAAACTTCAGTCAAAAATTGTATGGTGCGTTCAGCTGCCGTCTACCCGACCTAGACGAAGTAAAGACCATGTTAGCTCTGCCAATTGCAGAGGTATCAATCTCCTCAAATGTAAACGTCTGAAACCATATCAATATGGCTTTCGACCAGAAAAGTCCAGCGTACAAAAAATATGAACATATCGGCAGATATTGGAAAAACGCCAGGAGCTCAAAATTAGCTCACACCACCTTTTCATCAATTTCAAGGTTGTTTTTAGTTTCTGTTTCGTCCACAAAGACGAGATGTATGAAGCCTTGTCTAGATTTGGCATCCCTTCCAAGCTCGTTCCTTTGTGCCAGATGCCGATGTAGAACTCAAGCTGACCCATTTGATGTCAAACAACGATTTAGGCAAGGCGATGCGGTTTCTTCAACATTTTACTTGAAACAATAGTGCAAAAGTTTCAAGAGGCACTCACTTTAATGGTCGAAGATACTGATATATTGTAATTAGATAATGTAGCTTGATGTCGACAGTGCGTTTATGAGTGTTGTCACAAAACTCCATGACGGTTTTGGCGGTATATGAGGGCAAAAAGAAACATGTGCTGTCATCAAGAAAGGACTCCCAAATCCGATTTCAAGTTCAGAACGTTTCCATAGACAGCTATAACTTTGAGGTCGTTATGGACTTTGTCTGCCTTGGCTTCGCTTCAAACACAGATAATAAAACCAGCGCTGAGAAGAAGCTACGAATTACACTGGCTAAGAAAGCAATTAAGTAAAGCCCTTTCTCGAAGAACTTTAGAGTCGCTCTTTAAGATCCCTGATCTACTTTATGGTGCAGAAGCACGGACGCTTTCAAAAGCGGACGAAGGCGAGAGAAAAGTGTGTGGAATTAATATTAATAATAATAATTCATAATAATATTTTTTTTTAAATGATTACAAAGTACAAATTTATTCCTATTTTTTTTTTGCAATCCTTTGTTTAAGGAATGAATAATGTTTTCATAATGGTGGCGGTTAATAAAATAGCACCTACATTTTTTTGTTTACCTTGAGATGGGAGGTACATGGTACGGGCAGGCTTCTCGCACCCTAACCAATTTTTTAAATTTTGTTGTGTTTGTGATTTCCCTAACGTCTTATGACAGCAAGTTCCAGAGTCGGACGACATTGACAAAGAACTGTCGGTTCGATGTCAAACATTTGTACTCCTCAAAAGGTTCACAATAGAGCACATTTGATATTATTATTAAGTAAGTATATTGGATAATTCTATTGTATTCATTTAATTCTAATAAAAATGCAAGCCTCAAAAAATAATTCTCTACTCTTTAACTTAATATTCATTCAGGAATTGTAAAGAATAAAGACACGTAGACCCAAATCATAAAATAATTCTACAGCGAAATCCTTTTGTGATTCATAAGCTGCTCAATGCTTTCAAACATTTCCTTTGGCCTATTATTGTCAGTTCATTAAGTTTTATACTTCAATCTCAAAATAAACGGTGATGATGATTAAATAAAATAACAAAGGGTCCACTCACCTGAATGGTTAAACCTCACCACTAGGTTCCTTTATGTGACTTTGCTTATCTACAGTAATCCATCCGCTTTAACCCACATATCATAACAAAAATAGTGTTTAACATTGTTTGGAGTTTGTGTTTAATTTATGGGTTCTAATATTTTACAGGCGTCAGGGATAAACGTAACAATGGGCAATAACTTTTTGTTTATGAATGCCTGACGGTAACAGTGTTCTTGATAAATGCCATTTTAGCGCCACACTTGGGTGTTTTGTTTGAGCAATTTACCTTCTTTTTTTTACCCAAAATCATATGCAAATATAGTGCATTTAAGCTACTGTTTAATGTTGTCACGAGGCCTTAATCACTGCGTGCCACTACTGTCCATTAACGTCAGAAAACATTTTATAGAACGTGGAAAAACACTTTTAAAAAGGCTATTTCGATGAAAATATTTTGTAATATAACGCAAATGTGCTGCTGGAGCAAAAACATGGAAGAAATCAACTCCCTCATCGCCAGTCCAATGACTACACTGCTTAGAAAATGTAACTCGAAGGCTGAGCAGTTTAATACTTTTATATCGGGTTTTTCAATAAGAGCGCTACAAAAGTTTTTTTTAAATTAAACAAAAACGGTTTTGGACATCAATGAAATTCTTTATTTTTGTAAAAATACGTTTGATGCCATTATGTATAGAACTCAATTTCTTTTGCATGGCCACCACGGGCCTGCTTGCAGAAGTTCAGACGCTGAACCCAATTTGTGATTGTGACATTCGCTGTGTGGCTTGTGGCGCCGTCCTGTTAGAACCACATGTCCTCCAAGTCCATATCATCCAATTGGGGCCAAAAATATTCGGTTATCATTGAACGGTAGCGATCCCCATTCACAGTAACGTGCTGGTCTTGATCATCACGGAAGAAGTATGGCCCAATGACGCCGCCGACCCATAAACTACACCAAACCGTAAATTGTTCGGGATGCAATGATGACTCATGGAGAACGTGTAGATTGCTGCCTGACCAATACCGCATATTTTGTTTATTGACGGAGCCATTCAGCCAGAAATGAGCCTCATCGCTGAAGATGATTTTTCGATGAAAATCCGAATCATTTTCAAGTCGTTGCTCAGCCGAATTCACGAACATACGACGCTTCTGGTGGTCAAGCGGCTTCAGTTCTTGCGTCAATTTAATCTTGTAAGGATGTAGGCTAAGATCATTTTGCAAAATTCGATTGAGAACGACGTGTGAGAGAAACATTTGGGCTTTCTGCAACTGAAGCCTCAGCGGCAGCAATATTCCCGACACTATGGGCACTTCTTTGTCTCACTGGCACGGAAACATTATGTACTGTGCCTGTGGATTCAAATTTTTCCACTAGACGCTCAATTGTTGATCTGCCAGGATGATTATGACGACCATAAATTGGACGTAGCGCTCTTAACATTGAGGCCACTGACTCCTAATTTCGGTAGTAAATTTTAATAATTTCGACTCGTTGTTGGCTCGTATTTCTTTCCATCATGAAATGGCAAACCTTACTGAAGAAAAATGCGGCTAGAAATATGGCGTCGTTTGCTGTCCCTCACGCTCTACTTTTGAAGCGTCCCTGTTGAAAAACCTGTTATTATTTCTTGGAGAGCGAGTAGCATTTAAAATATATCGTAGTAGTAGTGGACGAACTTAGTTCTGATCATCTGCCAGTCCAATGTAGTCTGCATCTTGCGCCTACTGAATATACCACCTAAGCTTTCGACTACAAAAATGCTAATTGGAATCGATTCAGAGGGAGTATTCGAATCTAACCAATGAATTTGGGATAAGCTGTGCCTAGCGAAGTGAATCAGTCTCGAATCGATGAAACTGTAAGCTGTTTTACTGTTTCTATCGTCGAAAGTAACCAGTACCAAATAAAATTATTCGCAGATATGGATCCAACCCTCTTCCCCAGCAGATGGATAAGATCGAGGCTTGATATTTTTTTAACTGAAGTGAAAGTGTAAACTGCAGTTACATAAGATATGTTAGCAAGTTACAGAAATAAATCGCGAAATAGCAAACTACAAAGCCTCGATAAAGCCTGCAGGCCATTCTGGAACTTCTCAAAAGTTTTAAGGAAGAAAAACAGTTTAATTCCTGCCCTAAAAATGATAATACAATAATGCTGTCCAGCCATGAAAAAGCAAATGCGCAGGCCAATGTGTTCATCATCATCCCCGTCCTACTATATGGTGTAGAAGCATGGATACTTTCAAAAGCGGATGAAGGCCCCGTTGTTTCGAGAGAAAAGTTTGATCTTTTGTCCCATCTGCATTGATGGTGAGTGGAGGAGAAGATTCAACAACCAATTGACTTAGCCAAAAGGATAAAATATCAATGCTACGTGGACTGTAACGCGACCTCAAGTTAATAATTAAATGATTAATGACAAAAAAAGTCCAACCAGCTATCATGTTTAAAAAAAAACTTTAAAAGTTATATTAAATTACATTAAGTTATTTCTGCAGTCAAACTAAAATTCTAATTTTCTTTTAGTATCATAGAAAGGCAACTCAATCAGAAAAAAGGTATTTCCAAATTGAAGTATGTTAATCTAACATTGTTTAATACGCAATTCGTATTTAAAGTGATCCAAAAACGAAAATATATGCGAGTATATGGTATTCCTCAAGGGCAGCTAAAAATATATGTATCTTATTTTTAACTTCGGAATTCAGAATTTTTACATTTCTCAATTCCATAATCATCTTATACAATGCAACGTTAAGCGTGTCTCTTTTAAATTTTTCTGCGCCGTTTACTGAGACTTTATCTGTAAATTTATCTCAAAATTTTGAAGTAATGCGTCTATTATTTATGTAACTGTAGTCTGTTCCCACACTAGTCCTTAATTTTTTAGCTTTCTCTTCGTATTCCTTTAGCTTTTGATCTGATTGTTGCCTCACTTGAACTCTTTTTATGGCAGAATTAACTTATTGCCTTCACCAATGTCTAAACCAGGGCTCTGTACTTTTTTATTAACTATATTAAATCTCTCCAAAATTTCTTCCCAAAAAACAATCAAAATTGCAGTTTCTAGTTTCGCCAGTTTATTAAATAAATTTCGTGCCTCTTTTCGCAAATCCATTTTTTCATCGTTATTTTCGCCGAAACTATTGGGAATCTGGGAATCTGGTCTGGCTTAAACTTTTTAACATAAATTTTAGTTTTGTTTCACGATTTAACAGTTCCCACCTGTGGGTCGAAGCAGAGAAGAAAACGTATATTTTTTGCACTATTCCAAAAAAATTTACAATTTCGGTTGCAACCTTCACGGATTCTTGACCAACTAGGTTAAGGGAATGCGCAGCACATAGCACGTAATCCGCGGATTCATTTTTTTTTTGTCTTTTAGTAGTGCTTGTACACCATTGCAGATTCTGGCCATATTAGAAGCGTTGTCATATGACTGTCCCCTGCAATTATCCAGTAGAAGTCCATTTGTTTCCAAAAAGGCTTGTAGAATATTAAATAAATATAAGCCAGTATGACTACTAATTTTAATGAAAGAAAACATCTTTCATACACTTTTCCCCGAAAACAGTATCGTAATACAATAACAAGTTGGTCATCGTGAGACAGATCTGGGGTTGAATTCATCATAATTGAATAAAACTTTGTGTCGTCGTTATTTATTTCAGTTATAATTTGTTTAATTATCTGTTTACCCATAATCTCAATTTTTTCCTCATATACTGTTTTTCATAAATATGATATTACAGGGTTTGGTCGCAGCTCTCGTTGTTCAATATGTTCACGTATGAATGGGTCGAATTCTGCCAATAGCTCTAGAGCACCCATAAAATTACCATTATGTGGAGAACCAAATACTTCCTCGGAACCTGTTAGTGCTAAGCCTCTTATACTCAAAAAGTTTAGCACTGCAATAACCCGTTTTAGGACATTTGCTCCTGAAGCTGCTTGTCTAAAACAGACTTATTTTCTTTTCGTGTTAACCACACTAAAATTGAGTTCTTATGTTCATTAGAATTTTCGTGACTTTCTAAACAAAATCCTATGTGTTTCCAATCAGAAATTCCGGTTGTGTATTGAGAAGGAGTTTTTGAAAAAAGTTTGCAAGTCAAACAAAAAACAGTACCAACCCTTTTTGAATATAACCAAGATCTTTCCAATAATTGGCCATTTTTAATTTTTCTAGTGAAATACCTATTTGAAAAAGATCTGTTTTGTTCTTTTAGTCCATTGAAAAGTTACATTCGACCTTGCGTTTTTCAGAGGACGCAATTTTATTTCTGGGACGTGTAGGGGGGTCACTAGAAGCTTAACTCCAAGTTTGTGGGGTTGCAACCCTTGTCCCGCGGCCGCCACGTAATTTGTTGCAAATCGTTTCGTCTACAATTTTGTATATGTAACTTTTTTTAATACATTAAAAAATAAAGAAGTTATGAACCAAAATATCAAAAAATTTCGCAAAAAATATCCTTTTTTGTTATATAACCGCTTTATTTATGATTTCAGGACAAAATATGCTCAGACCAATATTATAGAGCATCTCTAAACGAACATTTTTGCCTAAAATTTTTTTAGATTTAAATATTTTATGAGCGTTTTAGAGCGCTCTTAAGTCGACCAGCTTCTTTCTACTCGCAAGAATCCGGTGACAACAATACGTCCACCTTATTTTGCATTTATTTTCTTATTTTTATACATAGATTTTATTTTTTGTTGGTAATATTCAGATATTATTATAGCTATAACTGACCTTCTTCCATCTATTAGGTAGCGTCTGTAGGCGCGTTTTTTTATGTAGTATCCCCGGTAGGCCTTATCATAACTTTTAGGTGAGATAATCTAGGAGATGAAAGCAACTATTCCATTAGCAATACATATTAGTTAAGGGCGATCTACAGTAAAATCATGAGATGAGAGCCAATGATCAATTTTTTCGAGGTCTTCGTTGTCACGTTGGATTCATGAATCTTTGTAATCAACATGCTGCTCTAAACTATCCATCGGAATGTTACAGTATTGTGTTATCTGCTCGCAAACATCTTGTAAGCGTATCATTCCAAGAGACCATGATGCCTGTGTACATTCAGTAATACCACAGCCGTGAGTTAACCCTCCAGATGATTTAAATGTTCTCATGAGAGTTTGTTCAATAGTCAGACATAATTCCGCTGCAAAATGTATCGGTTCGTCGAATTGTAAAACAATATTTAGTAGTAAACGAGTGATATTCATCAGGAGTCATTATTTCATCAATATTCAACATATCTTGCAGGTAAAGTTGACTCGACTTAGCATACAATAAATGTCCGCTTGCATGGAAAATTGGAAGCATTAGAGGTGGAGTGAACAATTTCCAGAACAGAACATTCTGCTACGACAAAATGTTTGAAGAGAGCGACTAATCTGTGGTATTGTACTTGAATAAAGGACTATTTATCGATTCTAAAAAGTTTGTTCGATCGATATCAGTAACAATATCATCGAGGAAATCGCATTCTTCTTCTGTGAATTCAATGAAGTCCATAATTATTTTAATGATTGATAAATGCACAACAAATGAGTGCGTACAGCCCTACCATACGCATGTCCAGATATTATGTGCTGAGCACAGTTTTCTGCATAAAGGCTTTTCAGAAGCTACTTCAATCATCAAGCTGTTCCATCCGCTGATGTTTTAAGCGTAAAACCATTTACCATACAGCCACATTAAGTCACATGGTCGAGGAACAATCTTCTGGGCCGGTGATGTCATATTTTCAATTAATGAAACATTTATTGTTTTGCCTTTCGAATAAGATGAAAAAGGAACTAACCCTATAGAAGATTTAGCTGAAGCTGATATTCTTTTGGAGAATGCGTCTATACGTGTGGAACAATTGAAAAATTCTACTGAAAAATTAAATTGAAGAGGAAGAAACAGCTCAGAATTCAAGGGCAAACAATAATAATAACAGTAACAGCACGCAGATGTTCATTTGTCCCCAAACGGTTACTTGGACTTTTTCTATCTGCCAAGAATTCTTGGGAATGTTGAGTCACATTAGAAATTATTGTGAAAAACTTAAATATTTTAAGTTATATAATAAGATTTAAGGTCAGTATAACTTAGTAATAATATATGAATGTTACCAACAAAAAATAAAATCTATGTATAAAAATAAGAAAATAAATGCAAAATAAGGTGGACGTATTGTTGTCACCGGATTCTTGCGAGTAGAAAGAAGCTGGTCGACTTAAGAGCGCTCTAAAACGCTCATAAAATATTTAAATCTAAAAAAATTTTAGGCAAAAATGTTCGTTTAGAGATGCTCTATAATATTGTTCTGAGCATATTTTGTCCTGAAATCATAAATAAAGCGGTTATATAACAAAAAAGCATATTTTTTGCGAAATTTTTTGATATTTTGGTTCATAACTTCCTTATTTTTTAATATATTGAAAAAAGTTACATAAACAAAATACAACGATTTGCAACAAATTATGTCCTAACAAATTTTTTGTGGAATGTATGGTTCACGAATTATAGAGAAAAAGGCGTTTGCACCACTTTTTCCAATATGCCGGCCGCGGGACAAGGGTTGCAACCCCACAAACTTGGAGTTAAGCTTCTAGTGACCACCCCCTATACGTCCCAACAATAAAATTGCGTCCTCTAAAAAACGCAAGGTTAAGCCAAAAAAATGTAACATTTCAATGGACTATTTATATTTCTGCATTGAAGCTGAATATATGTTCTTCGGATCTTTATTTTGAAAGTCAGTCATTTCATGTGAAAGGACGAAATTAATAAAATCATTATTTAGCAAATCTGGCCACAAGCCCACGTCAACATATTTCTCAACCTCAAACTTAATATTTTCTAAATTTCTTTCCACCTCGGTATCGGTATTACCTTCCTTTTGCTGAACACCAATTTCGAACCAGAGGGTTGCTGGAAGTCAAGATATTGCACATTTTCATCGTTGGTAATTTTTTTCTGGTTTTGCGATTTTTGCTTCCTTCGGTTAGATTCTCTTCGCATAAAATACCTTCCTTTACGTTTTTTAATGGATTTATAGCTATTTCCTTCGCGTTTGTATGTTCTGATTTAAAAAAGTTTCAATTTTAGCGCATTTATTTCCTTCTTTTTCTCGACCAAACTGTAATTTTCTTTTTTCAGCTCCACTTTTATATTTTCTAGCAGACATATTGTAAAATAAGATATTTTTCTGAAAATAAACAAAGAACTGGATAGAACTTTAAATTTTACTACCTACTTTGTAAGGAATGTAGCAATTCACAAATTATCATTAAATATCGAACGAGTTCGATTCATTTAGTTTTGAAAACTGAAATAAAAACAAAAAAGTCATGTTTTCTAATTCTTTTTACTTACCTACTGCCTATTAAAAGCAGAAAGTCTAGTTATGCTGAACACCTTCAATTTTAGTAAATTAAAAGAAAGGTCCGGTCCTTATAACTTTTAAGTTATCTATCACTTAGTAAACTAAACACACGCACTAAACACATTGCTAACAATAACAAAGTCAATTCGATAATATAGTCGACGATAGCAGAAGTACGGAAAAATAACAAAATTGCATCGGGCGATAAGTGGAGGGAAATCCCCAGTAATAGACAATACACGGAATACACCGACCGAAAACAAGCGACAGGGAATTCCCCGTTCCGTTTGATGGATGCGCACACGGGTTGATTGATCGTAGTGTTGCCAGCCTTATGATTCGGTTGGGGGCCCTCTGTATTCGCGGGGCCCTGGGCTGCAGCCCAAAAATGCTTTAAGTAGATCCGCCCCTGAAAACAGTATAATTAAGCTTAGGCACTTTCATATTTTGATGTGCCCTTTCAGCTCTTTTTCTTTATCCGCGTTCCCAAAGGTGTGAATACTAGCTTAGAAAATTCTACCAACATGAATAATAATAATCTCTTAATTACAAATAAACACCGAAGCCTGCAATATTCAAAATATAACATATAGTAGAATTGCAGTCATTGCTGAGGATATGGAAGAATCACTTCTGCAGACAATATAATGGCGATGATGAATCAAATTTCGATGGTAGGCAGCCTAAACCATTCGATAAGACGACGCAGGCCAACAAAAGACGAAGAAAAGAAAGCAATTTCTAAGCTTAAGTCTAAAAAAAAATTACAAAAGCGAACGGATTAACTGCCGAACATTTCAAAGCGGCGGCAATGACTTGGTTAGGCGTATTGATCAACTTATCTGCGACATAAGTACAATATGACCAGAATAAAGCATGCCCGAATCTTGAAGAAAGTAAAACATCTTTGCTTCCGTTTTATGTGAACGTCTGAAGCAGATCGTCAACAGCCTGATATATCTATATCAGTGTAGCTTTTGTCCAGTCTTGTCCAATATAGACCAAATACTAACATCACAACAGACCTTGGAAAAAACCTAGAACCTCAAAATCGGCACCCACCACATTTTCATCAATTTCAAGATTGTCTTTGACAGCATCCACGAGCCATATCTAGGTTCGGTATCCCTGCATACCTCGTCGTTTTGTGCAGGATGACGATGGAAGTCTAAAGCTGCTCCATTAAGTTCGGCAAAGACGTCACCGACCCACTTGATGTCAAACAACGTTTTAGACAAGGTGATGCATTGTCATGCGATTTCTTCAACATCGTACTTGGAAAAATAGTCCAAAAGTGCAACTTCAACACCAGAGGCACTATATGTCAACAGTGCTTTTATGAGTGTTCAGACAGAAACGGCAAAGATGAGTTTGGCTGTATACGAGGTGCACAAAAAAGCATATGTTGTCATCAAGAAAGAACACCCATATGCGAAGTCTTGGTCAAAACGTTACCATAGACAGCTATGACTTTGAGGTAGTAAGGGATTTGTCTACCTAGGCTCCGCTAAAACTGGCGTTGAGATCAAACGAAGAATTCCTCTTGCTAATCGCTGTTTCTTTGGGCTAAAAAACAATTGAGTAAAGTTTTTTCTCGAAGAACTAAAGTGTCGCTCTATAAGACCCTCAAAATCCCCTGTTTTTTTTTCCTGTGATATAAGTACAAATTTACGACCTTCGAACTTTTGATTATACGTGTGTTTCTTGACACATTTTATGATTTGTGGTCAACGGGCAATACCCCACAGGTTTTCAAGTTTGGTTCCAATTTCAACTTGATACCACCAAGTGTTCTTAGAACGTTTAAGACTAAGTACCAATTAAAAAGACTAAGTACATAATAAAAATGAAAAAATATTCAGGCATTTCTAGAAATAATCGACTAGTTAAGATGACAAAAATTCGCGATGAATTCAGTTACAGCAATGACGGGCCGCACACATTTAAAGGCTTCTTTAAATGTTCGGTCTTTATTTCAGTCCTTTCGACAGTGAAACAGGATCACAATACTGGCGTAGTTAGTTTCCCTAACAAGTTTAACGATAAAAGTTTTGACTGTTAGGTCAACGCTCGGAACTCTTGACTTGGAAGTTCGAATTTGTAAAATTTGCTTAAAGGAAACCTATGTACGAGGAGCCCTAATTAAATGCTCGGTTGCTTTCAACCCGATATACATTACCTTATTTCCAAGGAGACTGTTTGCAATGAAAATTGAATGTGGAAATGTACAACTGGTCGTTTGTATATATTGTAAAAGTGCCTTGCTACACCGCATGCATAACGGAAAGTGCACATTAAGGACATTTCCCGCAACAAAAAGGAGCCAGCTTCATGCTCATTGCATAAGTAAGGCTGATGCTGACTATCGTTGGGTAAATGTATTTAAAGTGCGGGAACATATTGAAAAGCAGAAGTGATGCTAAGTGTGGCATTAAGAAACCTACGTTCGTTTGTATTTTATGTATGCCGATGCACTCCAAGCACGATGCATTTAGCTGTATTTAACCTTTAAGAGCAAACGTTTGGCGGTTGCATTTTTCCAGACGATATGTATTCATTTCGCCTCCGCTGACGTTGCAATACACTTTTTTTTTTTTATTTGTATTTTCTTTTATAATGTTTACACATACATGCATAAATCATATCGCATTCGTTACACTTGCATCAATTTAATGGATTTGGTTTGATACGTGGTTTAATAAAATTTATAGGTATAGGTTTTTATATCTCAAGAAGACTGCAGTTCATTCTTCGACTTTCGATTCACATAAAACGAATGTGTTTCTATTACATATTAAAAAAGTCACAAGGCATTGTTTTTTGTTTTTTATAAATTTATCATAAAAGAAAATTTTATTTTGTTTTTTAATTTGATGGTCCTCAAGGGATTACCCTCAAAGGGTATGATTGTGAAATAGCTTGGGTCTCAGAAGTTTTGTATCGTTGACAATTTTTCTCATTTTAGAATACACTCAAAATTCGCAGTATTTTATTTCCCCATTAGCCACTTGAGTATTAAATGCAATTTGAACTTTTGCTGGTAAACCGTGAGTCTAGTACTATACCAGATTTCACGACGAACTTTGTACAATACAAAATTTAAATTCAACCCGAAATGAATTTTTTTATCAAACATTCGCGATATTATGAAACACTTTAAGTGTTATTGAATTCTTCAACAACTTTCGCACCGAATGACGTCAGTTGAAAGGATCGGTTCTTTTTTCGAACGTTCGACAAGAAATAGCTTGATTCTGGTAAGTTGCTATAAAGAAAAAAGTTGTGAGCTCATCGGACGGGGTAATCCTTGACCTCCTTTCCTTATATCTCCTACACATCAGCAAAGAAGAGTCGTGCCAAGGGTAGAGAGAAAGAACGAGAGAGAGTGGAGAGAAAGATGATAGAACAAAAGCGGAAAAGACGGTTTTCTGGGTTACCTTCTGAACGGATTTCTTAGTAAAAAGAACTGAGGACCGACCTACCCTAGCTATTCTAACGCTATCCCTATGCTAAAAAACTCATTATAAACCTATCCTTATCTTTTTGTACTACTAATCTAAGAACCTAAACAAAGTAACCTTACTACTCTAAATAACCTTAGATAAATAAAATAAACTTAAGCTAACTCTAAACATACTTAATCTTACCTTAAGAGTCCTGGCTAAAATTAAATCTTCCCTTCCACTCCAGCCCCTTCATCCAGGGTCTTTGATTTTAAATAGAAAAAGAACGAATTTCGAGGGTAAACGAACCGATATTTTATATTTACTCCACACAAAATCTTATAATAAACAAATTAAAAAAAATAAATTGATTTAAAATTTAACTTGTCTAGCCTAGGAAAATGAATTTTAAACTAATATGTAATAAAAATTAAAGAAAAAAGAAACTATAACTAAAAGGTGACTCACTCTTTAATTTTTCGGTTCCTCGTTATTCTGCCGGCAGCACGTTGCGGGAATAGTCAGTGGTATCATTTATCCCAAGCAAATATTCTCCTTCTTTTACAATATTAATTCTTCGTAAGCACTAAAAAAAACAATTTATACGACTTTAAATTAAAAAAAAGGAAAAACAAAAAATTAAAAAAAAAAGTTTAAACAATTCAGATATTCACAAAAAAAAATTTTCACAATCCCCGATTTCCACAACCGCCCAAGGACTTTTGCCCCCCGTCTTCTTTGTTCAAATCCTGGTTCTCTTGTTCTATCCTTTGTTGTGTCCTTAATTTCTTTGCTTGTGTGATTCCCTTAGGTCCCCTTATGGGATAGGCTTCACTTCCGTAATTATTATTATTTCCTTTTTATTGTTTTGGCTTGTGCGCCCGCTCTCACTCGTCTTCTTCGATCCAATGACCTACTTTCCTTTCATGGTCATTTTTCCCGGGCTAATCCGTTTTATTCGCATTTGGGGGCCCGTTCCATAGGGGAAAGTTCCGTCTCCGTCATCTTTATCCAAGCTCTTCGTCAAACTTCTAGTTCGGTCACAATGGATCCTCAGCAACTCGGGTATGGAGTGGCCTCCAGTTTAGTCTACTTATCCATGTTCTACGTCTTGTCAGTCTTCCCACTAGGTTTTTTGTTTTTTTTTGCTCCTAAATAACGAATATACTTATCTCACAGACTTATCTGAATTCAGTTGTATCACAGATCAATCGCAAATTATCACATAAAAACCCTACAAGTGTTTCGTCGAATTTCGCCACCATCGTGACCTGCTCTCGGGCGTTCGTTTATAAATAGGCACTCCTCCTTCTTGCCTGCGAGAGTAAGTGAGACCGCTATGCTGTGTTTACATTTTTGCCTCGGAATCATTCCTCTATCCGAGCAATTATTATTATCGAAATCAGTTTTCTTTTGCTTAAGGTAACCTGAAAAGTGAATGGAAGGTGAATTTTAAAACAAATTGGTTACTACGGTGTTGACGTTTTAGCAGTTATTTTTAACCGCAGTATGGTTTTGGGTATTTTTCCAGATAAACTTAAATGCGCTGACATTTTTCCATTATTCAAAAGAGGTTCGGAAGAAGATAAGGCCTTCCTGTGTTAAGAAAAGTTTTTGAAAAAATTATCAAGAAGAGGATAGTATCGTTTTTAAATAAATCAAAATTTTTCAGCTCAGCGCAATTTGGTTTTCAGCAGGGAAAATCTACTGAGGACGCACTTTTAAACTTTTGCTCTCATATTTTTTCTAGCCTTGATGCGAAAAAGTTCACTGCAGGTCTATTTGTAGATATAACGAAAGCTTTTGATATGGTTAACCATGCAATCCTTTTGAGAAAAATGGAAAAGCGGGTTTTCGTGGATTTATGCCTGATTGGTTTAGGTCCTTCCTCTCCAATAGATCTCAAAGAGTTAAAATTGGAGAAACGAGAAGCGACATTCTTTTTTTGTTTTGGGAGTGCCCCAGAGTTCTGTGTTGGGACCTATTTTGTTTCTCATTAATATTACTTCCTTGTTTGCACTAAACTGCTTTCGCTGATGATGTTGGGTGTTCTCAAAGTTCTGACAGTGCTCTAGATCTCGTAGCCGAAATCAATTGAGATCTGAATTTATTGAGGACCTGGTTCGTCGAACACAGATTGAACATAAGTTCGAAAACAAAAATCATGTTTTCAACTTATAATCGAAAGTTTACTTTAATCCTGAAGTATTTTCTCATACGCCTGAGTGTCAAAGATACAAACTTGCCGGTTGCATTTGTACTTGAAACTTTTCATACTCTACCTATAGTAGTAGTTTAGTTTGCTACGTTAACTGTTTACCTATTGAGAGAATCGATGAGTTCAAATATTTAGGACTTTTTATTGATGACAGGATCGGCTTTTCTAACCATACTGAGTTGTTAAGGAAATACCTCCACTGCACTCTCCGGAACTTTTTTCATTTTAAAAATGTTTGCTCAACTGAACTACTTAGAATTATCTATTGTGGTATCATCAAATCAAAGCTACAAAATGGTATCACGTTTTGGGGAGGTACATATATGAACAAAATTATGCCTCTTTTAATCCTGCAAAAGAATATTTTGAGAATAATATGCCGTAAACATCGTCGTTATCCCAGTTATCGTCTGTTTCGTGATATGTAAATTGTTTTAGACAGTGGCTTTTGGATCTAAACTTTGCATCATTTCAAAACTTTTTCTATACCATTCTGATTTTTTTTAAATATTTTCATCTTTTTTTCTTCTTTGGTGTTTTTAATTTTATTCCATTTTCTTTCAAATTAACTTGAATTTTTTATTGCTTTGAGTAAAGTTAATAAGGGTCACCCCACCCCTATATTTTTTATACTTTAAGTTTAGCCTATTGAAGTGGCATATGACACTATTTCTATACTTTATGTATTTCATAAATTAAATGTCACCTACATTATTTTTTTTTTTCTTAAACTATATAAAATGATATTGTAAATAGAACTGAATTATAATGAAATAAATTGTATTGAATTGAATTGAAAAAAATAGAAAAAAAAATCTATCCTGTACTATATTATGATACCATTTTTTTTTTTCATTAGACGATACCTCCACGTAACAGAGTCCAATCATTCTGATGGTTGTGATTTGACTTTGGCACCCACGCGGTGTCTCCGAATAAAGGTTGTTTTATTAACACACCTCTGTATGTACATATATATGTAGAGATAAATCAATTTAAATTGTAAAATAATATATTGTTGCCAACAGCGGACAGTAAAGGTATGCATAATACTCGACGATTGACAACGCGCATCACTTGATTCATTCATGAGGGAGATTCAAAGTACCACAGTGCCATCTTTCGGTCAGTGACTGAAAATTCACCAGCGGTTAAAGCGTGAGAGAGTTGCTTTCGTATTTTTAAAATAAATATGTAAGAAATGAAAAAATGCAAGAAAATAAATAGAAATGAAAAAATGCAAAAAAATAAATAAAGTTTTATTCTTAAGATGCCTGCCCACTTGAGAGTAAAATGTCTCAGAGTTGCTCTAAGGCTTCTCTCGGGAGAAGTTGAGAGCAGCTCTCGGAGAGTTCACGGAAAACTTTCGAAAGTCTGACTTTCTGAGAGTTTCTCGCTAATGGATTCGTGTATGAACCACTCTTGGACAGTAACTCTCACAATACAAACTTTGTTCGTATTTTGCGAGTAGCTCTCGGCGAGCAACGTGTAGGATGACGAAATTTTGGATAGTGCTCTCATGTGGACACGCACCTTAAGCCTTTAAATCAAGATCAAGATGGAAATTAATAGATAATAGTTTGGAGCCAATTCAGACCCTATTCCCTGGTGCTGCAGAAAAGTTTTTTAATACTGTCGAATTATTTTATTCGCCATAATTCATCAATTGTCAAGGTCTGACTTGCATAAATATTTAATCAAATACAACAAATGACGATACTAATGATATCAATGAAGTGACATTTGATGCATATATTTTTTTAGAAGAAAAAGAAAGCGAAAATGCAGTACCCCAATATTATTAATATAGTAATAGGTAGCAGAATCACCCTAACTATCACCGGGGCTGAGACCTCATAGGTGGTGAGGAAATGTGTGCATATTATGGAGAATATGATTTCTTCAACCGTACGCAGATGACTTGATAGTTGCGAGACCATTCTAGAAATACTACAAAGAAGTGACGAATGTTCTCCATCGTTGGACAAAATGGGCAGCCACTGGCGAATCGAAATGTTCTTAGATGCCTTGGGATCTGGCTAGATCAGTTTCTGTTATTTAACAATCATATAGATAGGTAGTGCTCTAGCCTGAGCCAAAGATGCCATAGCCTTGATAAAGAGACTGTTTCACAGCAGTAAGCTCGATGCCAAGGTAAAGGTGATCTGCAACACGGCCCTCATTCGGACTGTCCTTGACTATGGATGTCCCGTTTATTTTAGCTTTTTACCCCAATGATGTACACAATGAGGCACTTCCAAGTACTTAAAGCTAAGACTTTATTTAGTTTATGCTTAGTAATTAGGTCTAGTATAAGGTAAACATACAAAAAAAGTGCCGCTCACTAAGTTTTTGGAAAAATATAAATATTTTCTTAGTTATTAAATACTGTAATCTAAAATTTAAAAATTAAGTTTAAATTAAGAATAATTCAAGTCAAAAGACAAAGTTTAAATTGTTAGGTTTAGCTTAGAGCGCCCGAACAAGGCCAGTAAATTAGTTAAAGATAGTTAAGTTAATTAAGCTTGCATTAAGCGTTTTTGTCTGACATGTAAGTAAAATGAATTTAAAAAATTAAAATGCATTGAATTGAGAAAAAAAATTGATTTATTTCTTCAACTTTTGAAATCGCGATACAAAAGTATTCGGACAATTTTTATAGACAATTTTTTTGAACTACAACGTTTGTCTAAACTATTTTTACGATATCGCTTATGTTAAAAAGAAAAATGAAAAAAAAACGAATTTTCGAACTTCGACATTGGATAACAATAAGATTTTTGACATTTCATCCTTAATGGTGTATTTAATATCTTAACCAATTTGCAGCTCTATGCGAATTAAAGCTAACTTGAATATCTATTTATTTTGACTGCACTTAAACGCGTGGATTTCTTATAACAAATACTTTTTTATTGCATTTTTTATTGAGATTAACACTTTTATATAAAAAGGCGGGGACTTACAGTGCTATGCAACAGTTCCTCATGCTTGGAATTAGCTTTAAGTCTTAAGTAATCTGTTACATGATTATATACTTGTAAAGGTCGATATTTATTTACCGGAACCAGTAATTAGACACAGGCATATCCAAGTTGCAAAGACCTGAGTTTAGGTTTGGACTAAATATTCACAAAGACCATTGTATTTTGGAACTAAATAAAACATAAGCTTTTTATCAAAATACATATACGCAATATATGTACATTTTATGAAATTTATGACATCAATGCGTATGACATTATTCCTATCATACGACAGGCTTTTCATGGTAAGAAGTTAATTACTCTCCATTCTCTGAAGATATTCCCTAATTCTTCCTATCTATGTCTTTATCTGTATATTGTTTAATTGACAGATTCAGTTCGAGTGTTTTTTTTCTGATACTAAAATGTCCAAAATACGACTCAGTGCATCCGCATTTTAAATTTCTGCTCGTTGCTGCCGGGTAATCGGTATTGAATTGTAATCAGGCACTATCTGCAATCTTAAGCATCATAAGTGCTTACATGATTGTTTCAGTGTTCTCAAAAATCTTTGAAAAAGCTATAAGAAAAAAAAAAGAATTGTCATTTTTTTAGAAATGAATAATCCTCTTAGTGCGTATCAGTTTGGCTTTCGCTCAAAATGTTTCACCGAAAGTGCCATAAGTGATTTTTTTTCCCATATTTATAATGGCTTCAATAAAAAGGACTTAATCGCTTCTCTTTTCGTCGACATTACCAAAGCCCTCGATACTGTTGATCACAACATTCTTCTGCTCAAACTGTACAAGTTAGGTTTTAGAGGTACTATTCATGATTGGTTCCGGTCATATTTATCTAAAAGAGTTCAAAGCGTCAAAATGAATGGTGAGTTAAGTTCAAGAAGCCTCATCACTGTAGGTGTTCCTCAAGGTTCTGTATTGGGCCTCTTACTATTTTCAATATGTGTCAACCTTCTTTTCTCACAAAATATATCACAGCGAAGTTATTACGTTTGCTGAAGATCTGGCTTGTGTCTTTACTGCTAATTCAGCTTTGAATCTTGCTGCCGAAATAAACCCTGACCTAGAACTCCTTAGCCATTTGTTTCAAATGCTCAAAATATTAATAAGTGATCAAATAAAAATGCTTTATAGCCGTAATGGCAAGGAAGCGCTGATAAATGTTTTTATATTGAAGCATTAACAACTCAAAGTATCAAGGGGTTACACTCGACTGGGAGAGAGCTGGCTTGATCATACAAATGCACCGAAGAAGTATCTGTTGACAGCAACTAGACAAATTTTTATTTTAAAATCATATTGCTCTCTGCATCTTCTTAAATATATATATAATATGGTTAAGTGCATTTGTAATAAAATTCGATGGTCTGATAGCTTGGTTCTCTAAAGATGCCTTAAAATTTTGCCTTTAAGACATCTGTATTGTTATAAAGTTTTACAAATCTTTCTTCAATGTTTTTCGTCAATTGCTCCAAGACTTTTTTGTCAGTTACCATATAGCTTAAGATGTACCCGAAATAAATCTATTTTTTTTTCTTAAAAAGGTGAAATCATGGCTCTTAGATTTTAATTATAAAGATATTCTTGATTTTCTTTCTGTACTTGTCTAGCTAATTATTTTTTCGTTTGTATATAAACTCTTTTTATTTTTATATTTTTTTTTGTTTCATTCATTCCTGTAATGACCCTGCACACTCACTCATTCATCGCGCATTTGTTATTAGTTTAATTGTTCTTTAATCTGCTTTCGCATCTAGTTCCTTATGAACTATAGACTGCAGATACTTTTTTCAATTTATACACAAATATTTTGTCATCTTATTATTCGTATTGTTTATGCTTTATTCTTATATAATAAATAATAATAATAAATAATAAATAATAATAATAATGATAATAATAATAATAATAATGTCGTTACCTCTAAGCCATGATATTAAGATTCATGATTTGTTATCCATGAGCCACCTTCTTTTAACTTTTCTTACGCAACGGAATTTTATGCATTTTCATCTTAAACATTTTCATTTTATTAATTTTCATATTCATATACTAAGCCTATTGCGACGTAGGTTTAATCTGATCTTGTCAGTTTGATAACGTTCTCTGAGATAACTCATTTTGAGGATTACTCATTGATATATGAGATGAGACGAATGCAAATACAAGAAACTCTTCGTTGCAGTTTTATCCAAGGAACCCAGGCTTAACTAAAAACATAGCAGCAAATTTAACTCAGCTGTGAAGGTGAAGGATTAAGTGTCCATCTCCCGTACACTATCGATTGATGATGTGAAGTAACAATCCACCAGTCACCACGATGCGGCCTTGCAAGTCCTTAATTATCCGTTAAAGCCTTCTGAGTTAACTCATTTCTTGCAGCTAAAAAGCAGAACACAGTATCTTATTTTTGTTCTTTCCTAAACACATTCGATTTGAAAGCCTTCAAATCGCACAAATAATAAACATCCATTATTGTAAAATTGATTGCGCATATTTTGTGAAGCTGTCATTTATATTTTGTGAAAATATACGTGTGGAAATTTTGCCTTGGTGCAGCCATTGGTGCCATTAGTGAAACGTGTATAATGACGTGACATCCGACTGTAATCCTCATTCAGCCGAAATCGAATCGAAGAAAACGACCATGAACGTGGAGTTACACAGTCAAATGGGCGCGGCATTATGCACGAATCCATTAGTCTGATTTTCTTGTCGGCTT
Source organism: Orthonevra nobilis (assembly GCA_963555765.1). Taxonomy (NCBI): domain Eukaryota; kingdom Metazoa; phylum Arthropoda; class Insecta; order Diptera; family Syrphidae; genus Orthonevra; species Orthonevra nobilis. Next base: position 76,498,602 of record OY743225.1, read on the forward strand.
TTTCATTTCTTGTGCATTTGCATAGCTTACAAGGATGTGCAATTTTCTTGGAGCTTACGCTGTCATTCCAGCAATTCAATTCAAAGGAAGAAAAATTATTCTTTAATTATTCCTCGATAATTTAATATAGCTTCTTAACAATGTGTTAGTCCCAGTAGGCAACGTTTGGTTGACTTTCAAACAAAGTGAGTTTTGAAAAATATGGATGCAATACTAACTTTACCAGGAAACATTAGGAGGTTGCATTAGACAGTACCTGGCCTTCAAATGAAAAATCAAAGTTCTCCGGGTAATTTTAATTTGTTTTCCATGGTGGCCAATTTTAAGCTCCATTTTTTGCAGCGGTGTTCCAACTTTTACAATCCTTCCAAAAAAAAAATATACTCAGTCGAACTTTCCACAAGTCTCGTCGGGCAAGTTATATGACAACAAGAGTGGAAACTGCGGAGGTGTGGCCGGTGTCTTGTCCTGGTGAATGAGGACTTTTTACTCTGTCATATGGCGGGGTTTCCAATTACGCTCTGATTTGAAACGAATCGGGTACAGCATTGAAAACATGATTTCTTGGCCCTTCTTCACTGTTCGCCTTTTGAAATCTACTGTTTCTACCGTTGCTTTTTTTTTGTGCGAAGTTGGAGATCCATTTGTCATCAACTTCACAAGATTTTGTGTGAAGCGCACCAAATTACGTGGAAGCAGGTATAAACACTACTTTGAATGGTTTTAGTAGTATAATTTTTACCTCCCATGTTTAATTCTATGTTCATCTAATTCTACACTTCTTTGTTCGAGACGCCTGTCATGCGGCGGTCTCCTTACACTTGATCGTAAATTGTTTCCACATTTTTCGCAATTGTGTACTCTTTTGGAGCGTCACGTATGATCCGCATTAAAAACAAATGTTTGCCCAAGCGCAATACGTTGAACTAAGTTTTGAAGGTAGTCCGTGGTCCATAGATGGTGATGACGCTACGCTATTGGTTTTTTTTTAAAGCCCCTGAAACTCGCCCTAAAAGCTGTAATTATAAGACTTGTGCGTGGAGATCAGTCATCTTTATAGCACTGCATGATGATTTGCCGAAAGCAGTAGCCCCACTTTCATTTTCAAACTACCTCAAATTCGATAGATTGTTTTTTCCACTTCTGAATTTGGAAAAACGTTTAACAATGTACGCACGAAGGGTTCCGTACCGTTTCATTTAATTTTAAATTACGAATAGCCTATTTTTAGCTTTAGATTGTGCTCCGAGTTTTTTTTATTTCATTTTATTTTATTTTTTTCTTATTTTATTTATATATTTTATTCATTCTCTTACATAATTGATGATACAAATAATAATATCATAACTTAAATCACATAGAGTGAATAAATAGTAGTCGTCAGTTAATTAGCTAACTAGTCAGTAATTAGTGTGAGACGACATTTCATTTTAGTCAGAATATATACAAGAATCCATAAGAGAAGAGTAGATTCTGAGGTAGAATCCGAAGCAATAGTTCAATATTAGCAAGGTCAATAGCAAAAATCCAAGCTCTTATTTGATTAATGTAGCAATGATAGCGATAAAATAATCGTAGCATGGTTCATTAAAAGTATAGAATTTGGAAAAATGTGTTGTACGTGCAAGTGTTACGTTTACTAAGCCGGTGTTATTTTTCCTTAAATTATAAGTTAAATTTGTTCAAGCAAACGAAAATGTACTAAGACCGATGTAAACTTAAATAATAAAATAATCCCATCTGTAAGCAACCTAAGTATTCTAGGCATATTATTTGACAATAAGTATAGCTTTAAGAATCATTGTTTAGAATTAAAAAATAAATTCGCCTCCAGGCTGAACATAATCAGATACCTTTCATCAAAAAGAAGTTGTATACATGTTAACACACTTATAAATGTAACTAAATTAATTTTTCTTTCCAAGATCGATTATGGATTAGTCACATATGGAAAGTGTGTCCGATCAATATTAAAAATCCTCAATCCGTCTTATCATGCTGCAATACGATCCACATTAGGGTCCTTCAGCACAACACCTATCAAAAATATGCTGCCAGAAGGGGAATTTTCATCAATCGAAGACTGAATAACAGAGTTAACGAAGGCTCATCCAAAAAATTTGTGATTCGTACAGCTCTCCCATCCAGTTAGATGCTATCAACATTTTAAGCCGCAAGAAGATCCCTTAAATCCCATCGACTCTTTACACTGCATTATGCCTCACAAAAAATATCGGTATTGACCCAGTCATAAAAAAAAACATTTTGTCGAAAAGCATCCTCCTTGGCTCTTTCCTGAAGATGCAATCAACACCAGCCTTGCTAAATATGCGAAAGGGCAGACATCCGAGACCACATATCTGCAGCTCTTCAAAGAACTCATGAGCAACTACAACAAACGTGTTTTAACATTCTTTATACCGATGGATCAAAAAGCGATGAAGGTACTGGTTTCGCAATCGTCAACTCGAATGGTCAAGTTTTGTCTGCTGCAAAACTTCCGAATTCTTTTTCAATCTTTTCCCCCGAAGCTATAGCAATACTCAAAGCAACAGAAATGGCGGTTTCATCAAAACAAAGAACTGTGAATTGAACTGACAGCCTCTCCACCCAGCTGCTATTGCTATCGGTCTGGATTTCAGGACATGCTGGAATAAAGGGATACGAGCTAGCAGATCACGAAGCAAAAGCAATCACATCAAATTCCAATGCTGAAGTGAGGCAATATCAAACCTTCAAAAACGACTTCCTTAAGATTGCAGAAGCCTACTGCAATAATAAAATAAAAGAATCATGCAACCTGTACGAACTCCATTACTCCTCAATCAATCCGAATGGGTCTCCGGCTAAATACCCAATAAATACCACGCGCAAGATGAACAGATGCTTCCTACGGCTGCGACTTGGACATACACAGTTTTTTTGTTGTGCAAATAAAATACTGAACATAAAACAACTAACATCCGTATGCACTACAATTAACTCACTTTGTATTTCTCTTTATAACAAGAATCTGAAAACTCTACTTCAAGTTAGTTCTGAACAAAATATATTTAATGCTTACTCACTTCTACAAAAACTAAATCTTGAAAATAGTATCTAACATTTGTTTACACTAAGATTTTTATAATATGTTTTTTACATTTTTTTACAATAACCTCTGTGATCCCACCCGAAAGCCGTTGTAGCTTGTGCTGTAGTTTTTAAGATATTATCTGTATATTTATGTAAAGACCAATAGAATAATAATAATAATAATAAATTTGTTCTGCTAGGAATATTTCCGCTTTGCTTAAAAACTGATCTTAGTACTTTGAAAACATATCAGTGTCTTAATGGTAATACATGGCATTGAGTACGAGGATGAAGTTAGTAAGAATGCGAACTAGGTATTTGTGAGCAACCAAGACTGGTCTTCTCGCACTGAAATATGATCATTTTCTGCCTATTATGGTTCAGAAGTTACAGTCCCGTGACAGACGCACGGACGGACGGACTGGTTCATTCGGAGCGCAATCACGACAAACAATTACTGAGACTATTCTACTTCTGACAAATTTTTGCCACCTTCAAAGCCATGATTCATTCCATCTACCATCATCTGCATGGCGAAAAAATGAATTTGCATGCTCAAACTAAACATAAGGGGCTCCACAGTCCAGTCCAACTAATTCGTTACTTTACAATATGCCAATTGTTACACATTTATAATGTTCTGCGACATGAAGTGCTGTTGCCTAAGCCCAAATCCACCTGACTTTATACAATTTAAAAGTAAATAAAAAATAACTCCACTTCCTCTCCGTAAGCAAATCTTCGCACACGCCTCCAACACGGAAAAGAGTTTTTTCGCAGTATTTTTATACAGGCCGAAATGGATTTGGACCATAGATATTATTATTATTAGTGCTTTTCTAGCAAAAAAGTTTTAAAATGAGCAAAAGGGAAACTTGTGAACAGGCGTGGCTTTTAATTTTGCAGAATTTAAATATTTTTTTCGATATATATAGTACATTGTGGAAGTTATGCCAACTGCTTGTCAAACTTATTTTCGAAATTATTTCCATACTAATTTCATCAATTTTATAAGAGTACTTTTCCTTTAAAGCTATTAACCATTGTTCGAAATAATAAATTTTGATTATCTTTGTGCCCTTATAGAAAGGGTTCAAAAGTACATAGTTTCAGTCGAGAGATTTCCACCACCTTTTTTTTTCCTAGCTGGGAACTGCATAGGATCTTTTTCTTTCTTTCCTATATGGCTTTAAGAGGATCACATTCAGCCCAGTTTTCTTTGGAGATTTTGATAGTTGTTTCCAGGTCGATTTCGAGAGATTTTTTATCTCTTTGTAATTTTCTTGAAAGACCTCTAGATTTTGGTTCATGATAAGAAACCACAATAGGTAAGCAAACATAATTTTTGGATGTTATGATCTTCCTTGCAGCGTTTTTTTTTATACGAGTAATGCAATTTTATCCATGTGTTTTAAATTTGTCATTAAGCTTTCTATTGATGTTTTTTTACAAAATCAATTGCTTCATCTATGATACATTTCCAAAGCACTTCCATGGGAATGTGGATCAAGAAAAAGAGAAATGGGCTTATCAAAATTTGTAATGGACTCAACTTACTCTTTAAGTCTTTGAGTAAGTATTTATAACTTAATACTAGCTCATAACTAACTTAATTAAGCCAATGGGCTAATTGATGGAACTTTTGGAATTAAAATTGAAAAAAAAATATTATATGAATTTGTCCGGTAACTTATGAACGGCAGTGTGTATATATGTATACATATTTTTTTATCTGATAAGGTAGTTGTAAACTACAAATTTAATTGATTTTGAACTTTTTTTATTGGAAAACTTAATTGATTTTAATCAAAGAAGTGAAATTGTTCCTTTTTTCACAGTTTTTTCGTTCTTAAATTTAAACCATGCTATCAAATTTAATCAAAAGTTTCTCAGGATTTTGATTCGATAGCTTGATCTCGAGTTAGGCTTTCTTAAAACAATGGAATCCGACTCCTGTGACCTATAGATGTGGAGATATTTAAAAATGTTGAATTCCGAAAATCGGACCAATTACTTCCGCTTCCTGATCGGAAGTTAAAAATTAAAACCGCACTCAATGTCAAGTTTCCTGGCTTTATGGCAGCAGAATTGACTGTTGGTCAGGTCAATATTTGAAATCATTGAATAATGGTCAGAATTGGAGAACATGGCACAGGAATTTAGATAGATTAAGTACAGCAATAAATGCAATAGCATCAAGGATGTGCAATAAAACCTTGCGAGACGTTAAGGTCGAATGGTTGCTACTTTTTGGAACTTTTGTCTTTATGCATAACGCTTAATCTTGTGATTAATTGCATTTTAAATAAACCTTAATTAATTATTGCATTTGCCATAAATCGTTTAAGAAAATAAAAACTTGTTTTTGTGAATTTTACTTTTAAATAACATTTAAGACAGAGTAAAAAAGGATCTAAAAAGGTAAAACCTTCACGCTCCTGCAGCCCACATAATGTAACTTACCCTTTTCCTTTAGAAATTCTTATCCTTTGACATTTTCCAGTGTATACATGTAACATGCATTTCTCATGGCCAACAAGGATTAGTTACGCACCGAGTCAAAGGGACACAAAATGCTACGTGTGGAGGAAAAGCGCATGAGTATGCTTCCTTTCCTCAAGCAATTACTTTTGTTATCAATTTAATTAAGATCAGATTTTTCTTAAATAACTCTCTTTCCTTACTTAAGAAAGAAAGATTTGCTTTTGTCAAAATATGAGTTTAGAAAAGACTTCATTTTGGAGTTCCAAATTCAAGGAACATCAAACTGAAAGTAAAATCAAAACAATGCAAGTTAAGGACTCTCCAGTTTTTCAAGCCTTACACGTAATTGTTTTGAAAAGGACTTGAATTCGCTACAAAGAGGAAACTTAAACCTTGATGTGTTTGATAACGAAAGCTCAAAGAAACCAAAGCAAGATGCAGATAATCCCTGTTAAAGCTTACAGACTGGCTGACTAATTATCACGCTTGTAGATATAATGAGGTAAGTTCTCTCACAGTTAAATGTTTCTTCGACACTTGAGAATAATTTAGGAAAGAAAAGAAGAGTTGTGTGTGTGTGTGTGAGGAAAGGAGCATGATTCGGATTCCTCTGAAAATGTTCAGAATGCTATTTCGAATCAAAAGCAATTCATGACAACAAAAACGAAAAATCGGTAGGAAAATTTGATAATAAAATATTTTCTCAAGGATCTTTTCGCAACTGTTGGTCAAAATTTCAGAGCCTGAAATCTAAGTTAAGATCATAACAAAACAACACGAAGGACGATTATGACAATTGCAGGTCAACCGTGAAGTTTTAAAAGCACAGTGATAACGTAACCCAGTATATAATTATATAGCGGCTGCCGGTAAAAAATACTGCGAATTTTAAACACCGAATAAAGCATCAAAAATGGAAATCAGGCTCACGTGACTTCATTATATCCAAAAAATGAACATTTTTGGGCGCTCTGTTTGCGGTCTTTTTGACGGTGTTCATGGTTTCGAACATTTTGTTTTTGAGGGTTTTTTGATGAAAGAAATGACAACGATTTTAGTCGGACACCATGAACAATATACAATTTTTCTTATTTAATATTTTATATATGGCATTGCTTTCGTCTCAGCGTAAAATCGAGTTGCGAATTAAAAAATAATTGTGAATGAAACTAAAAATTTACAGTTTACCGATTTTTCCTTTTATTTGTGCTAAAGGACATTGCTTCCACCCGAATTTCGTGATTCTAGGTCAACGGAAAGTTCCCTATCGGTTTTGATTTTAATTGTCAAAATATATGGCATATTTATATTCATTTATATTTGAGCATATATGCGTTCCGGAGAAAGTGGGTCTTTATAGACAGAAAAACATAGAGAAGGACAAGGCAGTGATCGTATAAAGTTTCGTTTTTGCTTTTGAGGTACAGAACCTCAAAAACACATGAAAATGAAGGGATGTATATACTTTTTATTTAAAAACTTCTAAACTTAGTTTCCTTAAAAACATACGTAAAAGCTTTAAGAGTTCACGAGTAGAATAGCTTTTTTCCTTTCTCTTAAGATTCAGTCGTGGCCGTGGATGGTATCAATTTGCTAATCAATTTTATGCTAATTATAATTATAATTAAAGATTATATTAAACAAATAGTTGCGGAAACCTTCAGCGCAGAGGCCAGCATGCGTACAATCGACTTAAGATTTTGCCTCTCTGCACAAAGACGCTGATCTGCTGATCTGTCTTTCTGGAAGAAAGTTGTGTTCACCGACGAGAGCAAGCACAATATTTTTGGTCACGATGGTCCTTCAAGAGTTTGGCGAAAGAGCGGCACTGAAATGGAAGTTTAAAATCTACAAAAAACCGTGAAGCACGGTGGAGGTAGTGCTATGGTGTGGGGGAACTTGGCTTGGTCCGGCGTTGAAAAGTTGGGTTTTATTGTAGGTAACTAAAAGAAAATCTACGACAATTGAATTCTCCGCCACAGAGCCCGGACTAAAACCCAATTGAACATATATGGGACTACTTGGAAAAACAACTTCATAAGCACCAAATTTCGTCAAAAGCGACTCTGAAGGAAACTCTCCAATTAGAATGAGATCGTGTACCCGAAGATTTTACGCAAAATCTGGTCTCTTCTATGCCACGTCGACTACAACCTGTCCTTAAATCTGGTGGAGACCCAACCCGATACTGACAGCCCGTTTTCATCAAGATATTAATATCGAAACTTACCGTACGATGAATTTTGTCGTTTAAATGAAATGAATTAAGAAATTAAAATAGACTTTCAATTTGATCTTCTATCTTAAAACCCTTCGTAAACTGTGTAGGCACTGAACAACATCATTTATACCCACCGAACCATGAATTATGTCGGTTTGTGTATGTCTTCCAACGCTGGCTCATCGACAAAGACGAGTTCTTTGACCATATCCTTTAACAAAATAGCCGTCAAATCTATCTAGCCGGCCAATTCAAAGTCCAATGCGAGAGATAAATTGTTCACCTAACTCAGAAAACAGAAAAACATTTGTTTACCATCGATGGTAATATCTTTGAAAGAATATGGGCCTATGATTTTGCTGGACCATAAGCTTTTTCCGGGTGCATAAGCAGCTCTTGTTTGATCAGAGGCAATTTTGGTTATTAACATATGGTATGAGCATTTTTAACCAGAATGGAACTTTGTCACTGAAAATGATTTTTCGATACAAAAGTGGCTTTTCGTCATGATTTTCTAAGACCATTTCACAGAAAATTAGACGCTTTGGAAGGTTTTTCGATTTCTGTTCGGCTTTAGATCAAGATACTTGCGTTAAATGAAGTCGAGTAACACAATCCCACGTTATCTAAATAAGTTTGTATTTCCAAAACTAAGTAGTGAAATTATTATTATTTAATTTTAATTACACGTCTTTGTATGCTTTCTATCGTTTCTACAATTTCGTCAGGTATTATTTCTCCTTCAGCCCGTACTCTGATCCACAACTCCACCACATTCTTCGGCGCCTTTTCAAACTCGGCCAGCTTTCTTCTCGAAAAAGCCCACAAATAAGCAAGATATGGAGGTAATCCTCAAACTTCAGTTGTTTTGTAGTTTCCAAAGAGATTTTAGTAAGTCATGGCTTACATTATACACAACAAGATGCCACGTACATATGTGCAAAAATACACCAAAAAATGTTTCTAATTTACACCTTAAATAAAAGAGACAAAAGTTGGTTGCTTAAGATATATTGCAAAACATGTGGAATGGCTCAGACTGGTTGGATGAAGTTGACTTAAAAATAATTATGATTTAGTAGTCCTATTCTTCGGAAAACCATCGGAACCAGTGCCAGTACCCATTTTAATAGACTAAATTGATAAAGTGTCCAGTATTATCATATCACCGTTTTAAATTCTCACGTTCTCGTCCGTGATTTGGAACTTTCACAATTCAGAGCCCAACTCCAAGATTCCAGATAAAAACAGAGGAACCTTTTAGAAAAAACGGACAAAATATAATTTTTTAAGAAGAGACATTCACAGTTTTCTCATTTGTTTTGCAAACACAAAGATTTAGTTTATTACACTTACATACAAGAACTTCAGCTTTCACAGGAAGTAACGAAATGGAGAATCGATTCTTCCAAGCTGGGTTTAAAAGAAGTCAGAGCAAATTTCAGAACGAACGCTATTCATGATTTAATTGCTGTGAGTTAAAAGTAGTGACAATGCTTACAAGACCGCAAGATTGATAAGTGAGTTGGAAAGAAAAACAAAATGGAGTCATTGCCTCAAATAAAATGTACCCTTAAGATCATATGTGATTTCGGGAAGTAAAAACATCGCGAATCTGCCTTTAGTTGACAACTAAAAAATACATATAAAGATAGGCTTGGTTAAAAAATTGGTTAAAGCAATGAACAGGGATGTAGAGGCATTTAAACTTTTTAACATTTGAAAAGTAAACTCCCAAGTAAGGCCAAACTAAAGGAAGGCATATTTGTTGGCCCTCAAATAAGAGAAACCTTTATTGACCAAGTTTTCAAATCTAAGCTGGTCGAAGGAGAGAAATTGCATGGGTTGCTTTATATAGATTTTTTCCTGAGAAAATCTTGGTGCCGGGTCTGATGAGCATGGACAGAAATTCTACCAAGATGCTGCGCATATCGAAAAGTGTATAATGGCAAGTAGGCAGTTCATTGTGAAAAATGGCAATGTAACTTCTTATGACTTATTCAAATTAATAAATGGTCTGCAACAGGCGGTTGTCATTTCGCCGATCATCTTCAACATATTCAGCAGTGACCTTATAAGACGCACGTGGACGACTTGATTGCGTAAAGATCAGGTTCGAAAATAGAAGTCATTAGAAATCTCTTGCAGGAAGACTTCGATGAGACTCAGCGTTATTGCGAGGATTGGAAATTAAAGATTAACTTTCGAAAATGCGAAACTATATTGTTTAGGACGTCGTTGTGTGGGGCCTCTGGGGTTACCGTAAAGAGTTGGCGAATTGGCTATCCGGAATAATATTTTTGTCCTCAACCCACTTGGTCAGGGCTCTGTTGATCACTTTTTCAAATACCTTACTGATGTTTGGAAGAAGACTTATCGACCGAAGAATCGCCGGATTGGATTCGTCTTTGTTCCGTTTAGGAATGGGTTGCACTAACGCTGTGTTCCAATGAGCAGGATAATGTGCATTTCAGCAAATTGTTAAACTGGATAGTGTAAATTTTTACCGCTTCTAGAGTTAGGTGTTTAAGGACAATGTTTGGTAAATCGTCGATTCCAACATTTTTTTTATTTCTTAGTCAACCGAAGATGAACTGTAGATCTTCCTTTTACATGAATGGGGGATGTGTCCCTGCCTTGGCGAAGACATCATTTGCCAAATTGTCGTCATTGAACATGGTAAAACCAGTGTTCTCTGATCGCCAGTGCTCAATGTCACATAGCAGGACGCGATCTTCCGAGTCATGGTTCGGCGAGTGCTAACATTCACCTTGTGCACATCTTGAAAGGTCGCGCCTGTTACTTCAACTTTCTCCTGTGGATCTTCGAACACAATCGTGAAAGCCGTTCTCAAGTTACAGTGGTCATCATCAAAAACGCGTGCATGCCAATAAAAACAAAATTATTTTGCAACTTACACTGAATAGTCTATTCCAGTATCGTTTAATGTCCCTTCCTCCGATTTAGTAGCGAAATATTCTACTTTAACATATAGTAAAATAAATAATAAAGCAAAACTAAAAGAAATTGAATTTTATTAAATTTTAACATGATCTGTCCATTAAAATCAATAACAATGTGTTGATATAGGTTATCAAGACAAAAAAAGTACATGGGTTTAAAATAAAGAAAAAAAGTTAAAAAACAGTGCCGGACATTTATATAAAATGTCTTTGGATGTTCCATCCTATTCCAGGCACAGCCGACATCCTTATCGCGGCACAGGTTCATTTTGTTAAGGTGGAAATTCAGGCCGCATTGGTTCGTAAGCCTTCTAATACTTTCCTTGTCAAGGTTCAGTTTTTCCTTGTAGGAATGAGGTCTGATTAATTGCTTGGTTTGCCTACGACCTTTCCCGTTGGCCCAGTTGTCTAAACGAAGATTGTTTTCGCATTCGTTAATCAGCGTAGTAGCTCTTGTCCAATTGACAGTACAAAAAGGTTCTGATTAGAGACAGCCGTTAGCAGATTAGAGACAGCCCTAGCAAGCAATTCAATTTCAATTCAATATGTTAATATTATTAGTACAGCAAGATCGCGTCTTTTAAAGTACAAAGATGATAACAGTTAGGACCTAGGAGTAGGATTATATGAGCAGGAAATAGGAAAAGACAGAGACAGGAGATGATGTCCTCTAAATTTCTTTCTTTTTCAGCGCTGAAAAGTGATGAAACACTGCAGACCAAAAACTAACATAGTTCCAGTTTCGCCTGATGTGAGTGAACAATGTGTTCAACAATCTGATGGCATGTATAGTATATAGTCTTCTATGGCGAGTGGATTCCAGGTATCTATATTTAAGCGACTTAAGATGGAGTGTCCTGCCGGAACTGGAAAATTGCAATCTATTGTACATTTAACATGGGGATTTAGTTTTAATTAAATTGTAAAGAAATAAATTACATCTCGCATCAAAGAACTCCTGCACAGACAATCCCAAAACGGTTTTCGAATACTCGTATATGCACGTACCTTGGCATGCTATAAATATATAGAACAGCATCGTTAAATGCTTTCAGCATATTGTAGAACAGGAACTTTGAGTTCTCGAACAAGCTTCATTCGGGTGAAAACTGGGGTTATAGGTGCAGGAATCCATAACTTACGAAGACAGCCAAAGTATGGCAATTTTATAATTAATATGCTGCAAACAAAGCCTAGGGTGGTTACAGATTTAACAAGTATGAGTTTGTTGTCCACCAGCCATACATCAGGAATATGATTGAAGTTAAGCGATTTTTGAAAAAAAGGTATAATTTTGGACTTTGATGGGTTAAGCAGTAATCCGTTAGCAATTGACCACTTGTAAATTCGGTAAGATCATTATTTAAATTTGAGACTAGCAGATTTTCATGAGTTAAGAGTCGAGCCAAATATAATTGTACATCATCAGCGTACAAATGGACAGAAACATATTAACAAACAGATGGCAGATCATTAATAAAGATGCAAAACAGAATCGGTCCCAGAATCGATTACCGAGGTACACCCTCATGAATCAGTATAAAACCAGAGTTGTTTTCACCTACTAATATTTGGAACCTGTCTGAAAGGTAACTTCTGCTAAGCTTTACCGCGCTTGGAGAAAATGAGAAACGATATCTCAGTTTCCAGCAGAGAATATCGTGATTGAACTTATCAAAGGCTTTCGAGAAATCCAGCAGGCAAGGAAGCGTCAAAAATCTTTCATCACACTCACGTCTTATGTCCTCTTAAATTTTGACCATGGCTGTGGAGCAGCTATAACCTGGTCTAAACCCGGATTGAAAACGATATAAGAGTGAGTTAGATTTCCAACTAGATTTGGATTTGCAAGAATTTTCTCGAAGACCATTGACGAGCATGGCACTCACTCGCTTCAGTGCTTGCGTTGCATCGTAGCTATATTTGACAGTTTTGGAGTCCATTAGATTAGATGATAATACCCGTAGTGCTGCCTGGCTGTCTGAAAAGATTAAGATTCCATCGCCTTTAATATTCTTGAGAAGATTGGTTGCAGGCTTAACACGGTAGGACCTGAACCTTAACAGAAAGGAACAGAAATCGTTGTGTTGGGTCCAAAGACTCCAGATCCCACTCCAGAATCTATTTCTGATCTGTCGGTGAACCATACCATTGGACCGATTTTTACGATCCAATATTTCAACCTCAGAAAACCTGCATTGTACATAAGATGTCTCTTTTAAGATTGAGTTGAGTATCCTAAGGTGACCCCTAAGGTGAGCTTCAGTTTGATGGTGTATCTGACAGCTACGAGTATATTCTTAATAAATGTAGGTAATGGAGTTAGCCCTACTATAGGTTCTAGAACTATTGTGGGGTAGGTGCGTATGATACTTTTTATTTCAAGACATGCAACTCCTGCGGTTACGAAAACCGATACTCCACCAGAAGAGGAAGTAATAGAACAACTTTCCAGCAAGGCTATTCAATTGGTTGGTTGTATGTATGTTCGAAATTACCTAACATTTTTGTTGGCCCATACACCAAAAAACTTAAAAACTCACCTTAAATGCCACCGAACTTAAAACTCAAGTGTAAACACGAACTTCTGACACTAATTTAATCAAGTTTCGATTGGAGCAGAAAATAATAAATTATAAGATTTCATATTCCGCCAGAAACTAATTGAAAGTGAAGTTTTACTTAATGAAAAAAAAAACTTAATTATGGCTCTCAGCAAGGACCAAAAACGAAAATACTCTTTTCCATTCCTTCATTCTCAAATGCATCTGAATAGCACAGCACGTAGGACATGGAACGAGGTCGTCCTTTCTTTAATGAATACTTAGCTGGTAGACGTTTCACAAGTCTCAAGAAGCATTTATTATTTATTTTTCTAAGGATAATAACTGCATGTATGACTTGAGCAACCCTATATGTATTGCATAAATAATTTCGTCCCCCTTTGGTTTCTTTGACGTGATCTTGGGCATTAAATATTTAGGAAGTCATCTTGCTTCGGCATTCCTTCGTTGTAAGTAAAGTAGATTTATTGAGGATAGCCAACTGTCTATTGGTGTTGAATTGCTAGTGACGTGGTCAGTGCACGTAAATATCATTTAGCTGTAACTTTCTTTCTTGCAATTACTTATTTATCAAAGGATAAAGACTTACAGTGCAGTATAAGAGTCAACACCCAAACACAACCGATTATTGCGTGTCTCTGAAGCAAATAGGATAAATTTTAGCTTGGATTTAAGGTATTCAGATGTTTCGGTTTCTCAAACAGAATTTTCAAAATTCAAAAAATATATTTGTAAAAATGGATTTAATGCTGATCTTATGGTAACGATAAGAACATGGGTTACTATATAAATAAATCCTTTCTAGTGCTTGATTTCATGAATATCTTTTATGTGTTTGTAAGGAGTATTCAAATTCCTTGCATGAGAGGTTGCTGTTAAATAATTGAGGATGAAAAACAGACTGAATTTCCTTCCCCCTTTATTCTAAACATTAAATAAATTGTTGTTGAAGTGGCCAAAGACGGGTGGACGTCTGGACGAACGGACGAAGAGCCTTAATAGATACGGAATATTTTTTGTTTAATGCTTTTTTATTTATTATTAAGAATAACTTAATAGCTAGACAAAAATGCTAAAAACTAGCTTAATTATTTGGACTTATCTCAATTTCTTTATTTTATTTACTTACTCACGGGTGCTCTAAGCTTAACCTTACTTTTAAACATTGCTATTGAAAATATTAACCAAAAAAAATATTACTTACACAGCTTAGAAAAAACGTGCAAGAAAACGTATTAAATTAATTATTGCAAAAAAAAAGAAAAACTTAATTTAACATAAAAACTACCAAAAAAATTGGTTTGGGTGCGAGTAGGCCTGCCCATACCATGAACTTCCCATCTCAAGACACAAAAGAAATAGGTGCTATTTTATTTGCCTACACCATGAAATTCGATTCGGATTATGAAAACTTCATTCATTCCCTAATCAAATGCATTGAAAACAAAAAGATCAGATACATACATTTTTAGCTGCCTTTGAGGAATACCATGTACTCGTATATGTTTTCGTATTTTTGGATCATTTAAAATACGAATTGCGTATTTAACATTGATATATTAACATATTTCAATTTGGAAATACTTTTTTTCTGACTGAGTTAAATTTCTACCAAAAGAAAATTAGATTTTTAGTTTTACTGCAGAAATAACTTTAAATACATTTAAATAATTTTTACCGTTTTTTTTTCAATGATAGTTGGTTGGACTTTTTTTTATCATTTAATTACTAACTTGAGGTGGCGTTACAGTCCGCGTGGCTACTATGCCTTTTATCCTTTTGGCTAAGTCGATGTCGCTGTACAACTCCTAGCATACAGTTCGTTGTTGAATCTTCTCCTGCACTCACAGTCAATGCAGATGGGACAAAATATTATACTTTTCTCTCGGAACAACCTAAGGGGCCTTCATCCGCTTTTGAAAGTGTACATGCTTCTGCACTTTATATTAGGGCGGGTATGATATGGGTCTTATAGAGCAATGCTTCAGTTTTTCGAGAGAGGGCTTAGCTTTCTTAACCAGAGGTATTCTCCATTTGATCTCAGCGCTGGTGTTATTATCTGTTTTTACAGCGGAGCCAAGATAGATACAGCCCTAACTACCTCAAAAATATAGCTGCCTATGGTAAGGTTCTGACCCAGACGTCGGATTTGGTTTTTCTTGATGGCAGCATATGCATCTTTTTGCCCTGTTTTGTTGACAAGGTTCTTTTGCACTATTGTCCAAAGTATGATGTTGAAGAAATCGCAAGACAGTGTATCACCGTATCTAAAACGTTCTTTGACATCAGGTGGGTCGGTGACGTCTTTGCCGACATCAATTTATGCAGGATGGCGGTGACCTAAATCGCCATCCTGCACAAAAGTACGACCTTGGTAGGGATGCCAAATCTAGGTCGGGTAGATGGCATTGTTGGTTCTTCCATGTGCTCAGCTGCAGACTGCAATTCTACTATGATATTTCCATTTCGAATTTTGCATGCTTCGTTTTGGGGTGTATAACCTTGAGATAATTGTTTTTGCTGGCTGTCCATGGTTTGCATTAAACGACTCAATGAAAGCACTTTCGACTGTAATATAGGACCAACGACCCAAAATCTTAGCCAGTCATCCCTCTAAGAGTATTCAACGTGAAGATAAGATATTTTAAATTTAGAGTTACGAAAATCTATTTCATAACAACAACTTTAACATTGGAAGTTGAATTTGTATTTGCTTTCGGCAGTTGTTTTTCAACTTCTTCAATAAAGTGTTACAAATCAGACAGCCAGAATTATCAAATATTGTATAGCTTAGTTTCAAAAGGATTAAATTTTGTGAGAACTCTGTTTATAGGGATTCATATTTTAAAAGTTTGAGGACCAACTGCTTATCTTAACTTCATGTATTTTTGGAATTATTTATTTTTGATCAATCAAATTTCTTTGGAAGATATTTACCACTGCTCGGAATTTTAAGGCGTGATTAACTTCATGTCCTTTTTGAAAGGGTTCAAAAGTACATAGTTTCAATCCAGACATTTCCACCACCTCTTCCTTCCGAGCTGATAACTGCTCAGCAAAGGATCTTTTTCTGTCTGGTAAATAAATGGCTTGAAGAGGATCACATTCAGTCCAGTTTTCTTTGCAGATTTTGATAGGATTTTCCACGCCGATTCCGAGAGATTTTTTTATCTCTGTCTCATTTTCTGGAAAGACCTCTAGGATTGGGTTCATGATAAGAAACCAGAACCGTGGAAAACAAACTAAATCGGATGTTATGATCATCCTTGCAATATACGAGTAATGCAGTTTTATCCGTGTCTTTTAACTTTGTCATTTAGGTTTCTCTCGATGCTTTTGCTTTAAATTCAATTGCCTCATGTGATTTGCGCCATGAGCTTCTTTTTGCTAATATATTATAACTATAAAGCGTCAAGCTACAGCCGAGCAGGTTTTGAACAAAAAAACTGGCTCCATTATTTTCTAAGGTTATTTTCATGTGTCAGTGTTGCAGACGTCACTCTGAGTCATGAAAATTTGAAAGACTTACAGGATTCACATTTCTGAAACAATTTTCAAAGAACTTCCGTGGAAATTTGGATCAGGAAATAGAGAAAGGGGCACATCAATGTATGAAATGGCCTCAACTAAATACTGTTTTAGTCTTTTTGGCAGCCTCTATAGTTAGTAATTTACTAACTTTAGTCAATTGGCTAAATAAACATAATATTGATGAAACTTTTGGCATTAAAATTGAACAAAAAAAAATATAAGAATTTGTCCGGAAACTTATGAACGGCAGTGTATATATTTATGCATATTTTTTCATCTGATAAGGTAGCTGTAAACTATAAATTTAATCAATTTTGAACTTTTTTTATTGGAAAACTAAATTGATTTTAATTGAAGAAGTCAAATTGTCCCTTTTTTTGACAGTTTTTTCGTCATAAAATTTAAACCACCCTTTTCAGGTGATCTTTATGCACACACGCTTCGAATGACACCAATTTGGTTTCGATAGCTTGATTTGTTCTCGAGTGAGGCTATACGAAAGAATCCGCACAAACGTACGTACGTACGTACACACACACACACACACAGGCATCTTTCTAAAAATCATGGAATCCGACTACTGGGACCGCCAAACGTGGAGAAATGTAAAAATTTTGAATTTCGAAAATCGGACCGATTACAAGAACTTCCTAATGGGAAGTTAATAAAAACCTATGCGCTAGCCCTACTTAATCTATCTCTAAATTTAATCTACTTCTATATTTTTTTTGTGCTGCGTTATTTAAACGTAATTATAATTAAATATAATATAATATTTTTTTTAAATAAGAGTTATTTAGCTCATGTCAATTTTCTACACAGTAGAAATTTCTAAAATATTTAATTTCATAAAATACAACGTTTTTTATGAATATTTTGTCCGAACCTGAAATTATTTTCCTTTGATGTGGTTCTTGTATAATTTGCAACGAAAATTTCCCCATGTCAAAATACTGGTTCTGGTTAATAAATACCAGCATTTTCAAATGTTTACCCTCGTGACTTATTGATTTGGGCTGCTTAAGGAAAAAGTTGGGTTATTTGGATGAGTTCGGCAGTGAATTAAAAATGTCTTTTTGATGGTTTACCATCAGCGTTTTATTAAACGACAGCTACTTTGTTAACTCTTGGTGCATTAAAGCTCTCATTCTGTGATCGGCAGCTGCAGCAGGATCTGTGAACTCTGAAACAGTAGGGCATCCAAGTTAATGCGCAATATTTACACCCAACAAAGCAAATGCCAATGCGCTGTAAGACCTAAAATTTTTTATAAAATTTTTTGAAATAAGTTGATTATTTTTTAAATGTTCCATCAAAGGCGATTATCTTACTTATCCTTCGTGATAACATTGTGGAAATTCACGTGATTTTGGCTTGACAAAATTCACAGATTCATTGAATTGACCACAGTTATTTTTGCATTCAAATTTTCAATCAACTTTGACTGAACTGCATACCTTTGCACGTTGGACTGTATTGCTTTGATATATTTAATTCTATTGCGGTTGGCCTCAAGTTCTATGGCATTTTCTGCTGAGTTCCAGCACCACATAGTTCTGTAAATTTTATTTAACCGTTTTTCGATCTTAAGCAATCTTCTTTTTTGCTCCCAAATTTGCAATTCTGTTGCGATTTTTTTAATGATTTAAATGATACACCAATGATGGTAAATATAAAAATAAACTACAGAACAAATGCACGTCCTAATAAGTCACTCAAAGAAAGTGAATTTAAAAATATTTTCAAAAAATCTCCAATTATGGCATAAGTCTTTTTAACCAACTAGCTGCAATACCATCTTCCATCACATAAATTCAGTATAATAAAATGCATAAATGTATGCAAAAAAACTACCGGCTTTCAAGGTTGATGGGATTTGGTCTTAAGTTTTCAGTCGGGCCCGATAAATGGTATTTTGGCTAAACTTACTCATATCAGGTACATCAGATTGCTCTTAATTTCAACTATCCTGTACTCAATAATATTCTCTGCCGTTGCTTTCTTAATTTTCCCTTAAAACAGTTTTTCGACTTGCCTTCTATGCAATAAAATTTGGATAAGTTTAAAATATTCTGACTTATTTTGAATTCTTTTTTTTTTGACAACATCAGAGCTCCATTCGGTGAATTTGAAACAACTTGAATGAACAATTGAACAGTTGAATGACCCAACTAAGAGGAAAACACTTCATACAGAACACAGAGTATATATTCACCGCCACAAGTTAGAAGCTAAGATCAGTAATTGGAAACTCTTATCAGGATATTTCTACTCAGTAAAACTGAACACACACAGCACAGCATGTCGGCACAGCCGACATCCTTATCGCGGCACAGGTTCATTTTGTTAAGATGGTAATTCAGGCCGCATTGCTCCGTAAGCCGTAAGCCTTCTAATACTTTCCTTGTCAAGGTTCAGTTTTTTCTTGTAGGAATGAGGTCTGATTAATTGCTTGGATTGCCTACGACCTTTTCCGTTGGTCCAGTGGTCTTAGCGTTTCTAGCTCTTGTCCATTTGACAGTACAAAAAGGTTCTGAACCTATGAAAGCAGATTAGAAACAGCCCTAGCAAGCAATTCAATTTCAATTCAATGTATTTATTTAATTAGTACAGCAAGATCGTGTCTTTTAAAGTACAAAAATTATTACAATTATGATGTAGGAGTAAGATAATAAGAGCAGGAAATAAGAAAAGACAGAGAGAGGAGATGACGTGCTCAAAATTATTGCTAAAACACTGCAGACCTAAAACTAACATAGTTACAGCTTCCCCTGATGTGAGTGGGCAATGTCTTCAACAATCTGATGGCATGTACTATATATAGTCTTTTATGGCGAGTGGATTCCAGGTATCTATATTTAAGCGACGTAAGATGGAGTGTCCTGCCGGAACTGGAAAATTGCAATCTATTGTACATTTAACATAGGGATTTAGTTTTAATTAAATTGTAAAGAAATAAATTACATCTCGCATCAAAGAACTCCTGCACAGACAATCCCAAAACGGTTTTCGAATACTCGTATATGCACGTACCTTGTCATGCGATAAATATATGGAACAGCATCGTTAAATGCTTTCTGAAGCTTATGCAAGGGCTCATAGTCTAGTTTGCAGTGGACAACTTCAGCATATAGTAGAACAGGAACTTTGAGTTCTCGAACAAGCTTCATTCGGGTGAAAACTGGGGTTATAGGTGCAGGAATCCATAACTTACGAAGACAGCCAAAGTATGGCAATTTTATAATTAATATGCTGCAAACAAAGCCTAGGGTGGTTACAGATTTAACAAGTATGAGTTTGTTGTCCACCAGCCATACATCAGGAATATGATTGAAGTTAAGCGATTTTTGAAAAAAAGGTATAATTTTGGACTTTGATGGGTTAAGCAGTAATCCGTTAGCAATTGACCACTTGTAAATTCGGTTAGATCATTATTTAAATTTGAGACTAGCAGATTTTCATGAGTTAAGAGCCAAATATAATTGTACATCATCAGCGTACAAATGGACAGAAACATATTAACAAACAGATGGCAGATCATTAATAAAGATGCAAAACAGAATCGGTCCCAGAATCGATTACCGAGGTACACCCTCATGAATCAGTATAAAACCAGAGTTGTTTTCACCTACTAATATTTGGAACCTGTCTGAAAGGTAACTTCTGATAAGCTTTACCGCGCTTGGAGAAAATGAGAAACGATATCTCAGTTTCCAGCAGAGAATATCGTGATTGAACTTATCAAAGGCTTTCGAGAAATCCAGCAGGCAAGGTAGCGTCAAAAATCTTTCATCACACTCACGTCTTATGTCCTCTTAAATTTTGACCATGGCTGTGGAGCAGCTATAACCTGGTCTAAACCCGGATTGAAAACGATATAAGAGTGAGTTAGATTTCCAACTAGATTTGGATTTGCAAGAATTTTCTCGAAGACCATTGACGAGCATGGCACTCACTCGCTTCAGTGCTTGCGTTGCATCGTAGCTATATTTGACAGTTTTGGAGTCCATTAGATTAGATGATAATACCCGTAGTGCTGCCTGGCTGTCTGAAAAGATTAAGATTCCATCGCCTTTAATATTCTTGAGAAGATTGGTTGCAGGCTTAACACGGTAGGACCTGAACCTTAACAGAAAGGAACAGAAATCGTTGTGTTGGGTCCAAAGACTCCAGATCCCACTCCAGAATCTATTTCTGATCTGTCGGTGAACCATACCATTGGACCGATTTTTACGATCCAATATTTCAACCTCAGAAAACCTGCATTGTACATAAGATGTCTCTTTTAAGATTGAGTTGAGTATCCTAAGGTGACCCCTAAGGTGAGCTTCAGTTTGATGGTGTATCTGACAGCTACGAGTATATTCTTAATAAATGTAGGTAATGGAGTTAGCCCTACTATAGGTTCTAGAACTATTGTGGGGTAGGTGCATATGATACTTTTTATTTCAAGACATGCAACTCCTGCGGTTACGAAAACCGATACTCCACCAGAAGATGAAGTAATAGAACAACTTTCCAGCAAGGCTATTCAATTGGTTGGTTGTATGTATGTTCGAAATTACCTAACATTTTTGTTGGCCCATACACCAAAAAACTTAAAAACTCACCTTAAATGCCACCGAACTTAAAACTCAAGTGTAAACACGAACTTCTGACAATAATTTAATCAAGTTTCGATTGGAGCAGAAAATAATAAATTATAAGATTTCATATTCCGCCCAAAACTAATTGAAAGTGAAGTTTTACTTAATGAAAAAAAAACTTAATTATGGATCTCAGCAAGGACCAAAAACGAAAATACTCTTTTCCATTCCTTCATTCTCAAATGCATCTGAATAGCACAGCACGTAGGACATGGAACGAGGTCGTCCTTTCTATAATGAATCCATAGCTGGTAGACGTTTCACAAGTCTCAAGTAGCATTTATTATTTATTTTTCTAAGGATAATAACTGCATGTATGACTTGAGAAACCCTATGTATGTATTGCATAAATAATGTCGTTCCCCCTTTGGTTTCTTTGACGTGATCTTGGGCATTAAATATTAAGAAAGTCATCTTGATTCGGCATTCCTTCGTTGTAAGTAAAGCAGATTTATTGAGGATAGCCAACTGTCCATTGGTGTTGAATTGCTAGTGGCGTGGTCAGTGCACGTAAATATCATTTAGCTGTAACTTTCTTTCTTGCAATTACTTATTTATCAAAGGATAAAGACTTACAGTGCAGTATAAGAGTCAACACCCAAAAGTTATATCGGTTGTTTCTTTGAGCAAAAAGGATAGAACCGGCTTGGATTTGAGGTATTCAGATGCTTCGGTTTCTCAAACAGAATTTCCAAATTAAAAAATTAACCGATGTTCCCGACAAGAACATGGGCCAATATATAAATAGATCCTTTCTAGTGCATAGTTTCATGAATATCTTTAATGTGTTTGTAAGGAGTATTCAAATTCCTTGCATGAGAGGTTGCTGTTAAGTAATTGAGGATGAAAATGACACTGAGCCTACTTCCCTCTTTATTTCAAACATTAAATAAATTGTTGTTGAAGTGGCTATAGACGGGTGGACATCCGGACGAACAAACGAACAGGCTCAATAGATACGGAATATTTTTTGTTTAATGCTTTTTTATTTATTATTAAGAATAACTTAATAGCTAGACAAAAATGCTAAAAACTAGCTTAATTATTTGGACTTATCTCAATTTCTTTATTTTATTTACTTACTCACGGGTGCTCTAAGCTTAACCTTACTTTTAAACATTGCTATTGAAAATATTAACCAAAAAAAATATTACTTACACAGCTTAGAAAAAACGTGCAAGAAAACGTATTAAATTAATTATTGCAAAAAAAAAGAAAAACTTAATTTAACATAAAAACTACCAAAAAAATTGGTTTGGGTGCGAGTAGGCCTGCCCATACCATGAACTTCCCATCTCAAGACACAAAAGAAATAGGTGCTATTTTATTTGCCTACACCATGAAATTCGATTCGGATTATGAAAACTTCATTCATTCCCTAATCAAATGCATTGAAAACAAAAAGATCAGATACATACATTTTTAGCTGCCTTTGAGGAATACCATGTACTCGTATATGTTTTCGTATTTTTGGATCATTTAAAATACGAATTGCGTATTTAACATTGATATATTAACATATTTCAATTTGGAAATACTTTTTTTCTGACTGAGTTAAATTTCTACCAAAAGAAAATTAGATTTTTAGTTTTACTGCAGAAATAACTTTAAATACATTTAAATAATTTTTACCGTTTTTTTTTCAATGATAGTTGGTTGGACTTTTTTTTATCATTTAATTACTAACTTGAGGTGGCGTTACAGTCCGCGTGGCTACTATGCCTTTTATCCTTTTGGCTAAGTCGATGTCGCTGTACAACTCCTAGCATACAGTTCGTTGTTGAATCTTCTCCTGCACTCACAGTCAATGCAGATGGGACAAAATATTATACTTTTCTCTCGGAACAACCTAAGGGGCCTTCATCCGCTTTTGAAAGTGTACATGCTTCTGCACTTTATATTAGGGCGGGTATGATATGGGTCTTATAGAGCAATGCTTCAGTTTTTCGAGAGAGGGCTTAGCTTTCTTAACCAGAGGTATTCTCCATTTGATCTCAGCGCTGGTGTTATTATCTGTTTTTACAGCGGAGCCAAGATAGATACAGCCCTAACTACCTCAAAAATATAGCTGCCTATGGTAAGGTTCTGACCCAGACGTCGGATTTGGTTTTTCTTGATGGCAGCATATGCATCTTTTTGCCCTGTTTTGTTGACAAGGTTCTTTTGCACTATTGTCCAAAGTATGATGTTGAAGAAATCGCAAGACAGTGTATCACCGTATCTAAAACGTTCTTTGACATCAGGTGGGTCGGTGACGTCTTTGCCGACATCAATTTATGCAGGATGGCGGTGACCTAAATCGCCATCCTGCACAAAAGTACGACCTTGGTAGGGATGCCAAATCTAGGTCGGGTAGATGGCATTGTTGGTTCTTCCATGTGCTCAGCTGCAGACTGCAATTCTACTATGATATTTCCATTTCGAATTTTGCATGCTTCGTTTTGGGGTGTATAACCTTGAGATAATTGTTTTTGCTGGCTGTCCATGGTTTGCATTAAACGACTCAATGAAAGCACTTTCGACTGTAATATAGGACCAACGACCCAAAATCTTAGCCAGTCATCCCTCTAAGAGTATTCAACGTGAAGATAAGATATTTTAAATTTAGAGTTACGAAAATCTATTTCATAACAACAACTTTAACATTGGAAGTTGAATTTGTATTTGCTTTCGGCAGTTGTTTTTCAACTTCTTCAATAAAGTGTTACAAATCAGACAGCCAGAATTATCAAATATTGTATAGCTTAGTTTCAAAAGGATTAAATTTTGTGAGAACTCTGTTTATAGGGATTCATATTTTAAAAGTTTGAGGACCAACTGCTTATCTTAACTTCATGTATTTTTGGAATTATTTATTTTTGATCAATCAAATTTCTTTGGAAGATATTTACCACTGCTCGGAATTTTAAGGCGTGATTAACTTCATGTCCTTTTTGAAAGGGTTCAAAAGTACATAGTTTCAATCCAGACATTTCCACCACCTCTTCCTTCCGAGCTGATAACTGCTCAGCAAAGGATCTTTTTCTGTCTGGTAAATAAATGGCTTGAAGAGGATCACATTCAGTCCAGTTTTCTTTGCAGATTTTGATAGGATTTTCCACGCCGATTCCGAGAGATTTTTTTATCTCTGTCTCATTTTCTGGAAAGACCTCTAGGATTGGGTTCATGATAAGAAACCAGAACCGTGGAAAACAAACTAAATCGGATGTTATGATCTTCCTTGCAATATACGAGTAATGCAGTTTTATCCGTGTCTTTTAACTTTGTCATTTAGGTTTCTCTCGATGCTTTTGCTTTAAATTCAATTGCCTCATGTGATTTGCGCCATGAGCTTCTTTTTGCTAATATATTATAACTATAAAGCGTCAAGCTACAGCCGAGCAGGTTTTGAACAAAAAAACTGGCTCCATTATTTTCTAAGGTTATTTTCATGTGTCAGTGTTGCAGACGTCACTCTGAGTCATGAAAATTTGAAAGACTTACAGGATTCACATTTCTGAAACAATTTTCAAAGAACTTCCGTGGAAATTTGGATCAGGAAATAGAGAAAGGGGCACATCAATGTATGAAATGGCCTCAACTAAATACTGTTTTAGTCTTTTTGGCAGCCTCTATAGTTAGTAATTTACTAACTTTAGTCAATTGGCTAAATAAACATAATATTGATGAAACTTTTGGCATTAAAATTGAACAAAAAAAAATATAAGAATTTGTCCGGAAACTTATGAACGGCAGTGTATATATTTATGCATATTTTTTCATCTGATAAGGTAGCTGTAAACTATAAATTTAATCAATTTTGAACTTTTTTTATTGGAAAACTAAATTGATTTTAATTGAAGAAGTCAAATTGTCCCTTTTTTTGACAGTTTTTTCGTCATAAAATTTAAACCACCCTTTTCAGGTGATCTTTATGCACACACGCTTCGAATGACACCAATTTGGTTTCGATAGCTTGATTTGTTCTCGAGTGAGGCTATACGAAAGAATCCGCACAAACGTACGTACGTACGTACACACACACACACACACAGGCATCTTTCTAAAAATCATGGAATCCGACTACTGGGACCGCCAAACGTGGAGAAATGTAAAAATTTTGAATTTCGAAAATCGGACCGATTACAAGAACTTCCTAATGGGAAGTTAATAAAAACCTATGCGCTAGCCCTACTTAATCTATCTCTAAATTTAATCTACTTCTATATTTTTTTTGTGCTGCGTTATTTAAACGTAATTATAATTAAATATAATATAATATTTTTTTTAAATAAGAGTTATTTAGCTCATGTCAATTTTCTACACAGTAGAAATTTCTAAAATATTTAATTTCATAAAATACAACGTTTTTTATGAATATTTTGTCCGAACCTGAAATTATTTTCCTTTGATGTGGTTCTTGTATAATTTGCAACGAAAATTTCCCCATGTCAAAATACTGGTTCTGGTTAATAAATACCAGCATTTTCAAATGTTTACCCTCGTGACTTATTGATTTGGGCTGCTTAAGGAAAAAGTTGGGTTATTTGGATGAGTTCGGCAGTGAATTAAAAATGTCTTTTTGATGGTTTACCATCAGCGTTTTATTAAACGACAGCTACTTTGTTAACTCTTGGTGCATTAAAGCTCTCATTCTGTGATCGGCAGCTGCAGCAGGATCTGTGAACTCTGAAACAGTAGGGCATCCAAGTTATGGCGCAATATTTACACCCAACAAAGCAAATGCCAATGCGCTGTAAGACCTAAAATTTTTTATAAAATTTTTTGAAATAAGTTGATTATTTTTTAAATGTTCCATCAAAGGCGATTATCTTACTTATCCTTCGTGATAACATTGTGGAAATTCACGTGATTTTGGCTTGACAAAATTCACAGATTCATTGAATTGACCACAGTTATTTTTGCATTCAAATTTTCAATCAACTTTGACTGAACTGCATACCTTTGCACGTTGGACTGTATTGCTTTGATATATTTAATTCTATTGCGGTTGGCCTCAAGTTCTATGGCATTTTCTGCTGAGTTCCAGCACCACATAGTTCTGTAAATTTTATTTAACCGTTTTTCGATCTTAAGCAATCTTCTTTTTTGCTCCCAAATTTGCAATTCTGTTGCGATTTTTTTAATGATTTAAATGATACACCAATGATGGTAAATATAAAAATAAACTACAGAACAAATGCACGTCCTAATAAGTCACTCAAAGAAAGTGAATTTAAAAATATTTTCAAAAAATCTCCAATTATGGCATAAGTCTTTTTAACCAACTAGCTGCAATACCATCTTCCATCACATAAATTCAGTATAATAAAATGCATAAATGTATGCAAAAAAACTACCGGCTTTCAAGGTTGATGGGATTTGGTCTTAAGTTTTCAGTCGGGCCCGATAAATGGTATTTTGGCTAAACTTACTCATATCAGGTACATCAGATTGCTCTTAATTTCAACTATCCTGTACTCAATAATATTCTCTGCCGTTGCTTTCTTAATTTTCCCTTAAAACAGTTTTTCGACTTGCCTTCTATGCAATAAAATTTGGATAAGTTTAAAATATTCTGACTTATTTTGAATTCTTTTTTTTTTGACAACATCAGAGCTCCATTCGGTGAATTTGAAACAACTTGAATGAACAATTGAACAGTTGAATGACCCAACTAAGAGGAAAACACTTCATACAGAACACAGAGTATATATTCACCGCCACAAGTTAGAAGCTAAGATCAGTAATTGGAAACTCTTATCAGGATATTTCTACTCAGTAAAACTGAACTTACTTTAGCTACGATTACGAAAAACGTTTGCATATTTTCGATTTCACATACCCATGTAAAGTCATTGGGAAATGTTTTTTATCAAACGATGAACACATTTTGATTTGTGGTAATTGCATAAAGGCAGACGTTTACAGACATGGGATACAAATTCTGTCAAAAAAGGCCTTTGTCAGTAACCCGATCCTTGTTTGTTTTACTTTGATGTTCCGAAAAAAATCGTATTTCCTTTGGCCGAACGATCCTTTGGTTTCCTGTTTGTCACTGTCATCCATCGCTTTCGAAGAAACCCCACTATGTATTATTTCTACTTCTTCCTCGTCCCTGCAGCTCCTGCAAAAGTCCTTAGGGGGGGCTCCCATTCTTAATGCGTGTGAGCCTATGATACAATGACCTGTGATCTTACTCATCATATTTCTGTTCTGAGGCCAAGGAGTGTACTTGTATTTTTTGGATTTTTGAGAGGCCAAATTTGCCTCGAAGTCCTGCAGGTGTCTAGTTCCACCCATCTCCGATTGGTGGTATTGATGGCATCTGTATTTAGCATAGTGTTTATTGCTTGAATTGAGGGGTAAGGGGTCTCCTGATTTATTGCCAGTGACAAGCTCACCCCTATTCTAGCTAGCTCGTCGGCTCTTTTATTGCCTGGAATACCACTATGCCCCGGGACCCAGCATGAGAGATAGGCGGCACAGTTTTACCATCTTGGATTTAATTGATGGTGTGTCCAGAGCCTTGATGGCCGCCTGGCTGTCTATGTACTATATATGACGATAGATAACCCGTCTATCGGATTCATTGACAGTAAGTGGGTAACTTTTTGGACAGCTTTTACTTCTGCCTGGAATACACTGCAGTGGTTGGGCAATCGAAGGGACAGAGAGAAGGAGATCTCCGGCGAGATCGCAGATATTCCGAGTCCGGTGCCTTCGTTCGTTTTGGAACCGTCCGTGTAAACTTACAGATTGGAAGGTTTTCTGGCTATATCTTTCCTCCAGTCATCCCGATTCGAAGTCAAGGATAGGTATCATATAGCCTGTATTTCTTGGAATTCTCGTATTCTCTATTATTTCCGTAAGACTTGGGCTATGTGTTCTGCTCCAGTGTTTACACTCAGTCAACCTTATCGCTGCCTTGGTAGCTATCAGTTTCCCGTATATGTCCATGGGAAGCAGTTGTAGCATAATGTCCATTGTGGTTGAAGGTGTGGAACGAAGTGCCGCCTTAATGCATAAACACACCGATCTTTGGATTCAGCCTATCTTTCTCAGATTTTCTTTTATATTCATTGCTGGCCACCATACGAGGATACCATATGTTAGGATTGGCCTGACAACTGCAGTAAACATCCACTGCGTCAATCTTGGTTTCAGTCCCCATTTGGGGCCGAGGACCCTCTTGCATGTATACATAGCCTTCCTTATACGGTATTGAATGTTTGGTTTCCAGCTTAGTTTACTGTCTAATTTAATGCCTAGGTATTTGGCTTGACTAGTGAAGCCTAGTTCCTTATTCTTTATTTTTGGTGGGCTTATTTGAGATATTTTGTGAACAGTACGAGCTTTTTTTAGACTCTTCCTGCCCTGTCTTTCTTTTTACGACCAGGGCTCTGTCGTCTGCATAGGCTATTGGCTTGCAGCCGTAAAGACAAAGTATCATAAGAATTTTGTTCACTACCAGTATCCAGAGGAGTGGGGAGAGTACGCCTCCTTGGGGGGTTCCTCTGAGGGCTCTCCTGATATTATTGTAGTGTCTTAGCTCGGAGAAGATACTTCCATAGGATAAGACGATTTTAATCAAGTCTCTAATACTTTCTGTAACTGATGCTTTTCCTTATATGTAGATCCACCAGCCTTTCCATTGCTTTGGTGAGCTGTGTGTGACTTTCCCACTCTTTGGTATGAATACCACTTAAGCTTTCCTCCATAGTTTTATAGTGAAGCTGTATTTTAAAAAGCTGCTGAAAATATCTCTCAGCCATGGTGATAGTATCTCAAGACCCTGCTGTAGTTAAGCCGGGCTGACGCCATTCAGGCCTGGAGATTTGAAGGGCTCAAAGCTATTAACCGCCCAGTCCAGCTTAGATTTCATTAAGAGACCAGCTGGAATAGTACTATGATACCGTTGACCGATTGGTTGGTCTGGGCAGTCAGTGTTTATGGGATCCTTATTCCCAGGGAAGTGAGTGTCGATCAGGAGTATGATAGTTTACTCCGCGGATTCCGTTTGGACTCCGTCCGAAGTTTGAATAAACGTTGGCACGGTTGGAGTCTTTGAAAGTAAAGGTCTTAACTGCCCACAATTTTTGGTGCTTTCTATTTTACCACAAAAAGTTTTCCAGGGTTCTTTTTGCACCGCCTTGACTTCCTTTTTATAGGTCTTGAGACTTGATATTTATACAGATCCCAGTCCGCTGTCTCTCTGGAGAGTTTTGCACGGTAGAAATATCTTCTGCTTTCTTTGCGTAAAGCTCAAAGGTCTGAGTTCCAGCATTGCGGTTTGCTGCTTTACTCTGTCTGCTTGTAGGGCATGCTCATGAGAAAGCAAGAATTCATGGCTTTTGTGATTTTCTCTACCATGACATCGATGTCATTTTCCGCGTTTGGCTCGTAGATGACTTTTTTTTCTAGTTTGTAATGCAGTATGTCCTTGTACCTATTCCAATTAGTCCTCCTAGGGTTTCGGAAGGTACTGACTGGAAATGTGTACAGACTTAACTACGGAACCCTTAAAAGAACATGAGTAAAATGAATATATATATTCATTATAATTTTTATATTTAACTTAACATGTTCCATTTTTTGAGGGAATAAGTTGGAAAGTATTCGCTTTATAGACAATCACCAGTGTTAAAGTTTATCGGAAATTGGTTATTTCTCTACGAATTCTTTCTCAACATCTCCTCATTTGTTTCCCGTCAACCCTGCATCTAGCTGCTGGAACAATACTAAAACTGTTCTGCTTCAATACTTGATATCATCTGGGTATTACAAGCGAAACTACTTCCTCGTACTTTTTCAATAGTTTTCCGATATTGTATCAGACAAGCAGGCAGGCAATTTATTGAACGAAAGTTTTCAAACTTTTGATTGTGCATGCACTTTCCATTTGCGAAAAATAGAACCACTTTGTAAACATGTAACGCTCCGCAACAAAGATAAACTACGAAATGCAATACAAAGATACTAAAACTTCTTTAGTGAAAGTTGTTTTCGAGTAATCCAAAGGATGTTTTCTGAACTTATACTCTATTGCGCAAGAACATATTTTCAAGAACAATTTATGGTGTTTGGAATGAATGAAAGGATTTATTTGGTTGAGACTTTGTTGAAGAAAAGGCAATGAAATGCGCAAATTTAGTTTGCGTTAACAGAAAATACTGGAAAATTTTTCCGTTGAATGCATTTTAATTTCTTAAATTTAAAAAACAAAAATTTAGTTTAGAACTTTAAGCTAGTGACCGACCGAAGATTCGGTTTCGGTTTTGGTTTCGGCCACAGTTTCGGCAAAAAATCGGGCGAAACTTCGGCCGCGCTGAAACCCAGTCTTCGTGCAATTTAGCGTGTCGTTCGGCTAAAGGTTAGGTATGGTTCAATAACAGTGGCTTCCACGAGGCACATAGCGTTTTGGACCATTCTGATACGACGAGGGTTATAAGATTAACGTATCTACCTCTACTTCTATGTCTTGATATTGCAATGACCGGGCGTTCGGTGAAGGGGATGAGTGAGATTGTGCAGTTTCTGCAGAAATAATTTGACTGTACCCATGTCTGTCAATACGAATACACCTAAGGAATTGCGACCCAAGTTGAGTAGCTTTCTGTTGTTCTGTTTGTTAACGTTTCAGGTTTGTCTGGTGATGTTGCAAAATGGTTGATGTATTTATTTGTAATTCTTAGTTTGACCGTAGCTATTTTGTGGTGCATCTGTGACCTGCAGTTTCCGTGTTTATCCCTATGTCCTGGCACCTCAAAAAGGTGAATCTAGCAGAAATGCTATAATACAGCAGCCACTTTGCGGTCTTGGTAAATCATGAAAGAATAATTCTGGCAAAGATAAACTTGCGAAAAAATAGAGTAAAGGAGGTTTTCTGGTGCAGGCGGAAGAAGAGTGTGTATTGGTTTCAATACATTATTGACATGCCCATTGTTCTGGGTCTAGTAGATTACCAAGCCACACCTGAACCTGTTAATATACACGATAAAAATGTTGGTGAGCAGAAGCCGCGGTTGGAGGAAGGCAAGCTAATTGCACACATTTGTTTTTCAAAAGATGAGTGACTTAATATTTCTATCCAAGTAAATTTTATTAGAGCTCCATATACAGACAGAAGAAAGCGTTCATATCTTCGAAAGCTTGTGCACAAGTAATAAAACTTTTTCACAGAATTTTTAAACTGTGGTTTTACCACTTCTTATATAATTATTGTATGTCACAGGCACCATTTTGTAATTGTTTTTTCTCGAAAATGGTTAGCGCTATGAAAAAAAAAGTATTTGGACAATTTTTTTAGATAATTACATGATTTACAATTTTTGTCGCATATATTCCTATCATAAAACAAACCGTTTCGCTGAAAAATTCAAAAAACCCATTTTTGCAACCTTTGACCTTCAATAAAATATTTTGCAGACATGGGATCGATGGGGACTCTTCACAATTATATAATTATGGTGTCCCTTACATCTATGCAAATTTTTAGCTTTCAGGGAATTTTTGCAAGGAATCCTATTTTTAAAGCTAAATTGACCGGACTATAAATTCAGCATGAAATTCGTCTTGAAATTCTTCATATTTATGATTCTAGTTTACTAGCTTTATCAATCTTTATTTCTTTCTTTAGTGGTTCCAACCATCCAGATTGAGGTTTTTCTTTTTTGTGTGAAAGTATATCAACGTTTCTTAGTGTTTGTACTTCAATTGAGATGTTTTCTATTGTCACCATGTTGTCCTGCGTGTTCATACTCCTTATGTGTTTCAGGCCTTGTGGTGGTTAGCTGCAAACTCGGTGCTTGTACTGAGCCTTAGTTTGGTCAGATGTGATCTCAAGCGGCAATGGCCTGAGAGGAAGCTCACGAGCTTTCTAATGTTCTCCTTGTTGAGATTAAGGATTTCTCTGTAAGAGAACGGATTGATTAGTAATTTAGATTGTCTGAGTCCCGGTAGATTTCTCACGTGGGCAATGCGTAGCTTGTTTTCCCACTTATTGGTCAGACGGCTACACCGTAGTCCAGCTTATGCCACAGAAAGGTTCCGGACCAGTGAACGCGGTTTTAGAGCCAACCATGGCTAGTTCGTCCGCAATTGCATTGCCTTCAATCCCATGATGACCTGGAACCCATCCTAACCTTACTTTGTTTCGTCGTAGCAGCTTTTGGCACGTTTGGATTACACTAGGATGACAGAGCCTTGAGCGCTGCTTGGTTGTCTGAATATATTAGAATTGTGGCCCCATTATGACCTTTGCAAAGTTTTCTATGGCACAGGATTCAATGGCTTTTATTTCAGACACTTAGATGTTTTCCCATGGGCATAGAGATGTTACTTCTTCTAAGGTTTTGGGCCATAAATTATGGCTGCGTAGGTAATAATAGGTCTAACCAACATGATGTATAGCCAGTAAAGCAT
The DNA here is from genome assembly GCA_963555765.1 of Orthonevra nobilis. Classification (NCBI taxonomy): domain Eukaryota; kingdom Metazoa; phylum Arthropoda; class Insecta; order Diptera; family Syrphidae; genus Orthonevra; species Orthonevra nobilis. Next base: position 76,531,489 of record OY743225.1, read on the forward strand.
CTTAGGTTTGAGACCTCAAGTCCTACCGGAGAACCGCTCACAGGCCCTCATGGCCTTGGTTGCGCGTTCTGTGATGGACTTGATGTGTTAAGTCCAGTTCAGTTTCATATCTAAGATAAGACCGTAATACTTGACTTCACTGGTGTATACCAGAGTGGTTAATAAAAATTAGAGACAGAGTCAGTTGTCTCTTCATTGTGAAGGGAACCAGAACAGTTTTGCTGGGATGCACAGAGTCCTTCACGCTTACACCATTCTTAGACATGCATTAATGCTGAATGCATAACGCTAGTGATTGTAGTGTCAAATTTGCGTCTTATGAAAATAGCCAAATCATCAGCATAGCATATTGTGATATAGCCTATCTCGTTGAGGTTCACTAAGAGGTTGTCTACGACCAATGACCAGAGGAGTGGTGACAGAACAACTCCTTGGGGACAACCTCTCGTTGCAGTGACTGACTTTGACACGCTTACAAGTTATAACTCGATTTTCTAGCATGGATCTTATCCATCTGTTAGTAGAGTCTTCAATACCTTTATTCCGAATTTCGTCCGTGATGGAGTTGTAATTGCTATTATCAAAAGTTGCACAGAGCAATTTCTTTAGATTGAAATGCTTTTTTAACAAGGGTGACCAGACGGTGAAGTGCCCCCTCAGTTGACTTTCCCTTCCTGTATGCATATTGGTTGGGGTGCAGGAGAGAGTGAGTTTCCAAGTGTCCCCCGATATGCAGGTCTGTAAGTCTTTCCATTTCCTCCTTAACAAGAAGGAGGAAAGACTAATAGGCCTATATGATTTAGGTAGCTCTAGAGGTCTGTGTAGACTTTACCTCTGTAGCCAGCTGTGTAGCTTAATTTATTCGAGGCTACTGTTAACTGTGTGTTTATTTCTCCTTGTATTCCTATCTGTATCCCGTTCAATTGTGCTTCGTTTCATTCAACATAAGCAGTGACGCTAGCATTGTCCTCATATACTTTGACTAGCTCGTTCTGTACTTTGAACGGATCTGTTCAAGGCTTATATAGTTTATTATGCATTGGTTTAAGTTCATTAAGCCTCTCTGGTTTTGATTCAGGAAGCTACCTGTTTCTTAATTTATCTGCCAGTTTGTCGTTAATATGAAACTAACGAACTTGTTTTTGTCATCGTCATCAGCTAGTAAGTCGTAAATATAATTTTTCCAGTCCCTGAAATTTGACAGCTGCTTTTGGTCCCCGTCAAATTCTTGTACAGACTTGACTGCCATTTGTGTGCTAGTGCCTACTTTTCCTGTTATGGTACGAAGTCTTTTCCGTCTGAAAAGGATTTTGATCACCTCTACAATTGTCTGAAAATATCTTTTTTCTCCTGTTCTTACTCCTTCCTTAATCTTTTCAATTTCCTTGGTATTCTATGAATTCTTTTATATAATATATTCTCCAGTAGGACTTTTTCTTAGGTTTTGTAGAATTTCAAGAACTCGCTTAAAATATTCCACGAGATTTTGGTTTCGACAAATTTGTACTAAAGTTTCTATACATATTTTTTGTTACTACTTTTAATCTTTTTTAATAACAATGTGTGTAAAATTATAATGATGATCAATTACTGATTGCTGCTTCCTAAGCATTGATATTAATTAATTGTCGTTTCGTCTGGATTTGACCCATCTTACCCGAAGGTAAGATTTTTGCCATCTATTTTTAGTGAATGGATTATTTTGTGTAGGTCTGCCCTTTGTTGACGCAGCCTCACATTACACCCTGCTCTTTTTCTGCTGTTCGGTTTATGTTCTTCTTGTGGCGGTAAGTTTGTTTTTTCCGCTGTCGTCTTTTATTCTGCTCTATTGTGATCGCCACCAGTCCTGCTGTTCTCGGCGTTGGGATGTGTGTTGGAACTGGTATTTACTTTTTTTTCTGTTTGAATCGCAGTTTAGACGTATTGTTCATGCAGCGCTTCGAATAATATATCCAGCTCTTCTTTATTGTAGGACATTTAAGTTCTATAGACTTTTGCCTACGATTTTGCTTATTTTAAAACGAAGATGACAGTATCGCCATGTTATGTTTCATTACTCGCCGTGATACAAAACTTTCTTGCCGTAGCCTATCTTCTCAGCTTCACAAATCGTAGCACGCCCTTCCTTGGTATTTAAGGCGCAGCTCGTTGACATAAAGCAAATTACTGCCACAATTAAGAATGAGTCAAGATTTACTTTAAAACTGATATTATCCAATAAGCTCCCTATTTATACAAATTTCTATACTCTACAATGCAATAGTTCTTATAATAATAGTTCCAGAAACCAGAAGATAGCATGAATCACTGCCACTCTCTAGTGGAGCCATACAACGTTATGACGACAAGTCCGAGATCGGAAAAATCCCACGATCATTTATGATTTAAGAGTATCACAATTTGAAGGTTTTTTAATGACGACTGATTTTAGAAAAATGTGAATCTATGATTCCTAATTTTTTGACAATTTGATCAGAGAATATTTAATCGCATATATAATTTTAAACAATCCGTTATGTTGAAACTTTTCATGTTAAAGTTTGAAATTCGCTGCTGAATGAGTTGCTTCAATAAGCTTAGAGCTTCTGCGAGGCAGGGACTCATCCCAGATATACCTCAAATTATTCGTCAAAAGCATCTTTGACAGTTTTATTCTCGAACTTATAAACGTTAGAGAGGCACTCGAAAATAAGATTAATGAATTTCTCAGGCGGCAAGAACAACAAAATAAAAAATAAATTTGAGCTGTTTTTCCTCAATAGTAAACTTCTTCTTTCTTCGCAAATTTTGACCCTTTCTAAAATGTCTCAAACTTCAACTATTGTCTTGTCGAATACGTAATCAATTTTAGAGTATTCGATTAATGCAGCAACGTTGGAGTCCGATTTCTGTGATTGGAAAAATCACTGGTCAAATTGATTTCAAACAAAATGCTAAGCAACACACCAATAAAAGCAATAAACTTAAGACGATCATGACTCAATTGTTTCAGTTTCAAACCACGGACATGACGCAGTAGAATTTCCGTATGGCGGGTAGCAGCATGAAACGTTTTTATCTTGGATCAAATTGATTAGTGATTAACTGTCAGACTATGTTTAGCCGCATCAGTCCCCAGAAGATTCTGAATGCCACTGTCCTAACATTTAAAGTTAATATCTCATAGCCAAGAGTTTTTTTTCAGGAAGAGTGATAATACATCTTACTCATCAAATAAAACATTTCAATTTGTGTCAGTAGTCTTCAGTTGCTTCGTAAAAGAACCATATCCAAAACAATAAACACTTAAATTTTACTTTTACACATTAATTCTTTGTCATCATAAGTCGTGACTTAGTTCCCGCATGAAATCGAGGATTTTTGAGACAAACGTAGCACAGTGAACGGAAGATTTAATTCGTCCTTTTAACATCATTAACAAATAAATAGATCAATTTATTTTTGATATTTTTTCCGATCAGGTTTTCTTAGTATTTATTAATTTATCGTTGTTTAGAACTGTTGACACTGATTGTAAAAAAGTTTTCTTAAATTTCATTACATTTATGATGCAATTTTGTGCCTTGTTTGATGTTCTTATATGAAATTTATTTTATTGCTGCCGGTACAAAAAATGACTGGTTAAAAGTTAAACAATGGAACTTTCCTGCAGCTTTTCCTTTTTTTTTTTAAATTATTGAGCTCAAATATTCTATATGGACAGTTTGCTGGCACAAGCCCAATACAATACTGCTGCGACTGTTGCATTACAGACAACAGAAAATGCAACTACGGGAGAATGCGTCGCGGGGTGCTCCTCTGCAGCCGTCGATAGGTGTAATATTTTATTTAAAATAATTAACCTAGAATAAAGATTTCCGAACTTAAGTCGAAATGTGTTCTTTGGGTTTTTCTGGCGGATATCTTGGGCAAGAAGAATTTAAGAAGAATGTAAAAAAACTAAATTTAATAAAATTCTAGACCATAATACAAAAAACATCTACAGGGAGGTGCCGCATAACCTGGCCGTACTTCTATATTATGGCTAGTATATACAAAAAAGAAGTGCTAGTCCAGGAATGTCCGAAATTCGACTCCTTTGCTTCCGAATCAGCGGAAACATCTGCCGCTGCCCTACTCAAAAACACACCTTCTTCCGAATATTACTCAAGTCAGTCGACATCCTTTAAAACGGCGACAAAAAGAAAACAAGTGAGTCGCATTTCGGCCAGAGCAGAGGGCAACAAAGCACGGAAGAAGGCACTCAATATAGAAAGCAAGGAAGCTGAATGTTGCAGAGGATATCCTCGAGCAGGTCCGCAGCATTAGGCGATTTAAAGAAAGGCAAATCGAGCTGCAAGAATGAAAGTTAACATTTAAAAAAAAGGGTATAAAGAATAATAATTTTTTTCCTATTATTTATTATGATTTGTTTTTCCATACTGATGAATGATGATAAATTAACTTATCATGTGTGTATGATTTGTATATATTTGAGCTTGTATCGATTGCTCTATCAATGAATTTATGATTGTTTTTCTGTTTTTGTGTAGGATTTGTGAATGATACCTTCGTTTCAGTAGCTCAAATGTTCTTTCGATTGTTGTTCTTGTGCTGTTGAGCCGTGTGTTTAAATGAATTCGCTGTTCAGTGAGATGTCCATTGACCCTAAAAGGAGTAACCATCCATTTCCATTCCAAAAGTGGGCACGCAGCATCACCCGAAAGCAGGATCTGAGATGGTATCAGTTCGTCCATCTTCTGATACAGCAAAATACTTCTAAACACTCTAGCATCGGGAAGTCGGTCGGTGCTCCAACGTAAATGTTTGTGAAGACTATCCTATGATTGGCGGTATACTAGGGCAAAAAGAAACATATGCTGTCATTAAAAAAGGTCATCCAACGCCAAAGTCGCCAAAGGCAGCTATAACTTTGAGGTAGTTAGAGACTTTGTCTTCCTGGACTCCGCTATAAACGCGAATAAAAACACGTTGAATAACTCTTGCTTATCGCTGCTTCTTTAGGCTAAGAAAGCAATCGAATAGAAAAGCCCTATCTCGAAGAACTTAAGTATCGCTCTATAAACCCGGCCTGCTATATGGTGCAAGAGCACGAAGCTTTTAAGAAGATCTTAGGTTTCTTTTCGAGAGAAAATTTCTACACGTGATCCTTGTTCCCGTCTGCATAGATGGTGAGTGGAGGGGAAGATCCATCCACGAACTGTACGGTGTTAACGATGGCTAGAGCGAATGGACACCAATGCTCCGACCCGGAAAGTCTTCAAATCCACTTCGAAGGGATTGCGCGGTAGAGGACGACTGCGACTCTGGTGGGGCGTACAATTTGAAGGCAACCGTAACCAACTTGGGGTGCAAAACTTGAGACAGATAGATAATTACAGGGTTGGATGGAGAAGCTTATTGGTTGAGGCCATGGTCCGCCCCGTACTGTAGCGCCACCTTAAGTTATTAAGTTTCATTGGGCTGCATAATTTTTTTGACAAGTGTTGCCGGTGCTTGTAATTATATGAATAGGAATAGAAAGTGGAGGCTTTAATGTATCCAACGCTTTTTTCTAACGCAACGCGCAGAGTGGTGAGAGAAAGCGATTTATGCGAGAAGCGATCTGGTGTGCACAGTGAAAGTTGCTTTGTGTTATTCTGATGCTGGTCGTGATATATTTATATAATTAGAGCAGTAAGACCACGTCTTTTATAGTTTAAAGATGTTTACAATTATGAAGTATGAGTAGGATTATACGAATAGGAATAGAAAAGGATACGAACAGGAGAGTATGTGCTCAAAATCATTGTTGCGCTGAAAAGTGGTGGAAAACTAAGTTTTAAATTTTTACGAAGTAGAAAAATAATAAAATTCCACCCAATTTATTTTAAAAGAAAAGGAAATGAAAGCTCCTTCTCTTAATACACATGTTTTTATTCAAAAAAAATTATCAAAAATTATGACGGAAATACAGTGTTTTTGTATTTCTTAAATGGCAATTACCACAAAAGTCTAATGCAAAGTGAAGTCTCAAACAATTTTCTGGTCTTCTGTCCTTATTTTAAATTCCAAAAATATTTTGCCAAACTATCAAATCAGTTAGCCAATTCCAACATATCTTCCCATGATTATCATCGCAGCAGAAAACTCTCAAACAGCAGTGTAGAGGACCAACTATCCATACCAAAATTAATTCTGTATATCCATTCGACCACCCGCCGGGAATGAGCCCACAAATTCGAATTGGAAGCAAGTTTATTCGAATATAAATATCGCATGAAGCCTTCTTTCGCAATGGCTGTGCATAAAGACTTTCCTAAGGCGCAAAGACAAAACTTTATGCTTCGGCAGACTAAAGCAAATAACTTTCGATTGAGTATAATGTTCTTTTTATTTGCAAGGATTTCAGATTGCATCTGCAGTCCAAATAAAAACACAACAACGTCTTTGCGTTTTACTTTGCAGATCATGAATAGGAAATGAATGTGGCTGACTTTGTTTGCGGATTTTGTAAATTGATAAAAAATTCATGGAATTTACTTTTGAGCGGATTGTAATCAGACGTGCATCTGGCACACAAAATCCAAGTTGTTTGTTTTACCATCAGCGACGCGTATTACAAGTAATGTAAACGAGAAGTGTACACACAAAAGGCTACCCAAAAATAATAATAAAATTGAGACAGCATTCCTCATTAAGGATCTGATTTTTGTATTTTTATTGAATTCGAATTGCTTTTCATATTAAGATTAATCTTATAATCTAGAGAAAGCCTGAAAATTAGTTTTACAAATTGTTAATACTTTCATAAGAATAAAAGAAAAAGAAAAATAAGAAAAGAGTTTTAAGAAAGAGAGTATTGAAATTCGATTCAAAATTTTATTTAAATATAATTTTTTAAAGAGAAAAGAAAAAAGTAATAATAACTAGTTTTATTTTTGTTCGTTATCTGTTGTACTATCTGACCAAGTACCTCATAAGCAAAAACCTAAAACGTTTATTGTTCCTGACTCCTCTGAGTTCACGGGGGAGGGAGTTCCATAGGCGAGTAGCATGAACGAAGAACTGTCGCTCGGAATTTAGACATGAATATGTAGGAGGAAAAACTAATCTGTTATAGAGATAATCAGGTTGATGTGTCTGTATGATATCGTGCAAACATGTAAAGGCTCGAAGTGCTAGCAAGTTATCGAACGTACAGCCAACAATGCGTTTGGAAAAAACGGACACGAGATCGTACCGACGGAGGCCATATAAATAACGAGCGATGTTATTATACGCAGCATTAAGCTTCCTTTTACTAATACAATCAACTTTTCCATAAATCTCGCACCCATACAGTAAATTTGTCAGAAGGAGTGTTTTCGCCAGCATTGTCCTTACAGCTGTAGGAGTAAACACCTGAGTTGACCAGAGCAATCGAAGACTTCCATAGACCTTGATATGGTTAGTCTAGGTTAGGGAGCTGTTAAAAATGAATCCATTTATTTCTTGCAGTATCTACAAAGGGGACAATCTATCGCCCAAGCTTTATTGGTGGCAGTGTAGTCAAGTCCTGTGTCTTCCTGCAAATAGCGAGAGCTTGCGATTTTACTGGGTTCAGATACAGAAAGTTACGTTGAGCCCAGAGACGGATATTTTCCAACTCATATTTTATCTGCGTAATGACTTGGACTAAGCAATTAACGTTACCACTCAGGGTTAACTGGACATCATCGCCATGCATGTGTATAAGACACCGTTGGACAAATTTAGCAGATCATTAATATATAATGAAAAAAGGACAGGCCTAAGAATTGATCCTTGAGGGACTCCCCTTGATACTTTGAGAATTCTTGAATGTTTGCTGGTAACCACAACACATTGCTGCCTATCGACTAAATAGGATTACATTAATTTTGCAGATTCTGTTGAGATATGGTACATGTTCTGGAGTTTTCGGCACAGAAGAACATGGTTGACGGTGTCAAATGCTTTCGAAAAGTCTAGGAAGATTTAAAATGTAACATATTTTTATCCGTGGACTTTCTAATATCATAAACTATAACAACAATGCTGTTTTGCAGCTGTGTTTTGGACGGAAGCCGAACTGATAACTGCTAAGTAGCTTGTTCGTGGACAAATGGGCTTGGACTTGCTTTAACAGCACTTTTTCAAATACCTTGCTCAAGAAGGGAAAAATCGCAATTGGCCTGTAGTCATCGCTTTCTTTTTTCGGGATTAGAATGACTTTAGCCCTTTTCCACACACTTGGGTAAACAGAAGTGGTTATAATACTATTGAAAATGTTTTTGATATATGTTCTTATATTTATTTTTTATCCTTGGAACCTTCTTTTATTAACGACAGCGAGAACAACCTAGCAGACTATCCATTCCAAAAAAAAAATCGCCTGGACTTGACAATAACGTAAGACACCGTCTCCTTAAATGGAATTCCGTCCAAATGGAATGTTGCTTAAATTGTTGCAATGACCGAAATTCAATGTGATAAAAGAGCTCATCAATCTGAGGTTTAATCGCTTCTGAACTGACCACAGGGCAACCACGAACAACTAAGTCGGATTCTGATAGAAACACTCAACCCTGCGTCCACTGATTACTTTTCATCACAGCGTAACGGGGGAACTCAATAATTAACAATCGCACACATTTGCCAGCTTGCCAATCTCCACGAATCGGAGCAAGTAGAGTGGAGTAAGACAAGTCTACAAATAAAGGGTCTTCCAGTAGGGACTTTTGAACTTTTTTAAGTTTTGTTGATTGTTGATTCTACATCCGTCAAATTGGCTCCCATTTATTCAATCTGTTTTTGCAATTCTTCACGGATGGATAAAGCGTTCAACAATACGTGCAAAAAATTGGTTTGGGTACGAGTACTTAAAACTGTTGACACCTATTCGCAAAAGTTTTTTTTTTCTTACACGTATGTAAACATAAAATAAATTTATAACAAGAGCTTGCATGAAAGGAAACATCACAATCAAGTGAACAAGGACCTTTTAAATTAAAAATCATTAATTCTGTTTTTCACTTATAAGTAACTCATGCTTGGTGAACCATCGTCATAGTTTATTTAAACCATTTACCAGTTTATATGAAGACTATATCATCAGCAAAGACGGTTTTATTGCTTATGAAATTTTGTTTAAGTAATGAGTTTGTGTAAATTAAGAATAAGATTGGCCCTGAGAACCGAACCTTGAGGCACGCCAGTAGTAATTTTAAGATCATTACTATATATTCCTTTAAATTTAACTCTCTGACTTCTATCTGTCAAATAAGAAGCAAACTAATTATACATAAATCCTCGTACTCCTGCTTTGAAAATATTTGTCTGTGCTTGTAGTGATTCTTCTACTGCGTATGCAATCTTCATTGATTCTCTTATGGAGCATATCTTAATCTGCACTTCAGTTCAGCATGCAAAAAAATTGGTCAAAAGACTCAAACCTTGGATTTCTAGATCTTTACTTAATAACGTTACCCGAAAGAATTAACTCAGAATCAAATGCAAAAAGGATCGTGATAGCTAGGTTTTAAAAAGGAAGTATAAGAAATTGTTGGCCGCGATAACTATTACCATGCTCAATTCAGAACAGATGGCGATTGGTAAAAAGCCTACTGATTTACGGGTTGATAACTCTGAATTGCATGACAAACTTGCCATGGCCAATGCATTCAATTGTTTTTTTTTCTAATGTTGGATACAGTCTACAACCAAGTCCTGTCTAATCGATTTGTTATACTTGTTCTTCTATTTGTGGATGTGCTGAATCGTTTCAACTTAGTAGTTTTGTTTTTCAGTCTTTGACCCCTCTCGAAATTTTGAGAGTCATTGGTACTGTAACTAATTCGACTTCGTGCGGTGCTGACGGAATTACTAATTGTGTACTGAAAAAATTGCTTGTTTTATTGTAGATGTCTTGGCAAATGTTTTTAAACGCTGCGTGTTTGAAAGAATTTTCCCCGAAGGTCCTAAATGTGCAGACGTCATTTCTTAACTCAAAACAGGCTCCGCTGAGGAAATCAATAACTGCAGGCCCATCTCACTTCTGTCTATTTTTAGCAAAATTTTTGAAAAACTAATCAAAAATAGAATTGTGAGTTTTTTTGATAAAACTTGGTTCTTGGTTTTCTCAAAGGCAAATCGACGAAAGACGCGCTCTTACAGTTTTATTGTCAAATAATGTCACACCTCGATGGAAAAAAATGTACGGCTGGATTATTCATTGACATTACCAAGGCATTCGACATGGTTAACCATAATGTCCTGCTGAGGAAACTGGAAAAATTTAGATTTGGTGGTTTTATGCTCCATTGGTTTAGGTCGTATCTCGAAAACAGGTCGCAAAGAGTGAAGACAGATGATATAAGGAGCGACGTTAGTTTTTCTAACCTGAGTAATGGCATTCAACGCTAATTTTAGTACTTTGCATGAAAAAATAGAATGCCAATTATTTTATTTAATTTTTAGTCTTATGAATTAATTAATGAATAAGTTGTTGTACATGAAATTTATGAAGTAAAAATAATTAAATTGAATTGAATTGAAACTGGGTGTTCCACAAGGCTCTGTGTAAGGTCCAATTCTGTTTTTGAGCTATAAAAATGCACTCTTTGCTCTGAATTTCAAGGGTTCGCCAACTGCTTTTGTTGATGACACCTATGACTTGAAAAGTACTGGACCTAGTCTATGATGCCAAACTGATACTTTGAAAATTTTTTTCCGATCCAAACTTCGACATTTTTTCTCTTTACGTAACGTTTGCTCCACCAAGCTTTTACAGAAAATATATTATGTTATTTTCCATTCTAAGTTACAATGTTGAATTGCAACCAATGTGGATTCTACAGAAATATGTCCTTAGCAATTTTTTTGTCGTAAATCTGGTATGTATTCTAGCTTTCCTCTTTTCTGTGCCCTGAAAATTCTTCCTGTTTGCATTTGTTTTGTCTTAAGGTGTTAAGATTTTTTGTTGATGAAGTTTCTGAACCCATTTTTCGAAGCAGTGCTTTCGTGTTTTCTTTTCTGTTCTTTCTTATCGACTCTTTGATGAACTCCCTCAGTCAATCAGGACAATAACAATTTCGGGAATGTTCCTCAAACGCGTAAAATTATGGCTCTTCAGCTTTAATTATAATGTCTTAGAATCTCTTATTTCTGATGTTTTGGTTTGATATTTTTTTTTATGCATATTTTACAATTACTTATATAAATTAAATCTCTCTTGGATTGTGTTTCTTCTAATGTTTTAAGTTAATTTTTCTTTCTTGTACTTATTCTGATTTCTTAATGGATTTTTGCTTAATGAAGTTGCGTTCAACTCTATTTTTACTTACTTATATAAAAATACTGAATGCAACCAAACTTCAATAAACCTTAATAATAATAAAACTTTTTCGAGTACCAGAACCACAGAACTGAACTACAAGTAGCAGTAACTAGTACGTGTACTTGGTAGGACTGAAGTCTTGAAATACTTAAGTACATTTCAAGTCTGCCTACCAGTTTGTATGGAACCTTCGTTTGGCGGGTCCTACTCGCACTTGGCTGTATTTTCTTTTAACACAAAGTGTAAGTCGGTTTTTTTTAACGCCATCAGTACTGCTTATAAAACAAGCTTTGTAAGTGACAGTGTTACTCATAGAGTCATACCCATCTTGTCAAGTCATCATTTAGCGTGGTGTTAGTTGTTAGTAAACATAATTATACAGTAATAGCCTAACACCATACACAAATATACATAAAGAAGAAATGCAAAAATATAATTGATAAAAATACAGCAAAATTGAAAATATGAAGCATGCATGTTAAGAACAGATACGTCCAAAAAGTTGACGCTTGAGTGTCTGTCTACTAGAAACAATATCGAACATGTGACAGTTAACATTAACTTGTATTGACATCCACGTTAGGAGTTCATTGCAGCCGTAGTTCGTACGGTGGTATTTAATGTCAAAAATGTTAGTTGATCGGGAATTAAATGACTTAACACTAAAATCAACTAGGGTAAGAAGTGCTGATGAGTCAATATTACCGGCTATAAGCTGATGCAAAAACACAATAACACAGACTTCGCGACGTTTTTGCAAAGAATCAAGGCCGATAAGAAGAAGACGGTCCTTATAAGGTGTAAGGCGAAGAGGATCAGTCCATGATAAATGTCAAAGTGCGAAACGAACAAATTTGCGTTGTACAGACTCGATACGGTCAATATGTGTCAGGTAATACGGTGACCACACATTGGAGGCGTATTCAAGCTGTGGCCTGATAAATGTTGTGTACAGGGTTCTTGTTATTAATGGACATTTACATTCTTTACTGCAGCGCTTAATGAAACCGAGGAGGGAGTTACTTTTGTTGACAATTTGCTCAATATGAGTTGAAAAGTCAAGATTTTGAGCGAATTGTACACCTAAGTCCCTTGTCAGGTTAACTTTGACCAGCGCAGAACTATTTAATGTATACGTATAGGTCAGAGGACTCCGTTTTCTAGAAAAGGACATGTTTAAACATTTAGAGATGTTTAATGATAGGCTATTGTTGGAGCACCATTTTGCGAAAGAATTAAGGTCGTCTTGTAGAGCCCAACAGTCTGAAAGATTCTCAATTCCGTTAAATATTTTTATGTCGTCGGCATAAATTAGAACTCTAGAGTTCTTGAGCACACTTACTACATCGTTAATAGATATAATGAATAACAGAGGACCTAGATGACTACCCTGAGGCACACCTGAGGTAGCGTAAATTGATTTAGAGGTTGATCCCCTACACAAGACTTGATAGGTTCGTCCGTCAAGATACGAGCAAATCCATTCCACAAAGGATGCAGGGAAACCAAGGGCTTTCATTTTAAAAGCTATTAGCTTATGGGAAAGCTTATCAAATGTCTTACTGAAGTCAGTGTAAATGCAATCTACTTGACCCCCTTCTTCTAATGCTTTATTAGTAAAAGAAGTAAACTCCAGCAAGTTAGTCACAGTGGATTTGTTTTTTACAAAACCATGCTGTTTGTCAGTGAGGAAAGGCTTTCAACTAAAGTAAAAACTGGCAAAAATGATAGTCTCAAAGAGTTTAGGCAAACAAGATAGCTTAGCTATAGGTCTATAATTAATAGCATAATCCCGGCAACCTTTTTTGTGTACCGGAATTATGAAACCATTTTTCCATAACTTTGGAAAACTCTATGGTGAATGGATACCTGGAATATGAAAGCAAGGGACCCTGCCAAAGTACTGCCGCAGTTCTTTAAAATTATTGGAGGTATTCCATAGGGTCCGCAAGTGGTGTCATTTGCAAGGTGGTTAACTCTTTTGGGTTGGGTGTAAAATTGTCAAAATCATACGCTGAACTGAAAAAAGATGAAAAAAAGTTGCAAATATCATCTGGCTTTTTGCTAGAACAAATCAAGTATGAAAGTGTTGAAGGATAGCCATCCGATATTTTCTTGCTGTTAATGCACTTCCAAAATAATGTAGGGTCAGTTAGATGGGATATACTCATTCTTTCAGTATATTTGAAAGTAACTGAAATTCCCTATGAATGGATAGGTAACGATCGTGATCATCGGATTTATTGCTTGAAAGATACTTCTTCCATGATTTATTTCGTCTATTTTTTTCAGAGTATCCCAACATTTTTCAGTATCGATAAAAACTTGTGAATAAATCTCGTCAAGATTTGATTGCATATTTTCTGCGACATTTGCATAAGCAAGCAGAGTTGTTAAGGTTTTTTTTTATTGTTTAATGCCTCATACTAGAATGCCTTGATCACCCCAGATGAAAGATTATTCATACATAAAAATGTATAATAAGAACATACGATTTTTTAGGATTCTGCCACCGCTGATTTTGTAACTAAATATTTAGTAGTTTAATCCACAAAAATTAATTAACTCAAATGATAAACATTTTATTATGTTATTATTTTTAAAACATACTTTGAAAGACCCTCAGCTTTTCCTTTTGCGTTGTCTTGTTATAACTTTGATGAAGAACCATCCCCTTGTGATGGAGTTGGATCATAATATCTAGAGTCCACTTCTATTCCATCAAAACAGATTTTCCATTCTAAATTTTCACAATTCCATTTATTGCCAAGCAATAAATGTTTTTAACGACCACTTTACGGACCAATCAGTTTTGGAAAATCCTCTCGACGCCCGTTTGCTTTGTTCCAGAAGATGGTCGTAAAATTATCTGTAAATGCGAAAGGAAAACTAAGTAGTAAGTTGATGAAAGTCATAGAATGATTTGATGGAAAAGTTCAGGCAAGATCATGCTGAATGTCGAATTTGGAGGTTCAATAGATTTTTATTATAGATGTAACTCTTAGGATGATAAATCACCATCGTCTTCCTGCCGAACGCTTCGACAAAATATTAATCTTACAAAATTAATTAATTGAAACTTATTAGTTTGAATATTTTTTTTATTGGTTTCGTAGTCCTCGACGACTTAATTTGTTACAAATATGACATGGGATTTCCTTGGAAGATGAGGACGTCTCATCGAAAAGTTATATGTCGGCGTTTATTGATGATACATAATAGCAGTATTTATTCGTATGTACCTAAATATACTTTTTTTTTAAATTCTGTCATCGCTGATCCACCATAGACTTTTCCAATAGTGATATTGAGATGTGTATTCCACATTAAAGTTCTATTAAAGCTCATGCCTAAATTTTTCGTTTCTAGACGTACTCTATTGTGCTATCTCCAAGTCGGATAGTCGGAAAGTCAGACAAATCTAGCACCTTTTTATAATTGACTAAAACTTTCGATTTGGAGGTATTTGAACATAAATTGTTGCATACAGACCAATTTTGTATCGCGAGGAGATTTTCGTTCTTTTTCCTAGTAGCTTTTTCGATCATGTTTAAGGGGTGGCTTAAGATAGGCTGTACATCATAAGCAAACATATTTATACAACTGTTTATGACATGTGCTGAAAGCTCATTAACATATAGACACAAAAGTATTGGTCCAAGAATGGACCCCTGTAGAACGCCACAATACACCGGTAGAAAGCCCGACATCTTATTATTGTTAACAACTCGTTGACACCGTCCATTCAAGTACGATTAAATTAATTTGGTCACTACCAATGAAAATTTGAAGTTTGTTTTGAGCTTTTTACACAACACTTTGTAGTTCACAGTGTCAAAGGCTTTTGAGTAATCTTACAGGGTCAGATATGTTAATTTATTCTCATCAATAGCTCTTCTTATGGTATCCACCACCAATATAAGGGCCGTTTTGCAGCTTCTCTTGGCCCGAAATCCAGGTTGATGAGTTGTAAAAAGCTTTTCGTCTGTCAGATGCTTTAGGATTTGGGTAAGTAAGGTCTTCTCAAATAATATACTTTAGATAAATATGGGACTATGGCAATTGGTCTGTAGTCATCTTTATTTGTTTTTTTTTGCCACTGGTACTATTTTTACCATTTTCCACTTGGTTGGGAAGTATGAGGTTGTTACAATACTGTTAAACGCATAGGTTTTGAAAGGTAAGATAATCGGTTATATTATTTTCACATATTTAGCGCCAAGCCCATGGCATTTGATTTTATTGATAACAATGAAGTCAATAAATCTTCTTGGCGTAAGCCGCAGAAACTGAAAGTTCTTCTATTGTCCTCACTACCGAGTTAAAAAAATTCAGCAGGATCTATGTCATTGGAAAATGATGATGAAGAGACAAAATTTTTATTGAGCAGATCACACTGAAGGTCATGAGGGATTTCGGAGGTTGCTTTCGGATTCCAATTTTTTTAATGGAGTCCCATATGCGTTTTCCCGATGATGGCTGACCAAGGGCTCTTTCATAAAAGGGATTTAGCGACTCTTATTTTTGACACCACATGATTTTTTAAGGTAAAATAGTCTTGATTTTATATATGCAGTGTCATGTTTTCGCATGAGTTTACGAACATCTGAGGTCAACCACTCAAGGGCGGTGTTTTAAATGATTATGCTCCTTATTGGGAAAGGGATGAAATCTGCTCCTGAAGAAAGTTGAGCCACTGACCAAGAACTCCCTGCCATTTTCATCTTCTTGAGTATTCATTTAATGAAAAGATAAATATATCGAAAGGTAGAAAAACCAGAAACACAACGGATAGATGACAAAAAACATACAAAATGCATGTGGACTATAATAAAAAAAAACTTACCTATAAAACATTTGACTGAAATTTTTAGGAGTTTATAATGAAGATGAATTTTATGGACAGAAAGAAAAAAGTAGTACACGAAAAATAATTTGAACATTTCTCTATGGAAACTATGGAGATTAGGAGGAAGTGACAGCAGCACCATCAATTTGATCCCTTACGAGAGCATATAATTGATCTAAGCTTTCAATCAAAAAGCTCCTCCCATCTGTTGATAACTTAAGGGGGGAAATCACAGTAAAATGTTTAATTTTTCGAAACATTTTTTTTTCGCTTAAAAGGTGGAATACGACAAATGTGTCAGAGTGACCAAATTTTTCACTCTGCGGTAACGCCTCTCCGGTATGCTCATATATTTTCATATGGTTCCTCAGTACTTAAAATTTTAAACGCGTTTTTCTCGAAACCACTTTTTTTGAGCTCGCCGAGGATATAACTCGAGCAAATCTTTACCGATCGATTTGAAATTTGGCAGTAGCTTCGAAATATCTTTCTCCAAGGAGCTACGTTTTTATTTTATATGGCTAAATTTTTTTTATCGACGATTTTATGGCGTTTTTTTTTTGTTAAAAATCTAACTTTATTTTCAAACATGCACCATTTTGTAAAAAATTAATATATCGAAAAAATCCTACGTAGCTCGCTAGCTGTTGTTATATGAAAATCAAAAAATTTTGTTGTTTTCTTCCAGGTCAAAAATTAAGGAGTCTACGTCTTCGGCTATCGACACGCTTTCAAAAATAGGTGCCTTGGGGCATATGCTGCGCAGACACCATTTTTAAATATTTTTCATTGAAAAAATTACATATTGTACTTTTTTAGTATTGCTATAAAACCTTCCTTACAGATTTTCGTTTGATACCTTTATTCAGCCAAAATTAATTCCCCAAAATATGTCTATTTTTTTGTGTGCTACTGTGATTTCCCCCCTTAACAAACACCGATCCTCTTTTAGTGAACACATTAACCAGCTGTTTCTGTCGCTTGAGCTTGATGGCACTCTGAAGGAGAGGACGATTTTGTTTTGTTAGGCGTTCGTTCAAATAACAGCTAGCATTCGATTCGATGCCCACGTCACTGAGGGAGAGTTCTTTTTTCTTGTCTACGTAGGCTGCTAGATATACTACTGTGTCCAAAAAATAAGGTGCCATAGGAATTTCAACTGCGCGCGTCGAAGGATTCGGAAATTTTTCTTTCTTTTTAGGTTGGTAGTACTGTCAGTGACATCTATGTGAAATTTCATGTCAAAATATATATGAGATACGCGTCGTTTTGTGAGCTGCTAAAAGTGAGTTTTTGGTTTTTTGCGATGTCGAAATTTATTGAGCAAAGAATTTGCATTAAATTTTGTTTGCGGAATCAATTTTCTGCTGCGGATACGTTGAGGATGGTGCAGAAAGCCTTTGATGATGAGGCTATGTCTAAAAAAAATGTTAACAAGTGGTATAGTGATTTCCAAGCCGGCCGTAAACGTGTCGAAGACGAAGAGCGTTCTGGGCGACCATCAACCTCAACCGATGAAGCTCACGTCCAACAAATCAAAGATTTGGTGTTGAAAAACCACCGATTAACGAATAGAGACCTTGCTGATGAAGTTGGCTTATCGAAAGGCTCAGTCAATACCATTTTGAAGGATGCTTTGGGCCTCAAGCGCGTCAAATCTCGACTGGTACCGAAAACATTGAATTTTTTGGAAAAAAGGCGTCACGTGAAGTGTGTGAAACAATGCTTTCCGACTACCAGGATGTCATGAAACGCATTATAACTGGTGATGAGACTTGGATCTATGCTTACGACCCCGAAACAACCGATCAATCGAGCGAATATCGTGCCAAAGGAGAGCCGAGACCAAAAAAACCACGCCAAAGTCGCTCAAAAATCAAGGTCATGTTGACTGTTTTCTTCGATTATCGTGGTGTTGTGCTTTATGAATTCCTTCCAACCGGCCAAACAGTCAACAAGGAATATTATTTGAACGTTATGCGTCGTTTGCGTAACGCTATCAGCCTAAAAAGGCCGGAATTGTGGAAAGACAATTCTTGGTTTTTACACCACGATAATGCACCATCCCATACCGCACTCGTAATTCGTGATCATTTCGCCAAAAACTCAACCCATATCGTTCCGCAACCACTGATTCACCTGATCTGGCGCCGTGTGACTTCTGGCTGTTCAACAAGCTCAAAAGACCGCTCCGGGGACACCGTTTTGATACGATAGAGGAGATCCAAGCCGCAGCGAAGACGGAACTGAACGCCATCCCGGAAAGTGACTACAACCAGTGTTTCAAAGATTGGAAAATCCGTTGGCATAAGTGCATTGCATCGGGAGGGGATTACTTTGAAGGGGATGAAATTGATTTGGAAGAATAAATAAAGAATTTTCAAAATAAATACAATGTCACCTTATTTTTTGGACACAGTAGTATTTCTGGTCTAATAATGAAAATGCGAATATTTATCATCAAATTGTTTCATATTTGAATATTATTGTTTTTCAAAGTATTCTCCAGCATGATTAATGCACTTTTGCATGCGCTCAAATCAATTGTCGAAACACTTTTTCCACTCCAAAACATGGTTTTTGAACGCTTCAACAATATGTTCTGGCGACGAAAATCGTTGACCACGCATTTTTTTCTTGATGTGCCATTGTCATTGAGTGCCAAGTCAGGGCTGTGAGAGCTCGCATTGTCATGGTGAACAATGATTCGTCTTCTCTTGTTCGTTTTTCGAATTTCTCCGAAGACTTCAGGCAAACAAATTGTGGTGTACCACTTAGAATTGACCGTCCTACATTGCTCAAGCGGAACAGTCGCCACATGACCAGTTTTGCAAAAGAAACATGCGACAATTTGCTTCGAAGTGCTTCTTCCACGAACAACTTTTGTTGGATTTGGCTCGTATTCGAAGACCCACACGGTCGATTGTTGTTGTGTTTCGGGCTCATACGCATAGATCCATGATTCGTCACCTGTGACAATCTTATAAACGTCTTTTGAAGCTCAGCGATCGTATTTTTTTAACATTTCTTTGCACCAATCGACACGAGCCTTTTTTTGAGCGATTGTAAAATTGTGAGGGATCCAACGAGAACAAACCATTTTTACGGGCAGGTGTTCATGCAAATCGAATCGAATGAAGAAATGCCCAGGGATGCCTCTATCTCATGGTATGTCACATGACGATCTTGCATTATCGGTTCACGCACGGCATCAATGTTCTCTGGTAAAACGGCCGTTTTTGGACGACCTTCACGGAATTCGTCTTTGAGCGAGCGTCGGCCATGACTAAATTCATTAAACCAGATTTTCACAGTGCTATAGGATGGTGCTTCATCGCCATACAAAGATCAACAATGCACTCTTGTCGTGATAATCCACGTCGAAAGTTGTGAAAAATGATCGCACGAAAGTGTTCACGAGTTAATTCTATTTTTTTGCCGAGATGAATTTTTCAAGTCTCTGTAAATAAAACAATTCCCGATTAAATGACAACACGTTCTGAGTGATGTTATGCTAAAAAATGTCAAACTTTCCGACGCATGCAGTATGCAGCTGCTGCTTGAAGAACGGAGTCTCTCTCGTAGTTACTGAAGAACTGCAACAGGACAGGTGCCGGCGTGTGTTTTACGCCTTGAACGAAAAATACATCTGATCGGGGGAGATTGACAATGGATGGTGGAGCACAGTTGGTTGTAGATATTTGTCAAATTTTCACCATTGAGCTCGGGAATGCCAAAAAGTAAGGCATCGGTGGCTGCATTCCTTTGCTCCATTGCATCAATTTGCCGCCGCATCGAATGTAATTCTTCATGAACTGCAATTCCACCCACTGACCCAGCTTCACAGCATATTCCACTCGCTGTGTGATTTTTGTTGGAGTGCTGGTGACATTTTCAAGCTGTGATGCCCAACCCTTTTCCATCTCTTCGAGTTTCTTGAGAAATTCATTACGAAATTTATTAATTTCATGTTTAATAGTGTTGATATGATTTTCACTATGCTTGTTCAGTTTTTCTCCGAACTTTTGCATGCTAAAAGTGAACTTGTTGTTGTTTGAGCACGATGGGAAAATTGGTTGCTTTGTTGTTAGATTAGATAAGGATAGAGCTTTTTACCGCGTATTATTACTCATTGCGTTTAGTTAACTTAAAGTTGGATTAATTTAGGGAATTTCACTTTTATAGATTGGACTTTGGGTGAAGATAAAGTATCAAGTCTAAATGAATGTTTCTTGCATTTTGAGAGCTATTTAGCAATTTATAAACACTTTAGAAATATCTTACTTTCAGAAGTTTCGATTCGCACGACTTACACAATCAACATCGCTTGACCTCAAAGATTTTGCTGACATAACAAAATGTATTTAATCCCAAGAAATACAAAATTCAACCTCAATTTCTGTCGGTATGTTTCAAGCCAAATATGTGCATCATCGTTTTTAAAACCTTGTGACGTGTCCCATTCGTCATACTGAATTAATGTTCTCATTACGAACTCCAAAGTGTTCATCCTTTATTGAAGCAAAATCATACCACTCTCCGTTCTTCAGGACATTAAAAATAAAATCATGCCTTCTCCACTTGGCCATGAACATCAAACAAAAAAAAACATAATTAAATAAATAAATAAATGAATGGTCCCAAATTGTAATGCAATTATATATTCGATCGAATTTATTGAACTTCTTAGGGCTATTTAATAATTTATGGGAAAGCCATCTACTCATACAGCCTACGATAAAGTCCACTTAAGATACAAGTACTCAAGGGACAGCAATAAATGCAACAGTGCCAGTAATAAATTGCTTTAACGAGGAAAATGCTGGAGGCATTTTGGTATTTCATTCCTCCAGAATAGAGAATTATATGACATCAATAAAATGAATACAAAAGCAAAACAAGCAAGCAAAAAATATATATAAAAAGATGTTCACAGTTTCGTAGTTAGTGTGCATTATCTTTATTCCTCTTGGTTTTATTTTAAAATATTTTGTCTTGAAAAGTCTTTATTTGTAAAGGAAGCAGAATCTGGATGGTTCATTTCTCAAATTCCACTGACCGTCAGAGTTGCTTTTAACATTCAACTATTTTCCGCAAGGGGTAGTATCTGTGAGGCTACATGCACAATGTATACTCTTCTGTTTCATAAGCCATGTCGAAACCCTAAAAAATGCCCATTGGATAAATTCCAAAGCTGATATAGAGATATACTTAAAGGTACATGTCTAGCTTGCGCTTGCTTCATTAGGGCCGCACTACAAAGTTATGTATGTGTATAGAGGCTACTGCCATGCTAAAAATAATAATCAGAAGCAAAAATGTTCCTTTTTGCATTGTACTCAAACAAATGCCATAGGCGCTAGAAACTTTCAAAATTAGTTAAGAATGAATACCCAAGGATCTTGAACGTTGCATCAACACAGTGTAATATAAAAACATGACGTTAATATATCATCGCCTTCTTCGTTCTCAACGCCCAGCCCATTTTATGCAACCCACAATTTTCTCGTTTTAGAGTGGACAATTAGCCTTGGTGTTTCAAACTGAGGAGCTTACTGTTGGTATTTAATTTTAAATTTTGTTTGACTTTTTGGTTTTTTGCATTTTAGAATAAAAAAGGAATGCTTTAATTTGTAAGAAGATTTTAGAACTCATGGCTTAGAAGGCCATGTGCCTATTTATTGTAATTTATAAATATGTGAAATGAAAAGAAAAAAAAACTGAAATGATGACGATATACGAGCGTGCTGCTAGAGTGAAAGAACACTACACGAAGATTAACCCAAAAAGTGAAAACTATCTATCAAACGCTGTCGGCACCTATTGTTTAGAAAGTGTAAGTGACAGTGTTACTCATAGAGTATTACTCATCTTGTTAGTTGTTAGTTAACATCCAAACTTATTATAATGATGTATGTAAGTATGTCACGCCTATACCGAATGCGAATGAAAAAGAAATATTTAATTTAAACAGACTCCTTGGCTTAGTTAGTAGGTGCTTTGAGGAAGCTTGACCAGCTCGTCATAAGCAAACCGCTGCTGTACATAATCTTTGATATGTTCACCAGCAGACAGTTTATTGTGAAAAATGGCAGTGTGAAGTCTGCTGGGACTTTTGAAATTAAAAACGGTCTACAACAGGGCATAGTTATTTCGCCGATTTTATTCACGATCTTCACAAGTGATCTTGTAGGATTTCTCCGCCAATCCATAGCGTACGCAAATGACTTGATAGCGTACAGGTCAAGTCCGAAAATCGAGGTCATTGTAGGCCTTTTGGAACGTGACTTCGAAAACGTTCGGGGATATTGCGATGATTGGTCCCCTGAAGCATTTCTCTATCTCGATAGAAAGGGTCTGGTTCAGGATAGATTAGCAAAACCGATAATCTTCCACATATGCTAAAAAGCTGTGGACGGGCGAGTCAACTACGAACAAGACGTCGCAAGTAGCTCACCGAGGACTCTTCGGTTCAGTAGTGCGGTGTCAGACCGCAACAGAGCGGATGTCGAAAGGCAATGCAAACACTTTTGGTGGCTGGATGGAGAAAGATCTCTGTCGGTCGTATAATTTTAATCCTGAGTGCCCCTTAGGCAAGTAAAATAGCATGTACTATCAGCCTTGGCTGGCTTATTTATGTTTAATGTAGTGTAAGTAGTTTTAATTTTATTGTAAGTTAGGTTAATATTTTATTTATTCGATTAGTTTGTAGTTTGAAGCTAATATTTAAGTCTTATTTTAATTTAAACATAAAAGTCCATGTACTAAGATTTTTCTTAATGCAAATTTTTTTCTTACTTTGCTTATAAGTTAGAATAATTTTAAATATAATATAATAAATAGTATTAAGTCGAAAGACATATTTTAAGTTGTTAAGTTTAGCTTAGAGCGCCCGCACAGGGCCAGTAAGTTAGTACAGACATAGTTAAGTTAATTAAGCTAGCTTTAAGCGTTTTTGTCTAGCATGTAAAGTTATGAATTGAAAAAGAAAAATGCATTTGAATTGAAAAAAAAATGAGATGCGTTGAGGAGGTCTGAGTTCGAATCTAACCTGCTGACACTTCTATTTTTTCGTTTTTATGCGCAATACTCCTTTTTTTGGTTTGTTTTGCATGCCCTTTTTGTATTCTGTATTCCGAAGTATTATCTTTGCAATGAATATAGTGAAATTTGCCTTGGAAACAAAATATACATTTATTCGGGGACGCATAAGCGTAAGCATCCCCGAAATAAAGGTGCGACAACAAACTACTACATACCTTCAACGAATGATAACAATAATTATATTTCATATTTTTCATATTTATTTATTTATTCACTTCATTTATAATAGACTTCACAATCTTTAAGTATAAATGAAAGATAAGGAACAAAAAAAAAATTAAAAAAAAAAGTTTAACAGATGAAGAATATAAAAATATGCATGTAAGGAAGGAAGAAAAATGAAGACAAAAAGATAAAATATAATTTTCAAAACAGTTCATATATGATTTGATTCATTATTCAATTAAATTTATATTAAAACTTTCAGTTTATAAAGTTAAATAAATAAGTGTATCTTTTTCACATGTTTATCCTGTAACTCTAATGCTCATTTGACGTATTCCCTACAAGATGCCGAAAGAGTGCTTCACCAAAGCGACCAGTGTAACAAAGCCTTCTTATACCAAGAGGGATTGCATTCCAAAGTTGAATGGCACGAATGAAAAAATGACGCTCAGAAGAGGAATAATAGTTACGCGTTTGTTTGCTGATGATGACTCTATGAAGGCATTTGATCATACAAAAGTCGAGATACTGATTAATTGAAGACGCAAGAATAGATCTCGAAAGCCGTGAAACATTACGTCATTACGCTTCAGTGCATACACATAACGCAACGCAACGCAACGTTAAGCATTCTTTTTGTGTTTAAATTGACGCAACAACATATTTCACATCCATATGTAATAATGGGGACCAGTAACGCTTTGGCTAGTTTTAATCTCGTATTGAAAGGGGTGTAGTTTTTTGATGCGCATAGATTTCTCAGAGATCCGTAAATTTTTCCTATTACTGTATTCATATGATAGTCCTAACACAATTTTTTGTCGAACCAAACGCCAAGATTCTTGGCCTTACTCACAAATTCAATTGGCTCACTATCCAGGAAAACTTTGGGGACGCTTCCAATATCATGTTCATTTCTGTCGACTACTAAGCACTTGGATTTGCTAGGGTTGATTAAAAAATGTTTGCTAGACCAAACATGAATATTGAGAAGGTCATCGTTAAGAAGTGTGTCAATTTTTCAATTATTCATTCAAGTTATTTCAAATTCACAGATTGGAGCTCTGATGTTGTCAAAAAATCATACTAAGAAAAAATTGGTTTGGGTGTGAGTAGCATGGGTAGCTATGAACTTCCCATCTCCAGATAAAAAGATAGGGGTTCTTTTTTATTTGCCGCCACCATCAAATTTAATTTGGGTTCAGAAAACGTCATTCATTCCCTAAACAAATGCATTGCAATCAAAAAAATAAAATACATATTTTTTCAACTTTGAATCATTTAAAAAAAGATTTGCAAATTTAAAATTAATTTTTCAAACTTTTCTCTCGAAGCTACCTTAGTCGCCTTCATCCGCTTTTGATAGTGTCCACGCTTCTTCACCATATATAAGAACGGGGCAGATAGGGGTCTTATACAGCGACACTTAAGTTTTTTGAGAAAGGGCGTAACATAATTGCTTTCTTAGCGTTAGGGATTCTTCTTTTGATGTCAGCATTAGTGCAATTATCTGTGTTTGCAGCGAAGCCTAGGCAGACAAAGATCCTAACTATAAATTATAAACGTTTCCTAATTATATCCATATCTTTGGCTTATGCGAGTCTAGTGTTTACACGGGAATTTTGCACTATTTTTTTTCAAGTACAATGTGCATCACCTTGCGTAAAGCATAAAAACCCAAGTAATTTTTTTTTGCTCAAACAAATCACATTATTTTAAAGATATTCCATAAACTATTTTTCATATTTAATTTAATTCTTCTGATTTTTAAATATAAAATGAAATTCGTATCAAAAACCAGTTGCTTATATTAATAAGTAAATTACATAAGAAACGTTGTAACTATGAAATAAATAAAAGTCTTATTTAAATTAAATAAAAACAAAAAAATATTCTAATACAAGAGTAAATTAGTAGGCAGGATGACCATCCTTATTTGATATTACTGCTTCGATCCGCCGGGTCATTGAGGCTATTAATTGCTGGCATGTTTCACTAGGAGTAGCCTTCCAGTGCCCCTCTATCGCCTTCCAAAGGTCCGTTTTACTGTGGAGTGTTTCCGTTGCCAAGGTGCTTCTAATTTACCCGAACTAATTCACAATAGGATTGAGATCGGTTGACTGCCAAGGTCATTGCAACACAGAAAACTGGTGGTCGTTGTCATGATGGAAGTGCCAACTTCGCGGCATATTGTCCTCCGCATATGGCAGCAAATGATTTGCAAGAATATCACGATAAATTTCTTTTGTCATGATATCTTAAATCATAACTATTGGTACAACTCTTAACCAAGAAAAACTACCCCATACCATGACACTTCACCTCCAGGTTATACCGTGTTTTTTTTTTTTTTTTAATGAGGGTGGGGCATTATTCCTGTGGGTTGATTAACATTCCTACCACAATTAGAACCGAATTAATTATTATTGGTTTCAACTCATTATTTTTTTGGCGACTCTGCTTGGTAATTTACTTTCCTGGTACCTTCTTCTTCTTTCAAAGGGCACTGATCACATTACATATGGAAGTTGTAATGGCCTTAGAAAACTTGAATCGGTCTCGTTTTGCAAGAAAAAAAAATTGATTGTCCCTAGTTGAGTCAGTTTCCCTTGGTCTACCTTTTGTTTAACCTGCGGGCTATGGTTTTAAAGCCTGTGCAATGAAATTCACAGACCTGTCTAGCGCCTCGGCAATGAATTTATTAGTTCTCCCTTCCCCTTTCAGCGTATGGACAATACGGCATTTTTCGACACTGCAGTGCCTCTTTGGACAATTCCTAAAAATACATTTTGTTTAGTTTTACTTAGTTTTGCTTTAACCGCTTATAAATTCACTTTTCGATTAACGCTTAATTGAAAATTTCCCCAAGAAAAAAAATACCTATTATGTTAATCTAAGCCTTTGACCTGTTACACTCAACTAATACTAGAAAGCAGAGCTTACCACGTATCAAAAGATCGGCAACATCGATAATATAATAATGGTTCTTATTGCATGCGAGCAAAACATTCGTAAGAAATTAGTGTTGCGAGTTCATTGCAACCCTGTTACCCAAAAAGTGAAAGTTACTATCTATCAAGCACTGTCGGTACCTACTGTTTATAAAAAACATTGTAAGTGTTGTGTCTACAATAGGTAGTTGATAATAAACGAATATGTTCACCGTAATAATTAATGATTCACGTTACTCGGCACATTGATTTTCCGAAATAAAAAATAAAACCGGCCAAATGCGAATCAGAGTTGCGCGACGAATGTTCCGTACAAACTTGTAGGATAAGCTCATATCTTTCCAACAGAGATCAGTTTGTATATAACAATGGTAAAACATCATCTGCATTATCACTAACTGGAGGCAAGGATATATTCTCGGGCCGATATTGTTCTCAATGCGTATAGAAGACCTTCCAACTGTTACTAATCAATGTAGTGTCCCCTTGCGCAATTGCATTTGGCAGCCCCAAATAATAAAGTAAGCTTAGCTATCGAGTAAGTCTATTCTGATCTTCGACAAATTTATAATTGGGCAGTTCAGAACTATCTAGCTTTGAATCCAGATAAATCGCAGTGTCTTGTAATTTACAAAAACAAAGTTGATACTTCACTCTTTAATATCATTTAACTCCTCGATTCCATCCCAAAAATGTACGGAGACAAAGCTACAAATCTCAGTGTTGTTTTTAGTCCTAACTTGAACTGGGAACAGCAACCCAACAAAATCTGCTCTCGGATATACGCTTGTCAACGTACATTTTACTTGTCTATATTAACAAGGTTAATGTTGGTAAAAACGCTCATTACGCTAGTTATTTATATGGACGTGATTTTGTTACTATTCGGAAGCTCAATATCACTTTTAACGCAATTCATACTGAAAAAATAGGATCATTTTATTCTTTAAATGGACAATGGCTGAGGTTAAAAAATACGCCTGCACATGTTGACAGTTAAAAACCCAAATAAAATGTCTGTTCGCTTACTTAATGATGTGAAAACAAGGAAAAAGTGGTGCAAACTAATGAGGCGTGATTTAATTTAATTTAATTAAACGATCATGACTTAAAATTAGACTTTTAACTAAGGTAAAGTTTTATCGGCTCAACAATAAGGGCCCGACGTGTTTCTTACATCATATTTTATTTTTTACAAAAATGTATAATGGTGGTGACTTAATCTGATAGCTGACTCTAATCAATTTTCCAAACATTTTGAAAATGTTTTGAATAATAATTTTTTTTTTAAGTTAGAATTTTTAATCTTATTACAGGGTCTTAACCTATGTATTACCGGCTGTCTGCTTTATCGTAGAACGATGTCCCGTAGAAATTTATTGTGTCTGTAAATCGTTTATGATTGCTCGTGGGCTGAGGTACCTGAACCAAGGCTCTAAGGTCTGCTGGCTGATGTTCCTGATCTCTCGATTTGGATGGTCCTTTAATTTGTCGAGTATCCTCCCGGAAAGCTGTAGCATGTATATATGGATTGGCGTCACACAAGCATCATCATTCAGCTTCAAGTTGCTGAAGTATTTAAAAAGCAAAAGATATTTATGTGAAGATCGTAAAATACATCCTTGGTCCTATCGCGACAACGAAACAAACACTTTATTGATTTGTGATCAGACGGTCTCGGGTGGGCTTAATGACGTCTCAGGCGAATGAGAAATTGATAAAATGCGCAGACTTAAATGATCATTTCTAAGTCATTTACTGATGGAATTAACAAAAAAAAACTGAAATTTTTTAGTTTAAATCCATCTGCAAGTTGTATTATTTTATATAAACATGAATGTTCTTTAAGTATAGAAGCGCCCTCTGGAAGCCAAGCAAAAGAAAAGAAATAAGAACGGCTTTATTGTAAGAAGGGTTTCTGGTAAGGACTAGCTCTCTTGTGTGATCGCCGCCATTGGTTATGGATGAATATAAAAATTGTTTGAAAGAAATCGGTCGGTTTTGTTACGATATATTTTTTTTCCGTCTTTTTATTTATTATCTTTAGGATGTGCGATCTGCCTTTAATATTGTTTCGTACCATCGCTAAATAATAAGGAATATTTCCTTTCTGCGCTTGTTAAATCATAAATCAAGACAGCTGTGTGGCGGAGTTGGTAGAGCGCTTGCCTTTTAATTGGTTCAATTGAATGATCCCAGGTTCGGTTCCTAGAGTGGTTTAGTTTTTCGAATCTGGTCCAGTCACCAGTTGACATTGGATAAAGTTAATGGCACTATCACCTGCATTAGTCGACCAGCGGTAGTAGTCTGATTAATGGGTGGCGTTGTTGTAGTCATTGTTGTATCGGCTTTATACCTAATTCGTGTTTTCAAAATAGTTGTTTGTGTAGATTGTGTCTAGATGGCTCTGCTGTGAAGGCATAACACTGACAACGGGGTGTTTAGCTAAATCTTCCAAACTTTCAGAGTTCATGTATAAAACTAATGTCGAATAAAATCCTGTGAATAAGGTAAAAGCTAATAGGTCGATATCAAAACCCTCTGTCCCTACTCAGGCTCCCTCCACGGAAGAGAGTAAAAACACCTGAGTTTCTCAAACCACTACATAATCTTTCATTCTTCCGCTCGCTCTGTGCTACATGCACATATTCATTTCCTCTTGAATAGCCAGCCAATTATAAAAAAAATCTTAAATTTATAAATAAAAACATAATAATACGTTAATTGTTCATCCATCACTTCAATCGAGTTTCGAAGAGTTTTCCGCCTTTTATTTGTATGGAATACCTTAAGGTGTTGATTCGCCTGCGAGTATCAGAATATGCGGCGACAACAGACACATTTTTTGACTGTGTCGATTTAGAAGTTTGATAACCAGGTTTCCAACTGGCAAGGTCATAAGTATTTGATATGAATTTAAGTGTTATCCCTTTAAACGTTCCTGAGAAAAAGGGTGGTTACAGACAGACTGAAACCTAAAATACATTTCTGCGTTCAATATCCTAATTTCAATTTTCAATTTTAAATACTTCAACTTCAACTTCAACATATTTTAAATAGTAAAACTATTTACATTTACGTTAAATATTTATAATCCGGCCAATGCTGAAAGGACATGTTATGATCATTTAAGGGCGACCAAGATACATAAAGGCGACAGAGTTCATTCTCCGCCCAGTCGCCGACAGTGTCGGTATTGCCTTTCGACATTCACTCTGTCGAGGTGAGGTCGCAGTATAGCGATATCAGCGCTATACTGAACCGAGGAGTCCCCGGTGAGCTAATTGCGACGTCTTGGTCATAGTTGACTCGCCCGTCCACAGATTTTCGCAAACATGGACGATTATCGGTACCGTTAATCTATCCTGAACCAAACCTTTCCTATCGAGATAGAGAAATGCTTCACGGGGAATAAGGCTGTTAAGGCGCACTGTATCGTGGTGCATATCACTGGGGTTAGTAAGCCCCCGTATATCATGTGCCTTCGAACCTCGTTACTATAGAATTTATTGTACTGGAAAACCCGAATCTTTTCCATTAAGTTTATTCCAACGTTGAACCAAACGGGACACCCATAGACAAGGACAGTCTGAATGATGGCCGTGCAGCAGATCACATTTATCATGGCATCCAGTTGATTGCTGTGAAACATTTTTTTTTGTCCAGGCAAAGGCCTCTTTGGCTCTGGTTGTCTGTTAAAATGAAGATATTGATCAAGCCAATATCTGACAACACTTCGATTCGCCAGTGACTGTCCGTTTTGTCCAACGATGGACGACATTCGCCACTTCTTTCTAGTATTTCTAGATGCCCAGACAACGGAGTCTTGAACAGAACGGTCTCGCACATTTGGAAATCGTCGCAATATAGCTGAAGTATTGAATGATTGAATTTTGTCCCCAACCCACGCTGTCAGGGCCCCATTGATACCTAACTGATGTTCGGAAGAAGACTTATCGATCGGAGATTTGCCGGACTGTATGTATCTTTCTTCTGTTTAGGAATTTGTTGTACTACCTTTCGAGATCCTAATTTACAGGACTCAGGAATTGCAGGCATAGATTCCAGTAATCTTAAAAGCTGAAAATTAATCGATATCGGCTGATTCTATTGCAATTCAGGTGGTCTCAATGGAAACTAGTGCTTCATACTTTATTCAACCCAACCTACACATCCGTTTATTGTTGTTGAACAAGAGTGCATTTCCATATTTAACTTCAAATCAAATTAATCGTTATTTTTTTTCATTTTATCTTTAATGCAATTTTCCACAATGGTTTTCCATTAATTAAAGCGGTCATAAGTGTTTACTGTCAAGCCCTTACCATAGATTCAAATGCTCGTGATCAAACTGACATTTTGCTTTTGCTGTTGAATTCCATCCATGATTTACAGTCGTACTGTCTGATAGGCTTTGCTGTGTGCAAATATTAAAATGGAACTCACAGTCAATGAATGTCCATCTGTGATAGACACTGTCGGAAAAAAGTTTTGACAACTGAACTCATTTATAAACAACACACTTGCACAGTAAAACCCGGATTTAACTCAAGTTTTTGACAACAGGATGTTTTGTTTACAAATGTTGGAAAATGTCTTTTGCTGTTAAGTGAGAATCATTTATTACATAAATTTGGTTGTTGAAATAGGACTTTAATTATTTATACAAAACGGATGACAAAAGAATTTATTTTCAGGGCGAATTTTACCAAAAACATGGCCAAAACTGTGAAAATAAATCCAGATTGTTTTTTTTTTTTTTTATGCAAAGTTGTTTACAAGTAACAAGAGCATATAAATTTTTTAATCCTACTATTTGTTTTGCAACCGTTTAGTCAAATGATGTGACTTACATAAGGGTAAACTTTAGTTTAACACGTGCAGTATCAGGTCTGTTTTGTGATTTATTTATTTATTAAAAAAAAAATGAATTCTGTTGCTAGTAGTAAGTTAAGTTGTTTGAATACAAAACTTCGCAATTATTTTGTGTTTTATGTGCATTTAAAAGGAATCAAAAAAAGACCTTTTGGTACTAAAAAAAAGTTTTCTAGTGGAATACTGTTATAAAAATTAGCTTGAAATGTACCTTAATACCCAATAAATAAGTATTCATAAAATATATGTTGGAAGATATTATAGAATAAATCTTTAAAAAACACTAAGAATATGATTGTGCCTCATTAAATATTTCCGTTGATTTTTTTTTCTGCTACAGGCTCACGATCAAAATTTATTTTTTTGCCAAGAAATCAGCAATAGGAGCTGTCCATCTGACGATTCAAGAGAAAAAATAATTTTTTATCAGAAAAAGTTAAAAACCTAACACATATTGATACCTCAGAGAAAACTAAGAAAATTTTAACAAAGTCGATGGTTTTTTTTTTTTTTTGTTTTTTTGTTTTTTGTTTTTATTAATTCAATATTCATCTTTTACAATAGGCTTAGAGTCTTTACGAGTAAAAGTTTAAGTATGATATGTGTGATAGATATTAATTTTTAATTTAAAGTAGAAAAGAAGAGCGAGAGTAAAAAAAAAAAAAAAAAACTGTAAATAAATATTATATAAACAATTGATTAACAATTTTCATTCTTTAAAATTTTCATTAAGTTACAAATTAAGTTATTAGTTATTATGATTAACGATTTTCAGCCAAATATCTAAATAAGACCTTCTCAAAAAGTTTGGTACCACGAAGTTTTCTTATGTCTAAAGGCAAAGCATTAAACTCTCGGATAACACACACAAAAAATTGACGCTCAGAATTAGTACACGTAAATCGTGGTTGCATTAGTACAAATGATCGATTAGATGAAGCAAATTCGATTTTCTTATATATATAATCCGGCTCTTTGATCATTAAGACAGTGTTCAAGGTTTTAAGCGTTATAAAAGAAAAATACTTATATAAGTCACATCCTAAGATTCTATTTTTGTAACGTGAGATGTGATCAAAGCGCTTCAAGTTATAAACATATCGAACCACATTGTTGAAAGCAACAGTAAGTCTTCTCTTAGAGTCAGAGCTATGACGACTAAAAATTTGACAACCATATGTTATAATTGGCATAATAATTGTTTTAGCGAGTCTTAGTTTAATAGGCTGTGGTGTGAAGTTTTTGGTAAGGGATAAAGTCCTTAAGCAACCGTATACTTTTCCAATTACCAGTCTGATATGATAGTCCCATTCAAGACTAGAACTGAACCAAATGCCGAGGTTATTGGCATTGTCAACATACTTTAAAACAGAGTCTCCCAGATAGAGAAGAGGAAAGTAGTTCAAATCAAGCTTGTTTTTGTAAAGTACGAGGCACTTCGATTTTTTCGGGTTTAAACAAAGTTGATTAGCCTTTGCCCAGTTCATAATATTTCTTAGGTCACTGTTAAGTCGTTCTGCTGCATCTTCAATCATTCCTAACTTGTGGTCTATGTAGATTTGAACGTCGCCGGCATACATATGTACCGACGAGTTTTTAATAACATTGGGAAGATCATTGATGAACATACTGAACAACAGTGGCCCAAGAATTGATCCCTGGGGTACACCTGTAAACAAATCAGCAAAGTCTGACGACTTTTTGTTGACAACGACAGCTTGTTTTCTCCCATTTAAGTATGAAGTCATAAGATCTGCTGCGGACTTAGAAAATTTAAATTGGTTAACTAATTTGGAGATCAAAATATGGTGGTTGACCGTGTCAAAGGCCTTCGAGAAGTCTAGAAGACCAAGAAAGGACACTCGATCTAGGTCCATCGATTTTCTGATGTCATCACAAACTTTGAGATTCGCAGAAGTACAGCTGTGGTTTCTCCTAAAGCCCGATTGATAAGGACTCAACAATTTTTTTTGTGATATAAAGCTAGTTATTTGATTATGGAGTAGCTTTTCCAATACTTTTGAAAGAAAAGGAAGTATGGAGATTGGTCTGAATTCCGGAGACGATCGATTTACTGGGTTTTTGAGAATAGGCATCACTTTGGCGAGCTTCCAACCAGCCGGAAAAGAACTTTTTAAAATAATTGTGTTGTAGATGTGTGTAAGTACAGGTAGTATGTGTGGTAGTATTATTTTTATAAACAATGGGTGCATCTTATCAAGACCAACAGCCTTAGATTTGATATCTAATACCGCCTTAACAACATCTGTATCTTCCACTCTCCTAAACTCAAATTGAGATTCATCATTGCTAAACAAAGAATTGCTAGCAGTGGGCAAATGTATCTTTTGTGATGAGTTCTGTATGGCAGCGAATTCAGAATTTAAAACATCAACATTTACATCCACAGGGCACTGTTCTCTTTTGCGTCCTACTCCAAGATCGCGAATATTCTTCCACAATGTTTTAGCGGGTACGTTTTTGTTAAACCGTTCTGAATAATAACGAGTCTTAGCCTCCCTCACTTTAATGCTGACTTTATTTCTAAGAATACGAAAAGCAGCATTGAACTCAGGGAGTCTAAAACGCTTCCATCGCTTGTATGCCAAATCTCTAGCCTTGATAGCTTGAAGAATGTCAGCTGTAAACCAGGAATTATTTACATTCCGCACGGTTTTTGTAATCAGCGGGACGTTAGCTTCAAAAAGATCTTCTATCGAATCTTGTAGAAATTGTACTTGTTCTGTTGTTGTCTGCATAAAATAAATTTGTTGCCAATCAACCTGAAAAATATCCCTCTCTAGTTTAAGCATATCGATTCTTTTAAAATCTCGATACTCAAAAGTTTCACATATTCTTTGAGGTTCCATTTTAAAAATGGCGAAAATGAGATCATGTTTCGAAAATGCGGGTGCTGATAACTGGTCATATAAAAGCATATTTTCAGGTTTATTGACAAGAAACAGATCGAGCAATGTCGACGCAGAACTTGTGAAATGTGTTGGATAGTCTTTGTTAACAGCCACCAATCCCAACGCACTCATGTTATCAACAAAGGATTTGGATACATCACTTGAGAGCAGATTGCAGTTAAAGTCACCACACAAGATAACTTCAGGGTAGAAAGACGATATGTTTTCAAGAGCAGAGAAAACACTCGACAAATCGAGGTCACTCTTAGGCCGGTAAATTACACAGGAGGTTAGCCTCCTTAAGAACCTTTCTGGGCAAAAGGAATTTCTTTAGTGATTCCTTATTTGGAAAAGGTAATTAGATCGACGGGACAAGCTGTTTTAAAACTGTGCGGCGAACTTTATCATAGCTTGAACGAAGCTGAGATTCCAACTTCCCTATTTATTGATGCGACAAAGGATTTTGACCTAGTGGACCATGTCCATGCCTCCACGCCGTGTAGCAGGACTCGGACGATTAAGGTCTTATATAGTTTAACTTTGGTTGTTCGAGAACGGGCTTTGTTTATCAATTGCTTTTTCAGCCCATAGAGGCAACGTTTGGCAAGAGTGATTCTTCGTATTATTTCAGCGCTGGTGTCGTTGTCTGAATTGATAGCGGTGCGTAGGTAGACAAAAGTCTTTGCCTACATCAAAGTTAAGGCTGTCTACTTTGACGTTCTGTCCGAGACGTAGGTGTTGGGAGTCCTTTCTCGTTGACAGCATATACTTTGTCTGGCCTCATTTACCGCGGCCTCCGTCGCTATAATCACAAAAGTGTCATTGTTCTTCCAATAATATCAATTACGTCGGCATATGCGAGTAGTTGAATGGACTTCTGAAAGATTGATCTTCTGGTTTTGGCGTGCGTGTTTTAAATAATTCTGTCTGCATCCTTTTTTGCTGACCTTGTTGGAGCAGCGTGTATTCTCCATTGTCATCCTACACAAACGGACGAGTTTGGTAGGGATGCCAAAACTAGACATTGTGCTTTATAGCTCGTCTCTATAAATGCTGTCAAACGCGGCCTTGAATTCAACGAAAAGGTGGTGGGTATCGATCTGTTGATCCTGGGTTTTTCTCCAAGATTTGCCGTTTTTTCCAAGATTTAA
The DNA here is from genome assembly GCA_963555765.1 of Orthonevra nobilis. Classification (NCBI taxonomy): domain Eukaryota; kingdom Metazoa; phylum Arthropoda; class Insecta; order Diptera; family Syrphidae; genus Orthonevra; species Orthonevra nobilis. Next base: position 76,566,813 of record OY743225.1, read on the forward strand.
TGTGAATATTTGATCTATTGTTGATTTTCCTGGCCTAAAGCCACACTGGTATGAACCAATCAGGTTGTTAACGAACGACTTTAGGTACTCACACAACACCGCAGATAGGATCTTGTAGGCTATGTTTAAAGACTTATAGTTGGTCCAATTCAGAGGGTATCCTTTTTTGTGGATTGGGCAAACAATGCCAGGGTTCCATTCATCGGACATGCTTTCCTCCGACCATACTTTACGGATGAGTGGGTGCATACTCCTTACCAAATCATCGCCTGCCGCTTTGGAAAGCTCGGCAGGTAGGCCGTCAGCTCCGGCACCCTTGTTGGATTTGAGTTTAGATATGGCTATCTTCACTTCATTCAGGTCGGGTGGACGGAATTGTTGTTCTGATTCGTCTTCTGCATTCGTGTTGAATGGCTAGTTCTGCCTGATAGCAGGATTTGGCTCTTCAGCGCCGTTATAAATTCTGCAGAATTGGTTCCTCCATATCCTCAGCATCGACTGCGATTCTACTACGATATTCCTTTGATCATCCTTACAGGCTTCGGTTCGGGTTTTATAACCTTTTATCCTTCGGTAAATCCCTCAAATATCCCTCAATACTACCGATCGCGCGTTTCTCATGCTCCTTTTTTTTCTCCTGAGAAGCCGGTGGTCGTCTCTCCTCTACAGGTCGTAGAGCTTGCGAGCAGCTCTTGTCCTTATTTGCAGTGCCGCTTATTTGCCTCTTGTTTAGCTGCATTCGCCTGTCGACACTCGTGGTCAAACCAGGGTTTCATTGTTGTGGTCGAGTGAATCCCAGTTTATCAGCGGCGGCATCTCTGATAGCTTTTTGGCAATGTTGCCACTGGTCTTCAATGCTTGGTGTCGGCGGCGTGGGACTTCTTATGAGGTTGAGGGTGACTCGATCGGAAAAGGATTTGGCGATCTCTTGCGATTGTAGTCGTCCGACGTCGAACTTCCTCACTTCCTTATTTTTGCGGTGTTCGGGATATCCGCAACCTTACAAGGTCGTGGTCCGAGTCAATGTTGGCCCCTTGAAAACTCGAAAAGTTCGAATATCCATTATACTGGAGGAGTGCCTTGCGTTGATCGCAATGTGATCAATCTGGTTGACGGTTGATTGATGAGGAGATCTCCATGTTCCTTTCTGAAAATTGAGGTGTGGGAACTGTGTTCTGGCTACTACAAAATTTCGTCGATCAGCCTATTTCCATTATCGGAGGTGGTGTCGTGTAGGCTGTACCTCCCGACTGTTCTACCAAAGACGATACCCTTGCTTCATACCCTTGCTAAGTTTTGTCCAATAGTTCGTAGAAGCTGTCTTTGGTGTCGTCATCTTTCTCCTCCATGGGGGCGTGAGCGCATATGATGCTTATGTTGGCAAATTAGGCATTGATGCGAATCATCGTTAGGCGCTCGTTCACCGACCTGAACGATAAGACTTGTTGCCTTTTGCCCGGTCCATCCTATCGCACCTCTTAGATGGCGGTAATATCTGCTTTGTAGCAGTCTAGGGCTTCCGCTTCCTGGCCTATAGAAGGACCTTACATTCCACGTACATAACCGAAGATCGTTGTCCTTATTTCGTTTGCATGGTTCGTAATCAGTAATTCCGTCCATTTCCGAGGCTTGTTGTTGCTTCGTAACCGTATTTTTATTAATATTCCGAACTGTTTCATTGAAATTTAAGGCTCCTTTCCTTTTCCTTTCCTAAACTATAATTTTTTCCTTTTTTTATAGTAATAAGAAGAATGTAAGCTTTTAGTTCTTACTTGAAATAAAGTTGAAATAAAAAAAAATAAAAAATTTACATGATTATTTTTATATTAACATTGTTCATCTTTCAATTCACCGAAGACGGCCTCAAAATGTTGGCCTGCAGAGTATCCACTCTGCAAAGAGCACATACACATTTACGTACTCATATAATCAGCAACTATCACAAGTGTGGTCTTTTGGACTTTCACGTATCTTGTGTACACAAGAATGTGTTCGTTTAGTTCCTGAATAGAATATAGCCCAAAACATTGAAATCCAAAGTGGAAATTTAACACTCAGTTAGGCTCGTTCAAATCGAATTGTAAGGGATAATGAAAATTTGAAAACGCGTATACAAAAGTGTCAATAGATATGTGGGTATCCCCCGAAAGCCCAGCATTTGCATCAGTTGCAGTTGAATCCTAAATGAATCATTTGTCCAAATGCACAGTTATAGCTCTGCCACTGCTTTCGAATGTAGGTTGCAGCTTCAACCGATGCGCTAGTGAAAAAGAAATTGAAATTTAATTTTTTTGTCCCTCTTTGATATGCAATAAAGTAGGGTAGGGTTCCTGTGAGTGGTCTTATAATGCAGATAATTATACCGGTTTTGAAATAACTTGGAGTGAAATTATTGAAGACGATTTTTTTTCATTAAATGCTTCAGCTGAAGGCCGTCTACCAGAAGTAATTTAATACATATTTTATTATTAATTTTAGATTTAAATAAGTTCACCAATGATACAGCTCATGTAATGCAAAGCATTCTTTCTGTAGTTATATAGTACACTAGCCGAAAGCCCTGGCAGCTAGCGCTTAGTTAATTTAACAAATTACTAATGTTATTTACTTTTATTTTAATAACATTGGAACAATAATAATAATATATGGTAAGCCCTATCTTTTGTCTCTATTAAATAAGCTAAGCGTGCCCTCCAACTCGAATGTGTATATTATTAAGGTTGCATATATTATACACTATAGGAAGTTCTGGGCGGTAATGGATATAATTTAGGGGTAAGAGTTCCCCCTCTTAATTTAAAAATCATGCTCATCATATGGATGGATTTGCCAGCTAAGTAGTGGTTAAGTCTACTGAAGAATAATCTGTGTTGTGCGGATTCATTCGCGAATTTATCGCACAATCTTCGACCTGTTTTTTCCATAAGGGTACTTAACTTTTCTTTCCCAGACACTCCATTCACAGCTCAGCGAACTGCGAATACGAACGTGCGGATATTAGCAAATTTTGACATTTTATTCACAGCCATTTTTTTCCAGTCGCAGCAATCAAAAACTATGAGTGTCACGTTATCCTTATATCGAAAACAAGGATTTCAAACTTCGTTCGGTTAAGACTTGGGCATACCGAAGCTACCCACCAACACCTGCTTAGCAAAGCAAACGCTCCATTTTGTCTCTCCTGCAACGTAACTTTGGATATATCTCATATATTAGAAAATTGTACAGTCTTAAAGCCTATAGTTGAATCCTTATTCAAAAAAAAAAAATAAGTCTTTAGTTTCTTTTTACTGTTTATAAAACAGAGCCAATAGTCTCCGCAGCTAGGCTTGTTAATGAACGATAATAATAATATTATAAATATTAGTGTACAATGGTAAAAATTATTTTTGTCATACATATGCACCCAATTAATAGAAAAAAAGAAATATGGAAGAAGAATTTTGTACGCTTATGAGTGAACCTAAGCGGTTATTTTAATACTACCGAATGTGCGAAGAACAATTTTGTCAAATATACGACCTAATTTTAAGCCCAAATCTTTAAAAGTCAGACAGGATACGATACGTCTCCTAGAGAAGATAGTTATAACTGTGAGGTAAGGGTTATTTTGGTTAATTTTCAATCGATGTCGATAGATTCCCTACACTTTCTTTAGGTTTCTTACAACAGGTGCAAACTTTGTGGTATTTTCAATTCGTTTCCGGATGAGAGTATTGACAGGTAAAAAAACAGTTGATCAAACCATTTTTGCCATCATCGGTATCTGCCTGTAAATTCGGATTATTTTGCAAAAGTAGATGGGAAAAGAATTTCTGATGAACTTTTGCAACGCTGGAACTTTCTGAATTGTCTAGGGGCGGTAGATGGAAAACATATTCTAATATTTGCACCAAATAACAGTTGAAGCTTTTATCTTAATTATAAAAAAAACTTTTCCATAAATTTAATGGCTGTGGTTGACGCAAATTATCGCTTTTAATTTTTAGACGTTGGTACATATGATACCAATACTGACTCCACAGTGTTTTCAAGAAGCTTCTATTTCGGACTTACTTGGTTGAAAAGTCTGTATACAGTCAATTGAATTTTCCAAAGGATTTTCAACTTCCAGGAATTCCACGTTTCAATAGGAAACGAGGAATTTGCATTAAAACCAACAATTTCAAAACCATTTCCTGAACATAAATTGGTAATAAAGGAAAGGATTTTCAACTACAGGTACGGTTTAAACTACACTCGCATATTTATTCACACATATGATATAATTAAGTGAAACATTTTTCTTAATCTAGGTTGTCGAGGGAAAGAAGAGTGGTTGAGAATGCTTTTGGAATTCTGGCTCAAACTTGGGAGGATACTTTTAAAGCATTTAGAGGTACAGAGTGACTCAACCAACAATATTGTCCTTGCGTGCTGCAAATTAGATAATTTGTTACGGTTAAATAAACAAAAAGCTCGAATCAAATAATATTCAATGAACAATACTCAATATCCTCCGGAAGTGAGAACGTCTACAGTTGTCGCTCCAAGCATATATGACCTACGAGCCCAATTTTCAGAATGGTGTGTTTCCGAAGGAGATGTAGAATTTCAACACAGAATTTTCTTAATTTAAAATAAAAAGAACTTATTGAACAGAAAATAAAAAGTTTAATATTAATTCATTCATCCTCAAATTTAATTTCTTGGAAAAACTGAACAGTGCGCATATCCAATTTGCATTAGTTTTTGGGGCTCCAAGTCTTTTCACCAGATGATTTTTCGTTTATCTCTTTTAAGGGTGGATTCCACCTTGCGAGCATCTTCGGAATGCAAGTACTTCTATTTTTTTGTCGTAATGAAACTGTCTGATGTCGAATCACCAGTTCCAGGTGTGAGGTCAATTGTTTCGTTGCAGTTTTCTTTTTCTTAGAAATAGTTCTAGAATTTGTAAAGTCTTTTTTTTCATAAGCTGACTTCTACGAAAGGAATTAAAAAACTTATTATATCAAAATACAACCATGGCTTCTTGCTCACAGATGACCTACTGGGAGTATTTTTTCCTTCTTGTAATACTTCGAAAATGTGTCTTTCAAATTCTTTCAGCGATCCTTACAAGTTTTAACTGAAATGTTGATGTTGATTCAAAATCATCATGCTTCGGAATCGAAAGCGTTTTCCCGGGATCTCGAACTTAACCCTCCGATTAGCGAAAAGGTCCCTAGGGACTTTTGGGTTTTTTAAATGTTCACAAATCTTTGTGTGTTTGGGCTAGCAATTTGATATTAACTGTATTCCAAAAAAAAATAATTCTTTAGCGATTAGAACTTATTTCAACGCAATGCATTCACTCCACTGTGAGCTTTATCACTTTCAAGACATTTAGTACGGTTTTCAGCAACAAGGTCCATAGGGACCTCCATGTATTATAGAGAGGAAGATCTCATTCAGCTGTGCTAAACTTTACGGTTTACGCGAATTGTTTTCGTGTTTGACAAACGGTGCTTCATAGGAATTGTTTTCTTTGGACACAAGTGTTTGGCTATTGTTATCTAGTGCGAGACTTTTGTTTTTTCGTGGTGAAGCTACTGTAAAATTTTTCTCTTCAAAGTTTATATTGAACTTTTCGGTAAGTACACAAGTTGCACCAATTGAATTGGTAATTATTCTGTTGTAAATATTAGATAATGGCAGACACAGATTTGGATATTGCGGATTTGGTAGTAAATAATCGCACACGCTACCAACTAATGACCGATGAGGAAAGACGTGCAGTGGATGAGAGATATGCTGCATTTATGAACGAGGAGAGTGACAATGAAAATGATATGGATATGATCGAAGGTGATGATGACGCTGCTCAGACAAATTTTCCTGTAGGTGCTGAAGATGATGTATCTGATGTCGAAAGCGAGGTAAACGTGGAAATGAATGATGCACTTGATGAAGACGATGATGATGAAATTGAACAGCTTCGTGAAGAAGATGTTACTGCCAGCGCTTCCCGTCCCCTAGCTGTGGCTGAAACTGCCTATTTTATTTCTAAAAATGGGACAAAATGGTATAAAGATCCACCAACGACCAGCCGCATTCGTCAGCACAACATTGTCGATTATACCAGAAACAAACCAGGGCCATTGAAGAACACGATTCATGACCCGTTCGCAATATTTCGTTCTCTAATCACCGAGGACATGACGCATATCATTATACGCGAAACAAATCGAAAGGCAAAGCAGATAACAGCCAAATGGAACGAAGCAAATCTATGTAAGCAGAAAGAATGGAAACTGTTGACTCTAAAAGAGTTTGATGGTTTTTTAGCTATTATTTTGTATGCTGGGATGTGCAAATCAAACAGCGAGCCCGCTAAAGAGCTTTGGGGCCCAACACATGCTCCAATATACAAGGCCACTATGTCGTACAATCGCTTCATATTGATCACCAAATTCATTCGCTTTGATAATGCAATTACACGGCTGCAAGATTACTTAACAGCAAAACTGCTGCCATTGATGATTTGTGGCTAATGTTGCAGGCGAATTTGGCAGCAGCTTACAATCCGCACGATTCCATGACCGTAGACGAGCAGCTATTTCCTTACCGGGGACGTACACGATTCACACAATACATACCATCTAAGCCTGCCAAATACGGCATAAAAGTTTGGTGGCTGTGTGACTCTAAGTCCTACTACCCCCTCAAGGGTATGATTTATGGTGGAAAGATGCCGGATCAGGAGCGCGAGAGCAATCAAGGACAAAATGTCGTACTTCGGTTGGCTGAAAAATACCTTGACACCGGACGCACAGTCTATGCTGACAATTTTTTCTCAACGTTGGATGTGGCAGAAATACTATTGAGACGAAAAACTGCCTATGTTGGAACGGTTCGGTCAAACAAAGCATTTGTTCCGCTTGACTTTTTGAAGAAAGCGTCTCGACCCGTAAGCAGCCCATTGTTTGGTTTTTATGAAGGCAGAGTTGCATTATGCTCATATGTGCCTAAGAAAAACAAATCGGTGTTGCTGTTGTCTACAATGCATTACACATGTGAAGTAGATAATGCAAATGATAAACGAAAGCCAAGGGCAATTTTGGACTACAACGCGCATAAATCTGGTGTAGACACTATGGATCAAATGCTTGGCACATATTCATGCAAGCGTTCAACAAATCGTTGGCCGCTTGCAATGTTCTACAACATGATAGATATTGCTGCATTGGCCACGTTCATAATTTACGATGAAATGAATCCACTCCAAACATCAGACAAACGACGGTCATTTTTGAAATTATTAACGAAACAACTTGCTGTTCCAAGCATAGAAGAACGAGCCACTAATCCCCGCATTACGTGTTATCACAAAATACGAAATGCTATGGAAGCATTCGATATTGTCGTAAGTTAAAATAAAAATAAATTAAAAAGTATGTAAATAATAAGTATATATATATATATATTATATATATATATATATATATATTTCAGGTTGTAGCAACACCAATACCAGGATCTGCTCCTGCATTTGCACCTCGTACAAATCGGCCCTCATGTCACATATGCCGTGCGGAGCATAAGCGCCAGCGAAAAACCCGCGCGTTCTGCTTCAGCTGTAATAAAGCGGTTTGCGCTGAACACTCAGCACTATTACATCGGTGCCAAACCTGCACCACTGCACTATCTGTTCAGCCATAATAATGTTTATTTTATGTTAGCACTAGATATTGCATCGGTGCCAAACCTGCACCACTGCACTATCTGGCTACCATAATTATATTAATTTGATGAGCAATTTTTTTTGAATTACATACTTACAATTTTTTTTTGCTTTTATTTCTCGCTTTATGTAGACAATGTTGACTCATTACTACAACCAAAAGTTACAAATAAACATCAAGGCACAAAAGCAAGATAATAGTGCAGTTCATTTCTTGAAAAAGTGTACACAAATTCTTTTAGGTCCCTAGGGACCTTGTCGCTTGTATAATGCTGGCGGAGCTGTCGCTAATCGGAGGGTTAATCATCGCTTTACAGAGTTAAGTGCTAAAGATGCTGTCATGTGTGATGATTAGGTATCTAGGCTTGAGGCCACTCTCGAGGTCATAAGCCGATATGTGTTTCGCAAAAAGGCTGCAGACGCTTACAGAATACGTTGGAGAGGATCCCTCAATGGGCGTTAAGCAGGGATAAGTCTCGAAAGCTGTTGCAGGGCAAAGGATTGCCTTTTGATATTCAAGTCATCACAAATGCTATCGTCTGCGAAGTGATCCGGTACATGCTCTTCTCTGAAACCTGTCCAAAGCTTTTTTGTTTGCTGAGACACCGACTGGTGGTCTAAGGTTTTCTTGACCCCATATCACGTATCTATAGATCGATGGCAAGGTTTGGTTAAAAGTTACGTAGCGGTTAACAACAGTGCTATCGCTTATCGGATTGAAATCGAAGACGCGTCCTTCATGAGTAATATCCGTTTATTGTATTAAATAGTTTCTGTTTTCTTAGATGCATTAAAAAAATTTCGGAAAATTTGTTTTAGAGCTTAAAGGGAAACTAAAAACACTTATGGAATCTTATCGTATGTGTCATCAAAAAGACAAATTGCGACTTTTGGATGCCAGGGTCTAGCTTTATCACTAAATTCCGTGTCATATTTTGTGAAATTTGAATAATCGGATAAGCGCCAGTCGTACACAAATGACGGACCCTTGAGAATGTACAAGTTTTGACTATTACCCAGAGCTTAACCCTTAGTATCCCGACAACCTAACAGCTGTGCCATGGAGCCCTCGCCACGACTTAATTCCTTGGTATAGGTTGTAACGAATTCACCAATACAATAGATGGTTTAAGCCAAGTTGAACGTCATTCTAAAAAGATTCAATCGAAACCCGTAAGTAATCACGGAGGGTACGATATTCAGAAATCTGTCAAGCCAATTGCGTTTGCAGACGATATTGACATAATTGGAAGAACGGGAAAGGTGGGACCCAAAGCTGAGTGAGGTGTGTAGTTATAAAGATCCACAATCTAGCCAGAAGGTCTGGGTACAGAGACCCGGGCGGCTTAGATAAGTCAAGCGGACGTAACCAGACTAAAGCACCACCGAAATAAGAAAGAATTCTAGTATGAGAAGACCTGCAAATTTTAAGCTCATTACATGTATGTCCATATGCAACCAATATCTGGTTCTACCTGGAAACAACAGTCTATTACCATCGAATTGCTCGATTACCCACCCTTTTTCCAGAACTGGCCACGAGTGACTTTTGTCTTTCTCCAAGGTTTACGTTTCAAGATGATGGTGAGGTGATGGCTGCTGAAGAATCCTTAAAGAACTTCACACACTTGAGAATAGATGAACTAATTGCTCGTAGGGTATCACACAATCTGTTTCAAACTTATTGCAACACTGCTGGTTTTGTTTTTCGTCGACTTTATCTCAGCGAAATCGAGTGTGAAAATAGAGTGAAAAGCATCAATTTATGGGATTGAATCGTATTGGCTTTGTTAAGTTTTGTGAGAATAGCAGGAATTGTTTTTGCTGGCTAGCAAAAAAAAAAAAAACAACAAAATGGCATTTATTTGAAATATAATAGGCTTAGATTGCCTTTGGGACCTTTTGAGTGAATAATACGCTAAGCTTTTAGATTCAGATACATAAATGAATATGGATAGTTTGGTTACGCAAAAATGTTGGCAACAACAGCGGCATTGAATAATTACTAAAAAACGGAAGTACATGTGGAGAGCACGTTGTACACATAATTGAAAATGTAATTTAAAATTTACAAATTGCTTGTAATTGATTTAACCAATTTTTGGCTAGCAGTTGTCATCGACATATATGTAAAGTATATCTAAAAATACATTTTTATATGTGTCCAGTACGTGTGTTGATGCCTTTTAAATTAAGGCTGGTAGTTATGATAATATCTGGTCACATATTCGAGCAAAACAATTAGTAAGAAACGAGTATCGAAATGCATTTGGGGGAAAACAGCTTGTGATTCAGTTCATCTTATTGACATTGTACTTAGGGGCTTCATACTATCCTTATAATGCATTAGCACAGAGCGAGCAGTAGGATTTAGTGATTGTGTAATGGTTTGAATTTCAGGTATTTTTTGGTTATGATTGCTCCATGGTAGGAGTCCAAAAAGTAAATGAAGAATATGAATGTCGATTTATTTGCATTCACCCAATTCGTAGTTTTTCATTCTTTAAAGATAGTGGCATCACACTACAATCAATATTATGCTATTATTTTGGTGACAAGATCTTGGCACTCCAGCATGACCAGACGATAGACAAATTTCTTAAGCATGGCCACCCACATGCATAGACTACGAACAGATTCAAGGGATGGTTCTGAAATAAAGTATGTTTTTGTTGCACTGCACTACATACCGATCTTGTTAATTTCCTACATTTTATCGGTGTCACTCGTAAAAAAAATTATACTACTGTGTCCAAAAAATAAGGTGACATATGAATATAAAATTGACTCTTTACTCTTTCAAATGTATTTACAAGTTTTTATTATAATCTTTTTTTCTTTTACAAAGTTTGCGATTTTGAATGTTTCGTCTTGGCCCACGGTCATTACCAGACTGCCCAAGCGTCGGAAACCCAAGCGAAGCCATGCAGCGGTCCAAAGATAAGGCCTGTTATTGTGTTGATTAAGCATCATTTTGGCGGGAAAAAAAAGGTGAAAATTAGGCCTGATTGGTTGGCTCCATCCGATGCTAAGCCTAAGCAGATGTTAATCGCTTGTTTACTTGGATTAAACATTTGATGGGAATGTTGTTATGTAACTCTTCCCCCCTTAAAGCGAACTTAAGGATTCAATGTGATTGAAGTTCTTAGTTCGTGAATGATGGTTCGCGTATAGCAAGGGTACTTCTTGATTGGTGTTCTAGGTGTTGCCATGTGTAATAAGTTTGTCCAAACTTTCACTATGTATCTATCCATCGGTACAAGGGAGGGTTTTTTGTGTGGGATGTGGGTGGGATTTGGTTTAAGGGTTTAGGTTGTTCAAAAGCTCAAAAAAAAATCAATATTTACTTCTTTTTTTTCCAAAATCAATCAATAATTCAGTATTTATATTGCGTTATTTTTTTTTTATATTTTAATTTACTTTAATGTACTTTTAATGTAATGTTTAATGTTTATTTAAAGTAAAATATACTTTTCCATTATGCTTTTCGTAAGACTTAATAAGGCAATTGACAGTTCACTCAATTTATTTTTATCTAACCGTGGGTTTTTTTCTTATTTTTTGTTTATGCACCTTTCTTTTATTAGTATCTACAGTAATTTTATTATTCTTAACTACCTTATGTTCATTAAATCTAGGAGCCAGTTTGTTTCTTCTGTCATCCGCTTCGTATATATTGTCATTTTGTACAAAGTCAGGTGGATCGATACGTCCCTCATTACGCTTGTTTATAATATTCTGTTTATGACTTAGGCTACGCTTATGAACTAATTCTGATAAGGTTTTATAGTCTTTGATATGCTGAAGTAAATAGTCTTGTTCAGTTTTTGGGGTTTCTTTGATAGATAGTGGGGTAGGTTTATTTATATGTCCATTTAGTAATTCGAAGGGTGAAAGTTTAGTTTTACAGTGAATACTGTTGTTATATGTGATGACAGCTTCATCAACGATTTCATGAATTGGCTTACTAGCATTTTGTGATTTTATTATTCGAATCACTTCAGTTATTGTTGAATGGAATCTCTCCACCGGAGAGTTGCCATTCGAACTTTTTGCGCATGTTGTATGCAGCTTAATATTATAAATATCTAAAAATTCTTTGAAAATAGAGGAAATAAATTCAAAAGCATTATCAAATATGATCAATTCAGGTACTCCATGATGCGAAAAAAAGTGCTTTAGTGACTGGATTAGATTTATGCTGTTCCTGGCGGATACCCAATAAACACTTCCAAATTTGGTAAATTTATCGATAATAGTGAAAAATTGTTCCTTTTGTACAGAATATATGTCTACATGGATTATTTCTAACGGTCTAGAAGGCGTTTGTGTGATTTCGAACTTTAATTTTTCTCTTTTTCTGTCATATTTGTATTTCTGGCAAATGTCACAACTATTTATTATACGGGTAATAGATTGTTTCATGTTAGGGAAATAGGAAGATCTTTTTAAATGCACTAAGGTTTCATTAATGCCTCTGTGATTTGAGGTCTTATGATATTCTCGAATAAGTTTTTCTTGTTCGTCAGCCCCAGTTATATCATCCAATAGAACCTTACATCTGACTAATTTTGGATAGTTAGAATTGCTGAAACATTTTGAGTACACCGACTGAACAGTTCTAAATGTAGTGTCGTCTGTTAGTATGGCAGATGTTCTTTTTGTGTTGAAATAATTTTTAAAAATATTGATCATTACTGATTCATTGTTCAGATCATCGTTTTCGAATATAATTCTTTTTTTCCTTTTAAATAAAATCTTTAGTTTTGGACTAAGTTTCCGTTTGTTTGCGTTAAGGTTGAGAATAATCTGATTTGAGAATTCGTTCAGAGGTCTTTCGGAAATCGGTATGCAGTCATCCATATTTTCCAATCCAGAATGTATAGTAGATGAAATGTCTTGTTCGTCAAGGTTATTTTGGATGGAAATACTGTCTAAATTTTCTACAGCTATTGTATCGTTAGTATTTAGTTCTATCCTAGATAATGCATCCGCGTTTAAGTTTTGTTTCCCCTTTTTGTAGGTAATGTAAAAATTAAATTCTTCCAACTTAAGCTTCCAACGAATTAACTTAGAATTAGGTTCCTTTAGGGAAAAGAGCCAAAGAAGGGGCTTATGGTCCGTAATTATTTGAAATCTTCGGCCAAAGAGATAAGGGCGGAAATATTTGGTGGCCCAAACGATTGCCAAAAGTTCCTTCTCTATGGTGCTGTAGTTTTCTTCACTTTTGGATAATGTTCGGCTTGCATATGAAATTGGTTTATCCGAACCTACAGGGCCTTGCGACAATACTGCACCTAATGCAACGTTACTGGCATCAGTTGTAAGGTTGAAAGGCTTGTCGAAGTCCGGGTATTGAAGTATGGGATCATTACATAGAAGTGCTTTGCAGGTTTCAAAGCACTTTATGTATCCTGCATTAAGAGTAATGGTATTATTTTTACGTAGACATGCAGTCATAGGTTTGGTTAAATTTGCAAAGTCTGGGATAAATTTTCGGTAGTATCCGAGTAGTCCAAGAAACGATTTTATTTGCTTTTTAGTTTGTGGTATTGGGAAGTTTTTGACTGCGCTAATCTTTTCTGGATTGGGTTTTACACCATCTGGTGTCACTAAATGACCCAAAAATGAGACTTGTTTTTGCAGAAAGACGGATTTCTGTAGTTGGACTTTCAGATTAGCAACCTTTAACCTTTCAAATACTGCATCTAAGCTTTGGATGTGTTCTTGTAGTGAGGTGGAGTAGATGATTATATCATCCATGTATACAAGACACACTTTACCTTGAAGGTCTCGGAGCACATTATCCATCACTCTCTGAAAAGTAGATGGAGCATTTTTGAGTCCAAAGGGCATTCGGACGAATTCGTAATGCCCGTTGTCGACAGAAAACGCAGTTTTTGGAATATCTTCGTCTTTTATTTCAATTTGGTGGAACCCAGATGCGAGATCCAATGTTGTAAAATAGATACATCTACCTAATTTATCCAAAATATCGTTAATGTTTGGAAGCGGATATCTATCGTCGACTGTTTTTTCATTTAATTTGCGATAGTCAATAACTAAGCGCCATTTTTGTACTCCATTAACATCTTTTTTCTTGGGGACTATCCATATTGGAAAGGACCAAGGCGAAAAGCTAGGTCGGATAATGCCATGGTCAAGCATTTCGGTAATCTGTTTTTGAATTTCCTCCTTGTGTATGAATGGATAGCGATATGACTTTGAATAGATAGGTATATTGTCTTTAGTTTTAATTTCATGTTTTATCTGATTTGAGAATGTTAAGTCCTGTCCTTCTCTAAAGAAGATATCCTCGTATTTCCTACATAGTTTATAAATAGCGCTTTTTTCTTCTTGATTTAAATGCATAGTTGTTATAACGTCGAAGATGCTGGTATTTTCCATTGTTTTGTTGTTATTGATAGAGAGGTTATTAATTTCTATAAACTCGTTTGATGCAAAGGGTTGAACTTTTATAGGTTGTTCTATAAAAAAGGTCTGAGGACAATCTGATGTATTAATTACTTCAACGGATGAGTACCAGTTCTTTGCTTTGTATATGCCCTCAGGTATACTTAAGTTCTTTTTTATTGTCTTTGGCAGTATGTATATGCTGCCAAACTCAACATCAACAGGAAGATAGCTCACTATTTTGCTACGCCAGGCTACAGTATAAATCTTAGATCTTATATTTGGCTTAAATCTTAATGGGATGTGTACATTTTCTGTCTCTAGTAATGCATTTGGAATATCTATTTTAATTGAAAGTAGTTTCATAATATCAGTTCCAATTAATCCGTCAAAATAATTATGAAATTTAAATAATATAAATGGTAACGTTTTATTAGTTTTAAGTTCTGATAGGCCTTTCAAATTTATCTGTTTATCAACTATTTTTGTATCAAAAATTGTTTTAATTTCTAAGGGTTCTATAGAGACAGTTTGATTTATTTGAACAATATCCGGGTTAATGAAGGATTTATTACTACCCATGTCTATGAGGAACTTAAGGTTCTTATTGTTTATGCTTTGAATATTAATGTATGGAAGAGGAAACGTATTATTGTTGTTTATTTCTAGGTATCCGATTGGTTGGCTGAGGCTTGAATGGGAAAATTTCTGTCATCCAGAGCGCCTATATTAGCCTGACTTGATGTACTTGGCATGAATTCATTTTGATAAAAGCTTTCAGGCCTGTTGCCCTCAATGTTATATAGTTGCTCCTGTCTTTTATAAGAAGATGATCTTCCTGTTTTTCCACTATATGTATCCATTGGCTCTACAGGGGGATACCTATTTTCAGGATATCGGCTTTGACCGGAGTTACTATTTTGTCTAGAATTGTTATTTTGCCTCATATTGTAGTTCTGTCTGTAGTTTCTCGTTTGATTAGAACTCCCGTCTTGTATAAATTCAATATTCTGTCTGTTGTCGTTTTGTCTGTAATTGCCTTGCCTAAAATTGTTACTTTCTCTAAAGCTATTATTGAAGTTTGAATTATAGAAATCTCTTGAATATTGCTGTTGAGGTTGCGGTATAAAGTTTGGATGAGTATTATATTGATTTTGATACGCACGTCTATTATTGTTAGCTCTGAATTGGGGATTTTGTTGTCTGTTTTGAGTGTTCTGTAAATAGTTGTAATTTTGTTCTTGTTGGCAAAAATTAAAGACGTCTGTTAGTTTCGTCGGTCGCATTGCCCTAATCGTAGATCCTAATGGCTCCCTTAGACCAGACAAAAAGGTGTTAAGGAACATTTCCTGATACAAGCACCGCTTTGCTTCCACAACTGTTGAATTTCCTTCATGCAATTTCACGTGGTTGATCATTGCAGAAAGAAGTTCAATTATTTTGGAGTAAAAGGTTGCGACCGATGTTTGATTTTGCCTGAGTTGGTGCAAATCTCTAATGAGGCTTGTTTCGTTTCTCTTGTCTGCATAGTGAACTATCAAATTGCTTTTAATCTCGTTCCAGTCTATGGGAGTTCCATACATATTTAGAGCCTCGTTGGCTTGTCCGACAACCTTATTTCGAACTGCTCTTATTATGATCTTTTTGTAATTTGGGTTGTGATTAATTTGAGGTATGAGGCTTAAAATTTCCTCCACATTATTAATAAAATCAAATAGTGATCTTGGATTGCCGTCAAACGTTGGAACATCTTTAATTGCATCCGGTATTCGGAGACAATTGAAAATGTCCGTAGCAATAGCTGCGTTTGGAAACATTATTTCTGGCAAGGTTGGAGTTATATAGGCCGCAATAGTTTTAGAATAATTGATTACGTGATCTACTTTCTTATTTCTATTAATTTTTCCTTTCTCCCAACTTGGAGTCAAAATGCGAACTTTTGATTTATCTTCTCGAGCTTTTGATTTTAGGATGGGAGGCATGGGAAACCGATAATTGATAAATACATAAATGAATTTTGGACTTACCTTGTCACAAAATGGCTTGTTTTCAGGTGGTTTCCAAATGATCGGAGTGAGCAGGTTCTTATATCCAGGTTCGTTGTAGCTACTAACTTTTCACTAATAATCACTGGTATAATTTATTTCGACTGCGCCAGTTATAGAATATAAAATTGACTCTTTACTCTTTCAAATGTATTTACAAGTTTTTATTATAATCTTTTTTTCTTTTACAAAGTTTGCGATTTTGAATGTTTCGTCTTGGCCCACGGTCATTACCAGACTGCCCAAGCGTCGGAAACCCAAGCGAAGCCATGCAGCGGTCCAAAGATAAGGCCTGTTATTGTGTTGATTAAGCATCATTTTGGCGGGAAAAAAAGGTGAAAATTAGGGCTGATTGGTTGGCTCCATCCGATGCTAAGCCCAAGCAGATGTTAATCGCTTGTTTACTTGGATTAAACATTTGATGGGAATGTTGTTATGTAACTCGCGCGTCTTTGGAAATTTTTCTTTCTTTTTAGGTTGGTAGTACTGTCAGTGACATCTATGTGAAATTTCATGTCAAAATATATTCATAGTGTTTGAGATACGCGTCGTTTTGTGAGCTGCTAAAAGTGAGTTTTTCGTTTTTTGCGATGTCGAAATTTATTGAGCAAAGAATTTGCATTAAATTTTGTTTGCGGAATCAATTTTCTGCTGCGGATACGTTGAGGATGGTGCAGAAAGCCTTTGATGATGAGGCTATGTCTAAAAAAAATGTTGACAAGTGGTATAGTGATTTCCAAGCCCGCCGTGAATGTGTCGAAGACGAAGAGCGTTCTGGGCGACCATCAACCTCAACCGATGAAGCTCACGTCCAACAAATCAAAGATTTGGTGATGAAAAACCATCGATTAACGATTAGAGACCTTGCTGATGAAGTTGGCTTATCGAAAGGCTCAGTCAATACCATTTTGAAGGATGCTTTGGGCCTCAAGCGCGTCAAATCTCGACTGGTACCGAAAACATTGAATTTTTTGGAAAAAAGGCGTCGCGTTGAAGTGTGTGAAACAATGCTTTCCGACTACCAGGATGTCATGAAACGCATTATAACTGGCGATGAGACTTGGATCTATGCTTACGACCCCGAAACAACCGATCAATCGAGCGAATATCGTGCCAAAGGAGAGCCGAGACCAAAAAAACCGCGCCAAAGTCGCTCAAAAATCAAGGTCATGTTGACTGTTTTCTTCGATTATCGTGGTGTTGTGCTTTATGAATTCCTTCCAACCGGACAAACAGTCAACAAGGAATATTATTTGAACGTTATGCGTCATTTACGTAACGATATCCGCCTAAAAAGGCCGGAATTGTGGAAAGACAATTCTTGGTTTTTACACCACGATAATGCACCATCCCATACCGCACTCGTAATTCGTGATCATTTCGCCAAAAACTCAACCCATATCGTTCCGCAACCACCGTATTCACCTGATCTGGCGCCGTGCGACTTCTGGCTGTTCAACAAGCTCAAAAGACCGCTCCGGGGACACCGTTTTGATACGATAGAGGAGATTCAAGCCGCAGCGAGGACGGAATTGAAGGCCATCCCGGAAAGTGACTACAACCAGTGTTTGAAAGATTGGAAAATCCGTTGGCATAAGTGCATTGCATCGGGAGGGGATTACTTTGAAGGGGATGAAATTGATTTGGAAGAATAAATAAAGACTTTTCAAAATAAATACAATGTCACCTTATTTTTTGGACACAGTAGTATGTTAATCTATCATTGTTAAATACGCAGAATATATACGAGTATATGGTATTCCTCGAGGGCAGCTAAAAATATATGTTTCTTATTTTTAACTTCCCATCAGGCAGTTCTTGTAATTGTTCCGATTTTCTAAATTCAAAATTTTTACATTTCTCAACGTTTCGCGGTCCCAGTAGACGGATTCCATTGTTTTTAGAAAGATGTCTGTGTGTTTGTGTGTGTGTGTGTGTGTGTGTCCGTACGTATGTGCGGATTCTTTCGTACAGCCTAACTCGAGAACAAATCAGGCTATCGTATCCCAGATGGTCTCATTCGAAACACGTGTGTGCATAAAGATCACCTGAAACCCTTTTGGTTAAATTTGGCAGGGTGATTTAAATTATTTTTTTTTTTTTTTAATATACTCTGCCGTTTTTAAGTTTTCGGACAAATTCATAGAAATTTTAGTTTGATCTATCTTAATTCCAAAAGTTTCATCAACATTATGTTTATTTAGCCAATTGACTAAATTTTGTTAGTTATAAACGATAAAAACTAACTTACAGACTAAAACAGTATTATTAAGTTTAGGCACTTTCATATTTTGATGTGCCCTTTTTGCTCTTTTTCTTGATCCACGTGCTCAGAAGTGTGAATCCTATCATCATCATAGTAGAATTGCAGTCATTGCTGAGGATATGGAAGAATCACTTCTGCAGACTTTATAACGGCGATGATGAATCGAATTTCGCTGTTAGGCAGTCTGAACCACTCGATAAGACGACGCAGGCCAATAAAAGACGAAGAAAAGAAAGCGGCGTTAATGACTTGGTAAGGAGTATTGATCAACTTATCTGCGACATAATATATGACCAGAATAAAGCATGCCCGAATCTTGAAGAAACTTAAACATCCTTGCTTCCGTATTATGTGAATGTCTGAAGCAGTTCGTCAACAGACTGAACATAGCCCAAATATTACTATCACGACAGATCTTGGAAAAAACCTATAAGCTCCAATTCGGCACCCACCACATTTTCATCAATTTCAAGGTTGTCTTTGACAGGATCCACGAACTATATCTAAGTTTGGCATCCCCTGCTAAGCTCGTTCTTTTGTGCAGGATAAAGATGGAAATCTCAAGCTGTTCCATTATATTCGGCAAAGACTTCACTGACCCACTTGATGTCAAACAACGTTTTAGACAAGGTGATGCATTGTTATGCGAGTTCCTCAACATCGTACTTGGAAAAATATTCCAAACGCCAAAGATGGGTTTTGGCTGTATACGAGGTGCAAAAGAAGCATATGTTGTCATCAAGAAAGAATACTCAAATGCGACAATACGTTACCATAGACAGCTATAACCTTGAGGTAGTTAGGGACTTTGTCTACCTAGGCTCCGCTAAAACTAGCGCTGTAGTCAAACGAAGAATACAATAAAACAATTGAGTAAAGTCCTCTCTCGAAGAACTAAAGTGTCGCCTTATAATACCCTCAAAATCCCCATCCTGATACATGATGCAGGGGCATGTACACTTTCAAAAACATATGAAGGCGCCTTAGGTTGTTTCGAGAGAAAAGTGTCATAAATGTATTTATGTTAAATTCACAAATTTTTTTAAATGGTAACATAAAATATACATATTCGTTCGGGGCAGCTTAAATTAAATATGTATCTCCTTTTTTTGTAATGCATTTGTCTGGGGAATGAATGATGCTTTCAAAAAATTAATAAAATTTGTTGGTGGTGGCAAATAAAATAGCACCTCCATTTTTTTTATCTTAAGATGGGAAGTTGATGGTATGGGCAGGCCTACCGCACCCAAACCAACTTTTTTTGCTTTTGTAGTCGACGTTACAAAAAACTTCGAAAAAGAACATAATTTGTAACTACAATGTTTTTGCAAGAATTAATTTTGTTTTAATAGGCGTATAGGACTGAGTTGCCAATCAAACTCGCAGAAGCCCGTGAACTTTGCCAATTATGATGTTAACGTCGTTAGCCCAATAAAGGTTGCGGTTAAATGTTATTCACAAATTTCTAGCGGTGTTCACGTACAAGACTATCCAGCTTTGACTGCGGATTAAAAAAACTACCCGGTCATTCACAGATGGTAAACAAATCAGACAATTCCAATCGCAGTTTCGTTAGTCTGGTGGCAGATCCTAAATTCGAAAATTATATTTTCTGATTGCATTTCAATATCCAGAAAGAAATAAGGAAGCTTATGCCTAAAATAGAAAAGAACCAGGAACTTGCACCGTTAAGGGGAATGGTGTGTGGCTCTTGAAATATTTATTTGTGCTTAGTTTAAGGATCTCCACGTAAAACGACGTCTTGTGATTGGCAAAACAACTCTTCAAGGACATAGACAAGTGGCCTAATATTTATGTTAGAGCTTGGTCTATATGCTGTCCCCAGTAAGATTTCATCGTTGACGCACAATGTATTCTGTGCGACTTCCAAGATCAGAATTTTGCACAACTCTGCAGCTTAGTTCACGGTTTTAATTGATGTAATCCGCGCCATTCAGGCAGCTCTCGTTCGACAGGCGTGGTTCCGGAGTTTTGCTTCCTTTCAGCACAATCGACATCGTGCATTTTAACAATGAGAGGCAACAAAGCTCGCCATCCGAAATCTTTAAAATGCAGCCCTTTTGGGCCCTGTCCCTTTCTGCAAGTCGTTTGCAATACGGATCATTATGGTCAAACTTAATGCGAGTATGGACGAAGAACTGGAGTCTCTCGGCTCATAAGCGGACAAACACGATAGAGTGGCAAAAACTTTCCGATAATGTTTTATCTTTCGTATAGGTACAAAAATACATTACTCTCTTCACATATATATAAAAATTCGTAAAGTTCTGAACCATAAAAGGTAGATAGAGTGTGTACTTCTATGGCCGCTAATAGTCGAAATTTAATAGCGTTAAAAATAAATAAAGTATTTTTAAGTGTGTTAAATATTGTGTTGTGTTATGGAGCCTTCGTCTACGTGTCCCACTCACGCTCGGTTACTTTTTAATAATCTATTTTTTTGTTTGTTTGTATTTACATACATATATTGTATTTACATATATAGATTACACGCAAAGCAAAGTGCTTATTTGCAGGTGATTGTACATGAGTATAGATTTGAAGTGATTAAAATTTCAAAAATTATCATTGTAAAAAACATTAACTTAAGGAATGTTTTTGTAATTTCAATGCATAAAGTTTAGATTTTGTAATATTTTATAAATTTTGCTTTTACAAAGTGTAAGTGGAGTAGTAAATTTCTTAAAACTTTTTGGCCCTTTTTTAAATTCTGCATTACTTTTACAGACTGGGGAAATGAACTTATGCATTTTGGAACAGTACTTCGCAGTTATCTTTCCCCATAAGTGTTGTATGCTCTGGGAACGTCTAGCATATCTCGAGCTCGTCTTCTTAAATTGAGTGTATAGCTTATAGGCTGAAGAAACCGCTAGTCAACCATATATTGCAGTTGTGTTGTCATCTGGAAGATTGCTTTTACATCCAAAACTTTAAAAGATAAATTACTTGGTCTTATAATTTTAGAAAGACGTTGTTGTTAGCAAGATATCTTATTCAAATGAGTTTTCACTCATCTGTATCCGTATCTAGTACGCGACTCATCTAACGAGTAGTAGACCTGCTTTTGAGCAGGAGTATCGTTTAAGATACACCATTGCAAAGACAGTACTGTTCAGTGTAAGACGCAAGCAATTTATGTGATGTTTACTCCGAGATATATAGTATGATGATTTTGACAACATCAATTTCCTTGTTATTGGTTGATAGTGAGCAGCCGTGATTTCGGTGATAGGTGTGGAAAGTTTCCGATGGCTTGGATGGAGTGCGAATGTGCATCACCTTTGTTTTGTTTGAATAAAAACTAGTCCGTAATCATGGCACCATTTAGAGAGCGTGTCGAATGCGTCCTGCACTATCTTTGTAGCTGATTGAATACTTTTGTGTTTTACCACGATTGTTATGTCATCGGCATAGGCATAGGCAATACAGTTTTTGTGTAATCTCAACAGTTCGTTTGTAAAGAGTATAAATAAAATAGGTTCCAGTTTTGAACCTTGTGCTACACCATATATGCTCAATTTTTCTTTGCTCATTAGCCACCTTGACTTTTATTGTTCTGTCAGTCAGATAACTCCTGAGCCAGTTTGCGAGCCTTCGCCTTACACCGTTCATGTTGACACTTTCCACTAGATTTTCAAGAGTTAGAGTGTCGAATGCTTTTCTAAAGTCGACAAATAGTACAATGACGTGATGATTTTTGTTAAGTCCAGCATTAACCGTGTTCGTAAACTCTCCAAAAGCCAACTCGTTTATAATGATGCTTAAAAAAACATCTTCTTTACATTTACATTCATGACAAACTAATAGAACTTAAATGCACAAAACTAAAAGATTCCTTGTCACCTACTCAAATAAGATGGAAAACTCTCAGCAGCTGGCTCGTGTATTCTCAATAAGAGGAAAATTATTTAAACAATCAAATTCTTCTTCAAATTCAAAATAAATAATACCCAAATATTGCTTTAAAACAGGAGTAAGTAGAGAGGAAACAACTTTTGTGTACAGACACTCAATGCATTTGCTGGCACAGAAAACGTTCAGGAAATCGGAATTTATGGACGACTGCCAAAAACGAAAATGCGAGCCTTATTAAAGTTAAATAAAAACACACAAGATCAACAAGTTTAAAGGCTCATAAATTACGACTATTTACTTAGTTTGACATACAGACTAAAGAGTTATGTGCGAAATTTTGGCATACGCCATCAGTTCAATTGTATTTGCTTTAAGTCGATTAAACCAATTTGAAACTGTTTACTTTGAAAAGGGTTTTTGGGTTTAAATGATTTTTTAAGGTAAATATTCCATATAGATTGAATAAAAATACATACTCGTAGATGTATCAGAATGTATCAGAATTAAAGTAATAATTAATAATGACATTTTCCATGTTTATATAGTTTAAGTAATTTAAATAGCATCAATGCAGTTTCTATGGACTATCATATGAAAAAATGCAGATGGCGGGTCGGGAAACACTTCAAATAGTTATTTCAAAACAAAAAGGAAGACCATTTCAAACACTAGAATATGAAAAACCCAAGGCTCTTACGAGTAAGAATGAAGGTTAATAAAAGTTAAAATATGCAGTAGAGCGGTTAAAACGGACATTTACAAGATTCAACGGTCAAAAATTTTCTACGTATATAATCGTCAGAGATATTCACTTAAAAATACCCGATCTCATAAATAATACTTGAAAACAGTTGACGGTCTGTAATAACATTTGTTTTCTATGAAGAAACAAAGGATATTTCCTTGGTACATTTTTCTGCACAATTGTTGGATTTTATTCATATACTATCCCGGAACCGCATTGAGGGGAACCATATATAGTTTGCACAAGCTCTTTTGAACAAACATTTTTGAAATAAAATAAATTCCTTAAGGACATGAAATGAAGGTCCATGTTTATTTCACATAACCGAATACAAGCGCTTTCGCACTCACAAGAACAGCTTAAGTCATTTGCAAAAATTAACTTCAAACAGTGAATTAATATAAATCAGGAACAATATGGGACTCACTATAGGACCTTGATGAACTCTGAAATTTTAAAGCTTTATTTTGGTTCCGACTTCACCAAGTTTTGCCTTTGAGATCTGTTGAAAAGGTAAAACATAAACCAATTGAGATTTGAGTTACGAAATCCCGCTTTTTCATGTTTTCTCATCAACATTAGCGAAAATATTAAAGCAAAAAAGTAGAACAGCATATTAAGTCCATTTTCGCTTCTGAGCTCTGAACTGTCGAGAACTTTAACGAAAGTTTTTTTCAAAACCTATTGATAACTGGAAGTAATGATATTGGTCTGTAACTATTCAAATCCTCCGCTGAACATATTTTTAAATATTAACAAATTTTTTGGAACTTCTTTTAATCGATCCGATTTTCGAAATTCACAATTTTTACATTTCTCCACCATTCGCGGTCCCAGTAGTCGGATTCCATTGTTTTTAGAAAGATGTCTGTGTGTGTGTGTACGTACGTTTGTGCGGATTCTTTCGTACAGCCTAACCCGAGAACAAATCAAGCTATCGAAGCCAAATTGGTTTCATTCGAAGCGTCTGTGCATAAAGACCTTTTTTGCTTTTGGTTAAATTCCAAAGGGTGGTTTGAATTTTATGACGAAAAGAACTGTAAAAAAACGGACAATTTCACTTCTTCAATTAAAACCAATTTAGTTTTCCAATAAAAAAAGTTCAAAATTAATTAAATTTATAATTTACAGCTACCTTATCAGATATTAAAAATATGCATAGATATATACACTGCCGTTTATAAGTTTCCGGACAAATTCATATACATTTTTTTTTATTCAATTTTAAGCCAAAAGTTTCATCAATATTATGTTTATTTAGCCAATTGACTAAACTAACTAAGTTCAAACTATAGAGACTACCAAAAGACTAAAATAGTATTTAGTTGAAGCCATTTCATACGTTGATGTGACCCTTTCTCTATTTCCTGATCCAAATTGCCACGGAAGTTCGTGGAAAATTGTCTCAGCAATGTGAATCATGTAAGTCTTTCCCATTTTCATGACTCATAATGACGTCTGCAACACTGATACATGAAAACATCTTAAGAAAATTATGGAGCCACCAGTTTTTTTGTTCAAAACCTGCTCGGCTGTAGCTTGACGCTTTTTTTATCTTTATGATATTTTAGCAAAAAAAAGCTCATGGAGCAACTAATATGAAGCAATTGAATTCAAAGAAAAAGCAATGACAAAGTTAAAAGACATGGCTTAAACTGCATTTCTCTTATATTGCAAGAAGGATCATAAGATCCGATTTACTTTGTTTTCTCCTGTTGTGGTTTCTTATCAAATATTAACCATAAGAAAAAGATCCTATGCTGAGCAGTTCCTATGCTTTCAATAATGACATAAAGATAATCACGCCTTAATGTTCCAAGCAATGGTTAATAACTTCCAAAGAAAAACAATCTAACAAATTTGATTGATAAGAAATAATTCCGAAAAGTTGAAGTTGAGATAAGCGGCCATTCACAATGTTAATATCGAAACAATTTAAATTCTGCAACCAAAAAAAGCAAAGCCTGGTCACAAATTTCCCTTTACACATTTCAAAACAACTCTTTAAAATCCTTTTCCCTATAAAAGCATTACTAAAGGAAAAACTTTGCAAGTAATGTTTCAGTGATAGCTCAGCACAAATTTTAATAAAAAGTACTCTGAGAAAGGGAAAGTTTTGAAAGAATGACTTGAAAAAAATTAATGAATGAATGAATGAATAATACAGTTCCAGTTATGGTTGGCGAAAGAGCTTTTGATCATGCTCGAAATTTTGTTCGTGTCACCATGCAACTGATCCTCAAACTTTTAAAATATGAATTCCTATAAACAGAGTTCTCACAAAATGTAATACTTTTGAAACTAGGCTTTATAATATTTGATAATTCTCACTGTCTGATTTATAACACTTTATTGAAGAAGTTGAAAAACAAGTGCCGAAAGCGAATACAAATTCAACTTCCAATGTTAAAGTTGTTTTTTCGATGTTAACGATTTTCACAACTCTAAATTTAAGCTAAATCTTCGAAACATTGAATAAGTCGATATCAAATCATCCGTCCCAATTCGAGCTCCACCCACGGAATTCAATTGAAACCAATTGCATCTGGGTTTCTCAAACCACTACAAAAAATCATTCGTTCTTCTCCTAATTCTTCCACTCACTCTGTGCGACTTGCCTTAAAAGAGTATTCATAACCTCTAGAGAGCGACCAAATTATAAAAAAAATTTCTTCACGCCGAGTTGGATACTCTTGGAGGGATGGCCATGTGCTACTATTTGCCTACAGATGACAGGCTTGGATTTTGGGCCGTTGGTCCTTTATTTTTGTTTTAAACAGCGGGATATGCTTTCTTTGAGTCGTGTTATGCAAGCCATGAACAGCCAGCCAACTTCGACATGAAGCTCGACAAGACAAGTACTTTCTCTAAAAAAAACCTTTTACAAGTCATAGTAATTTCTAACAATCAAGACAAAACTTCTTACAACGAGCTGACAAACTTTTAAATCTTGTGCACAACATTAGATAAATGTTACTAAGTCGAAAACGATTATTTCCAAATTGTTGTCCTGATCACTTAAAAGAATACTTTCGTAATTAAGTCATTACCGAAATGTTGAATTAAAATAATGTTTAATACGCAACTTTACCTTCATAGCAGCTAACCGTTCCCGAACCTATCCCCTTTTCAAGTAATATTGTGATTTTAATTTTATAGAATTTTAACTGATCTAGATAAATTTCCTAAAGTGCCTCATGCATACTGCCATACAGACACGGCAGCCAGATTATCTGTACCAAAAGTTGCAATTGTTGCAATCACGCAGATCACTTATGCTAGTGCAACCAAGATATTCATGCCTTGCTACAGAACGTCAATTTTTTGTTCAGATAACTCGATAGTGGAATTCCTGCCCCGCCACCTAAGGAGAATAGGAAACACGAATAGTTTCAAAATTTTATTGTCATTTAATATTAAAGCAATCTTTTATCTGTTTTTGCTTTTCTATTTATTTATTCATTTATTTTTATTTATTTATTTTTGCTTTTCCTTTGTATTTTTAATTTTTGTTTGCCTCTTTCATTATTGCAATTTAATTATTATTACCATATTCTAAATTATACAAGTAGTATCTTGCTAAAAGTTGAAAACGTCTTACATTATTTATAATATTGTATAATCTTACACTGTAAGAATTCTTTTGATTAAATAAACTTAAGCTTAAACTTAAACTAATGATTCAACTTAATTATTATAATCTCAATCTCATACTTCATATATCATCATGAATTTGTTTTAATTTAGTTTTAATCTTTAAATTTTTATTTTTGATTAATTAATTTTATATGGTTTAATTCAAGTTCAACAATTTTTTCCTTATATCGCTAATCTACCTGTACATAATAAGTATTGCCTTTAATCTATACTTTATGCGCAAATCGTATTTCATATGATTCAAAGATGCGAAAACAAATACAAAGAGCGCTACAAAAGCTTTTTTTAAATAAAACAAAAACGATATTGTATATCAATAAAATTCCTTATTCCTGTGAAAGTACGTTTGATGCCATTATGTATGGAATTCGATTTCTTTTGCATGACCACAACGGGCACGCTTGCAAAAGTCCAGACGCTGACGGTTTTCAAGCATAAATCGGCCGATACTGCTGCAATTTCACGTTCGATATTCGTACGAAGTTCATCAATCGTTGCTGGCTTGTTGGCATAGACAATAGACTTGACGTAGCCCCACAGGATTTCGTGAGATAACACGTTCGATAACACATCATGAAATGGCAAACCTTACTGAAGAGAAATGTCAAAAGAGCGGCAAAAAATATGGCGTCGTTTGCTGTCCCTGTCGCTCTACTTTTGTAGCGTCCCTGTTGAAAAACCCGTTATATACCTACGGGGAAGCTTAAAAAGTGAGTATCTTAAAGTTGATGTTGGGAGCAAATTAAATAGCACCTTTATGTTTTTTTTTTTAATCATGAGATGGGAAGTTCATGGTATGGGCTGCCAATAACTCGCTCATTACAATATCTGCATCCAAATATTCGTCGCGAGCATTCAGCAAGGCAAAATGAAAATTGGATTCAGAATCAATATTGAATGAAACCCCTGAGTTGCCACCACTCACATTACGGACCACCATCCAAAAAACCTTGAGTCACTACATCACTCTAGCTTTGCTGCGAGGCCTAAGTACCTGCTTGTATCCCTATAAGCATTCGCATACAATAGCCTAAAAAAAGAAGAATTTGTTTTCCAAAAAAGTTTTAAGAAAATAAACGATTTGGACCGGAAAATTTTACACTCCCCATCAAACCATGGTGACCTTATATTGACACACAAATGTGGTGTCTTTAAAGGCACAGTTTTTCTGATGTTCGCAAAATAAATCATTTTATTTGCCTTTGCCAATCAAATGTGTCCTTAAAGCCATTCAAAAACATATGATCAAATCGTGTTTTCGAAAACCACAGAAGATCTAAACTCGATATTAAATTGATTCTGAATTTATTGAGGTGCTTGGCTATTCTACCTTCAACTCCATTATTTATTAGAAATCCCATGTGAAAACACCCTTTAAATTTGTATGCACACATAAATACCTGTCAACATATGTAACCTCCATTCTTGCATTAAAAACAAGAAGTCAAGGCTATAAACCACAAAACGTGTATGCGGGCTTTTGCATCTGCAACTTACGACCCCATGTACGAGGCAAGTATCACCGTAGTACCCATTAAAATAATCCTGGAATAGCACGCAACCTTATCGTTGAAATAAAATGCTACATGTGCATGCTACAATGGTATGATACGCTGTACTTTGTCGGAACGGAAACAAAGCTATTGGCAATGTTGTGTCCCTCGTGGGAAAGTGGGCCTGGGTGATGTTGAGCAGTACGTGCATAGTCGCCCGTTTTCTTCTCCAACAATCATTGTGCTCATACTCGAACTCTTATGGAAAACCAACCGTTTGAAAACGTACCTTTCAAAACAATTCAATAAACAGTCGTTGGAAAGGAAAACAATAGTTCAGTAATATGTTTGACCAGCGCTTTAAAAACGTCCTATAGTCGTGCGATAAGTAGTCCACAGTCCGCAGTGTACATACTCGTATAGTTACCACAACCCACTACCAGTAGGGACAATGAACAACTATCAAACACTTGAACGTACAGTAGTTTTGACTGTAGTTCGTAATGTTATTGTGCTGAAGCTTATCCAAGTTCCTGCACTTAAAACTCTCAAGAGTTACAAATGAAGGCAGCTGTCCACTATGTAGCCACCAACGATGGTCCTGCCAATCCTTCTGCTCGAGGAAAGGCAACGAATGAGATCAAAATAGAATAGTACGAAAAAAAAGAATAACAAGATTTACTGCACACGATGTATTCATTCAACGGCATGTTTAAGCTTTCGACATAGCTGGCATGGCATGTCCTGAATGTGGTGTCATTATCCACTCGTACGTACTCTGCAGGCCAAAATTTTTAAGTCACCCAACGTGATCGAAGGAAACAATTTACTTTGAAAATAAAACTATTTAGTAGAATAATAATAATGTAAAATGTACGAAGAAGACGGAGAAGATAAATGAAGTAGTTTTTAAAAAACGCTTTGTCCTCGAAAAAGACACAAATATTTGATTATAAGTTTTTGTTTGTTTGTTAATCTAGACTTTTGAAATATAAATGTTATTTTTGAAAGTATGAAAGGATGAGGGTCCTCAGAAAAGCTGAGTTTGGTTGTCGCTGATCCTTTTAAAATATAAATGTTATTATTGAAAGTATATTTTAAAAGGATCAGCGACAGTCAAACTGAGCTCTTCCGAGGACCCTCATCCGCTATTGGGCCGACGTGTGGGGTGCTAAGTAAAGATGTTAGTGACACTAGAATGAATTGATAAATAAATATTAATCTTTGCATTTAAGCACTTTACATTTAATTTTTAATATTATTATTACAAAATTTATAAATTAACAATTTATAAGATAAGTTCAGTTGTGCTTGAACCTATAAATATTTGAAAACATCTAAAAACAATAAAATTTAAAAATGCTGTTGATCTCACAAAGTTGATCTGAATATCTGGAACACTTCTTAAGGAATATGGCTGCATATCGTCTTATGCTATTTGACGAACGAATACAACTGACTGACATGGACCAACAGACTGTCTTCACACGTTCGCTTACGACAGAGACCATTGCGGATTTAGTGCAGTAATAAAGATTCCCAACGAAATTGCGCAGTTGGAGGAGTATGTTCAAACGCATTCTTACAACTATAGTAAGACGAGGTGGACACGCTTCTCCCGAACAATGACAAGAGCACTCTCTTCGAACTCGCTCAATCCATCATACAACAGGAATTTGTCAAACGAGGAGATAAAACAACCATGGACAGAACGGTTCCGATGTACGACCTGACTGACAATGTCAATATATACCGCAATGCAACAATCTTCGCTCTACACCCACAAAAGAGTAGGCTTCTAAGGAGACTCAAACTCCTGTACAGACGTTTTACTGACCCACAAAACTCGGAGGTAAGGGCACTATCAATAGAGTCTGACCGAGTGGCTTGAAGACAAAAATATTATTCTGGATAATCAGTTCGGTTTCAGAGCGGGGCATGACACCATACATGCCGCGTCTTAACTGGTATAGGATATCCAATGGAACAAAGGTTAGAAATAATGCACGGGTCCTTTGCTGACCGCCACTCCATAGTGTACGCAGATGACTTGATCGCGTACAGGTCAAGTCCGAGGATCGAGGTTATTGTAAGTCTTTTGCAACGTGACTTCGAAAAGCTTCAGGGATATTGCGATGATTGGAAATTGAAGATCAGTTTCCAAAAGTGAGAGAACATTCTGTTCAGGACTCCGTTGTCTAGGGCCTATAGAAATACTATAAAGATGTGGCGAATGTTCTCAATCGTTAGACAGAACCACTTATAAAGAACTCCAGAGTCTGAATACAAAAAATTCTATAGTAATGAAATCCTGTACAACGGAGCCAACCTGATCAGAGTGGATAACATTCTGATAAAACTTATTCGAAGTCACATTGCAAGGGCAATGGCTTCGGAAAAGAACTTGATCTCCAGGGCGTTTCTCTAGCTCGATAGAAAAGGTACCGTTAATCTTCCAAAAAGAACAAGACGTCGCAAGTGGCTCACCGGAGACTCTTCGGTATAGTATGGCGAGCTTATGTCGAAAGGCAATATCAATACTTTTGGTGGCTGGACGGAGATTGAACTCTGTTGTACTATATGTTAAATTGTGGTCTTGAGTGCCCGCGTTTGTGTCTAGCATGTTAGGAAAATTGAAAGAATAAATAAAAATGCGTTTAAAAAAAATGGAGCAGTTGTCTGGTAGAAAACCATAAAAATTGGAGCCAACCAGAAACAAATCGACAAGGGTAGAAGAATGTTGCTCCTTCTACTTTGACTTTTTGAGTATCATACATTAGCTTCTATCTGACATTCAAATCAGACACCAAGCAAAGCTTGAGACTCAATGCAATCTCACGATGGACAAAAATTGACTTTGGTTTATCCACAATCCTTGCAGAAGATTTTCCCCAAGATAACAGCTGTAAATTTATTGCCTCAACACCAAACTTCAACTCCAACTTTCAAGAGTGCGATACTGGTTTCCCTATACCTGACAGCATGTTGATATTTTCCGATAAGCCAAGATTGGATCAAAAAGTCTATTAATGATCATAGTGGTACAAAGTGATTATATTACATTTTATTCGTATATATCACATAGATTTACTCAGACTCAGAGATTACATTTTCGACAATACGAAATCGTGGTTTGACAAAGGACCCAATAAATCCATTGCAACGCATTGCCATGGCTCATCGGGAAACACGTGTCACTGCATTGGCACTGGTTGTGGTCTGGAAACCAGCAGACATTCACTTTATCTACCAGTGACCAACAAGCTTTCAACCGCAATCTCCGCTACATGAATGTTCCTACTTGATGACCTTCTAGCCCAAGCTCTAATATTCTGCCTCGAAGTGACACCGGTATGACAATTCTATGATAGAACCACGTAGAAGAATATTTCCCAATGTGCAAAGTTCTAGGCGAAACAATCAATCTCTCTTGATATTTTGAATCGCTTCCATAAGCTCCTGATCCGTAGCACTGCCGATTACGATTTCGCTCATTGTTACTGCTCGAAGAACCATATTCTCTATTAACGCACAGACAGTGTATTCAGAACGACAATCAAAAGAGTCGGAATCCTGAATTTTGCAAAGTCGTGATAAAGAATCCGCTATATTCCATTTCCCAGCCTGATATATCATCCTGAAGCATGAGGACCCATCTTTCGATTCTAGCTGCAGGTTTGGACGTGGGCTTGAAAATTGCTTCCGAGGTCTTACATTCAGTTACAACGCTAGACTCTCGTTTGTGAATATCTTTTTTCTACGGCAGAAAGGCTTTTGCTGTCACAAGAAATGACTCGAGGGTTTCCTTTTTGGAATTGTAAATGAACTGCTCCTAACGCTACGGGGATTGCATAAGCAACTAAACGGGTTCGACCCTTTTGGTTAAAATATGCCAGAGATGGTATTTTTGTAAGATAACTCTTCGATTTCTTGAACTCTAATTCCTGTTTTTCACCCCAGAAAAAGGGAATATCCTTTTTTAATCAGTGTTCGCTAGCCTCATCACTTATGTATGTGCGTATGCGCAAATACCATTTTCAAGCGAACACGACCTGTGATGCCTTTTCTCAAGCTTTGTACTACGCATATGCGCACCAACTCGTATTTATACGCGTACACAGCTGAGGCCCAAGCAAACTCACACTATGGAAAAATTATGAAGCAGAGCTCACAGAGAACCACGAACATTAGAAACGCTGTATACTGCTTCCTACCTCATTTTCTCCCACGTTATTTTACATATTCCCCAAGCTTGGCACCCGATTTAACTCAGCGTACTATGTATTGCGATGTAATAGTTAGGTTAAGTAGGACAGTCAGATGCATATATATTATTTAAGACTGGTTCAAGGACTGAGCCTTGAGGTAGCCCTTCAGTAAAATCGACAAGATCAGAATACAATTTTTACAACAACTGTTTGAGACAAATTTTTTTACAATTTTACAAAGAAATGAATGAACCCATAGTGCCAAACAGTGTCGAATGCTTTTTCGATGTCTAGTAAGAGCATACCGGTTGACTTCCCAATGAATGGTTTAATTATTGTACAACAACTTGAAACGAAGTACCATGTAGCACCTAAGACCAAAGTGTTCATTTGGGGAGACCTTATGACCATCAATAAACTTTTCTAGCTCTCCGTTTATAACTTTTCAAATAGGCTTATCTGCCTTTAACTTTCAAGTTTATCGGCAGGCTTACCAGCTTTATAATATGGCTTCTACATTCGCTAATTTGAATTTGTTTGGACATTACTTTAAGACATGTTTAAATGTATTCTAAAAGTGAGAAAAAGGATTCCCTCGAGTCTTGCCAACAGATGAACTGTTTAGGAAAAAATGTGTATGCTCTTCGATAATAACTTCGTTTTGAGGGGTTTCATGGTAAGAAAGATTAACAGTGTACACAGTACCCTCTACTATACAATAAGTATAAACGTCTCTTAAATGCTTTGAAAAAAGATTTTTTTAGAAAATTTTTAGCTCTTGGGTTTGTGTTTTTACTATTTTTACTATGCTCCAAAAGAGGCTTCGACGCTTTAACTAGGCGACTTAGTTTTTCATTCCAATCACTGTGACGATGTTCAAGTATTTTGCAACTAATTCTTCTACTATTTTATGCAATTATAAGGCGAAATGCTTCTTGGCCTATATTCCTGATCCTCATTACTACTATATTACTATAAGCGTTTTTAAGATCAAAGTAAAAATGCAATCATATGACTTCTGCAGAACCTGTCGCTGGGAGGAGAGGCAGGAGAACGTCACCCATCTCCACTGTGAATGTCTGGCCCTCGTAAAATCAAGGCACAGGAATCTGGGTTCCCATTTATTCACATCAAATAAGATTGTTCTAAACACATCTCAATAAACCGCAAACCGATTTTCTCCAAATCCTGAATTTCACTGCCCCCAACTGTTGTGCATTATTTTGGGAAAACAACTCAATGTTAACCAAAAGATTCATAGCCTTAAAATATTGGCCTGCAGTGTATGCTGCAGTACGAGTCGCTTGGAATTTCTAGAAAAGGAATTTTGCAATGAAACTTTTCGTACTTACGTACATTTATAGTATGTATCGAAGTTAGGAGCATTTCTAAGAGTATATCCTCGGCTTACTCACACCCGTGAACTGTTGTTAAAATGTACCAAATAAATAAACTGCCACGTACAGGGAAGCACACTATAACCATGTACCGCAGCATATTTGGTTTTTATCGGGGTCTGGACTTAATTTCTGTCAACCACAGTGCCAGAATATGAACTCAATAATTAATTAAATTAATTAACTCTTCACTTCAGCAGTTTCGAAATATGAGTTTGTATATACTCCGCAATCACGGTGACCATCCGTATTTCGTTTTTAACATCAGTACTCTGTTTCTGCTCACTGTCCTTCACAAGAGGATATTGATTTTAATTTAATTTTAAACAAGAAAAGGGATTTCTGCAACTTAAAAATGGAACTGTTTACTTCGATGTTAATACAAAATCGCAATGCATCGAATAAAATGCATAAACATATTCAGTAACTTTAAAGGTTTCATAGAAACGTTGTCAAATAAGAATCGATCTCGATCAAAGGCTGTTTTGGTTGCAGGCTGCCATTGGATTTAGGGTCAATTTTTATTCAAGGCCAGGAAATGTAAAGATCTCGCATGCTGACAAACAAAATAAAAATCAACAATTTTACTTTGGGTTTAGAAGTCACTTTCCGCAACATGAAGCTACTATCCATTCAGACAGACGCCTAAACATTTTCTGTTACTAGTTACATTAAGCTTTTGCATATTTTATTTACTTAAATGTACTTTTTTTCGAGATAAAATACGATTTTTTAAAATTTTTAATACTCAAATAGCAATTAAGTCATTATTTTCTCCAACCACTACGAATTTGCAAACATAATATAAAGAATATTTAAGATGTTCGGCGAAAGACATAAGGAGCTTGGATAACTTGCCTAATTTTATTAATATTTGAGTGATCAATTTTATTGAATGCAAATTACTCAGAAGAATAAACAATCAATATTTTTATGGCAGCACACTCTCCAACAATTTGTTTTTTTTTTGTTATGTAATTTTTAACTTCCCGTCGGTCCAATTTTCGGAATTCAAAATAAGTCCAAGTTTCGAGGTCCCAGTAGATTCCATTGTTTTTGGAAAGATGTCTGTGTGTGTACGTACATTTGTGCGGATTTTGTCGTCTAGCATAGCTCGAGAACAAATCAAGCTATCGTATCCGAATTGGTTTCATTCGAAACGTGTGAACCGTGACGAAAAAACTGTCAAAAAACTTCTTAAACTAAAATCAATTTAGTTTCCCAATAAGATAATCAAAATAAATGATTTAACGAAAGAATTATAATAGCATTAATAACATCAATAACAAGATATGAAATGTAACGTTTTTTTCTAGACTACAAAGCCTAATACTTTTTCGAGGCAATAGTTTCCGCAGCTAGGCTCCTTTATACATTTTAATATTATCATGTTATTTTAATCACTTGCTAATAATAATAATAAAAATAATAATACTTTTTTACCATACTCATTTTAAAATCTTGAAACTTGCAGTAGGTTTCGAGCTCTTCTTCTCGTATTAATTTCGTGTTCAATAGGAATTTGAAAACGGTTTTCGCGTAATACTCCAACGCCGTAGTCAGTATAAAGATATACTCCACCCTTAACACTTTGACGTCTTTTTTGAAATATAATACGTATTGCAGAGATCTGTAGCTTTTTTAGAAAAAAGGCGGCGTTACCCCACGCAAGGACACCATACCGAAGCTTCGACTCCACGAGTGAGTAGTACACATGTTTCAGCACTTGTATATTGAAATATCTGCTCCGGTACACCATTCCAAAGATTGCCTTTCAAAAGTCTGATTTAATTTTTTAAATTTGACTGTGCCCTCGATGATAATACCAAAATATTTATAGTATATTCTTGGACGACCTCGATATTTTGAACGTTTGCTTTGGGACACTTCACATTTTCGAATCTAAAGTTATTTTTTTGAGGTTTGTGTCTTGGTCCAGGGATGTGCATCAGTTATGTTTTGGTCACGTTTAGAACCAGAACAAGTGAATGGTGATTTTTGTTGAGGCTTTGATTAATTATGTTTGAAAATTAACCAAGAAGTTTATTCGTTCTTTTAAGATTTTGAAACTCATATTGGCTTTGGTCGTTTATCGATATGCGTTCCAGACATTTGTCGATTGTGGGAAGGATGGAGATTATTCTGTAATTGTATACGGTTCGTACAATAGCTGTTTTGAGAAGACTGGGGATTTTGTACTGTTGTAAGCTAAGGCCTACCATCTTCGTTATTATTGGTACGAAAACATTGGCATTTATTTAAAGGTCTGTAACTCTTATGCCTTCTAGACCAAGTGATTTGCTTATGTTTTATGCCTTTAATATTGCGAGTATTTCCACTTCGTTTGGTACTTCAACAAATACCGAGTTACATACTGTACCCGACGTGTGATCTGATGTAACGACTTCACAATTGTGAATAATTTCTGTAGATTGCTTTGAAAAATATTTGGCATATTTTTTTGCTTACACATTTGAATCTTTTTCTGCAGGAAATTGCTTTGCGATGAAGTAATCCACGATGGTCTTGTTCTTTCCATAACTTCATTGATCAGTCTCCATGTCTTTCTTGGATCTGATTTCGATTCAGAAAACTTATTTTGGTAATTATGTGACGTTTTACATAATATTTCTATGTTAGACTGGTTCTATGTTATAACTAGTATTCCGTTTCGTTTGTTTTATTTATACGATTGTTTTTTCATTGACGGTAGAGTTCGTCATTTTTTTGTGCATTTCTCGAACATATCAATTGTTATCCATTGTTTATGGATACGTCTTTTTTAATGTGAAGTCTTAGACTTAAACAGTATTAAATTGAGGCCATTTCATATTTTGATGTGCCTTTTTCTTTATTGGCGAAAATTCTTGATTGTGGTGGGACAACACGGGCAGCCATTAGCATATTGAAGTGTAGTCAGATACTTAGGGCTCTGGCTCGACCAATATCTAAATTTTAATAAACGAATAGATGTGGCTCTTGCCAGAGCAACCTGATCTCCGGGTCCTTCTACCCGAACGATTTATACCACGAGAGTGTTCGCCTTAGTGGCTTTGTCCCTCCTGAAGCCTTCCTCTACTTCGACTCAAAAGGTCTGATACAAAATAGTACAGCTTGGC